>LR990878.1:4471243-5062241 GCA_905163395.2 Endotricha flammealis
AACAAACAAACAATCAAATCTTTCCTCTTTATAATATTAGTATAGATTGTCAAAAGAAGGGCAGACCGATGAGATGATCAGACGACATCAAGACCATTGCTAGACTGGTCCATGACAGCTCTAGACAGGGACGTGTGGAGGGAAGAAGGGGGAGGTTTCCCAGCAGAGGAATATGCATAGCTAAAATATAAAAAATGTCACCGAATAAACCCTTGACTTTCTTTCTTTCAAACAAAGATAATATATTATTATAAGCCAAAGATCCTGATCAAGATCATGACTTAAAATATGGATCTTGCAATTAATGAAGTCTACTGGACACGGAATATGATTAAGTATGTAGGACAAGTGTTTAGTATTCAAGCACTGTATGTTAGTGATATCTCTGTGTTGTAGTTAGCATAACGTAATCTACCCTAGTCATCCCTTAGACTTAATTACATTGTTTGTAACGAGAAGAAAAGGGACGTAGGACAACCGCCTACAAGGTGGTCAGACGACCTAAATAAAGTCGCAAGAAGCCGCTGGATGCGGGCCGCTGCCAGCAGGTCGCATTGGAGGCGTTTGGGGGAGGCCTATGTCCAGCAGTGGACTTCTTGTGGCTGAGATGATGATGATGATGAAAAAATGTTAAATGACAAAAAGGTCGTAATTGCGTGTTTCCGAAATGCTGGTAGTTAATAACGTAGTCTTAGCGGATTCTTCTTCTTCTTCCTCAACGGTGTATAAATAGCCGCGTCACCGAGGAACGGGTTTCACTTTTTGCGTGGCGTTCGGATGCGACGGACGTGTCTTACGATAGCTAGATTGTTTCTTTAAATTATCTTTGTAGATTTTGATTTTAAGTGTTAATTATTTTGTATTAAGAATTCAATTGTAATTAAGTAATTAAATAGTTTGGTGCATTATCGTGTCTTTTTTTTAAAAAAGCCTTTTCACTTCTGATTTGTAAAATCAGAAGTGGGATTGGCCACGCGCTCACTTAGCTCGCTTATGCCATTATAGAATTAAGTTTTAATTTCGTGCTCTTGTTTTAATTTTTCTTGTCCTACCCACCAAGTTTTTAATAAAATCAGAAAATGTCTGGACGACCGTCTAGGTCTCGTGACCGGAATTCCTGTTATAGGGAAAGGGGCTCGCGATGTCGATCGCGTGAACGTAGCCGTAGTTCGGACCATCGACGCCGCTGCCGCACGCCACTGACGGCGGAGCGATACAATCGTCCGACTGAGCCCTGTAACCGTTCCCCGGTAGCTACAAGTAGTCACAACGACTTACAGGGTGTAGTGTTAGATCGAATCCTTACTAGATTAGAGGCTATTGAGAATAGAATGAACAATCGTCCGTCGCATCCGTCTATTGAACGTGACACGCCACCACCATCCCTGGCGGCGGCTACCGTTGCCAGCGAGCCGCGTCCCGGTACGGCGGCTGAGGTAACCCGGCAGGATACACCATGTACGCTCGCTGCAACCTCTGGCGGGAACAATGACGTCGCGGACAAGATTGTTGGAGCCTTGTCCAGTTTGATTCAAGTAAGGTCTCATAGTTTTTATATTTCCCTGTTTGATCCTAATGTGCACGATTTTGACCTGTGGTGCGAAGAGGTTGATCGAGCCCGGCGGTTAAATAATTGGGATGATCACGAGTGTCTCGGGCGCATAGGTACCTGTTTACGAGGTAACGCGAGGTCATGGCTAAATGATTGGGTTACTCATGATAGAACATGGAGTAATTTTAAGTTCGAGTTTCGTGCATTATGCCCGCGGAATATAGATTCTGCTTCAGTATTATACGAGGTAATGAGTACTAACTCAAATAAATATCCAACGTACGCGGAGTACGCTCGTAAATCGATACTGCGCCTTAATATCGTAAAAGGTCTGTCGGATGAATTAAAAACCGCTATAGTGATACGAGGCATCACCGACCCACAGGTCAAAGCCGCTGCAACTAACGCTAAATCGCATTTAAAAGACCTAGTCGAATTCTTGTCAGTATATGTGAAATCTAAACCCGAGTGTCGAGGCTCCAACAATACTGTTCGTTTTTCGGATAACCCCGGGCCCTCAAACCCACGTAAGCGTGAGGAATCTAGGTTTAACAATAATGTCACATGCTTTAATTGTGGCCAGACTGGCCATAAAAAGAGATCCTGCCCAAAGAAACCTAAGGAGGACGAAACTACCCTCCAGTCATTACCTGGTGTATCCAAGCCTACCACCTCCATGACGTCTCAAGTTAGGACTACTAGACATTGCACATTTTGTAAGCGTAACGGTCATTTAGTTGATGTTTGTTTTTATAAGAAACGTTCAGAGGGTAGTACAAAAAATGCTAGCGCTGTAAATTTTTGTTCAGATACGAATCAAAACGAAACGACGTGATGACGGTAATAATTCAAAAAGTACCCGTCGATGTATTAATTGATAGTGGCTCAGTAATTTCGTTAATATCCGACTCAATTTTGAAATACTTTAATTTAAACAGAATTCCTACTTATCGCTGCATGCGCGGTATAGGAAGCCAAGTGATTGAAAGTACGTTCTACGTAACCACAATATTAGAGTTCCCAGAGGTTTCGTTAGAGGTCGATTTATACGTAGTGTCTAGCAAATCTATTAGTGCACCTATTTTGATTGGTACAGATGTACTAAACAGAGAAGGCTTGACGTACATACGGTCTAGTAATGAACAGCGTTTAATAAGGTTGAATGATTACGCAACTGTGCAACATGTGAATACTTTAGAGGTTGGAAATATTAAGACGCCCTTAGTTGGCGAAAACAAGGAGCGACTGCTCGCTATAATTAAAAAATATGCTAGTTCATTCATTACGGGCACAGCAACCTTTACAGTAAGCACAGGTAGCATAGAGATTAAATTAACTTCGAACTCCCCGATATGTCATCGCCCTTATAAACTATCCGTTGATGAGAAAAACAGAGTTCGCGATATAATTAATGACTTGCTTAGCAAGGGCATAATTAGAGAATCGCAGTCGGACTACGCTAGTCCTATCATTCTCGTCAAAAAGAAAGACGGGAGTGATAGGATGTGCGTGGACTATCGCGCACTCAATGCGGTTACAGTCAAGGAAAGGTTTCCTTTGCCACTCATTGACGACCACATAGATAAGCTTGGTAGTGCGAAGCTTTTCACCAGTCTTGATATGGCGACTGGCTTTCACCAGCTACCACTTAAAGACGATGATTCAATTAGCAAAACTGCCTTTGTTACGCCGGAAGGGCATTACGAATACTTAAAAATGCCCTACGGATTGGCAAATGCGCCTATAGTTTACCAAAGAGTCATATCTAAGACGCTTAAACCGCTCATCGATACTGGTAAAGTTTTGACGTATATTGATGACGTTTTGATTTTGTCCCATACTGTTCAGGAGGGCCTTGATACACTTGGAAAGGTCTTAGAAGTTTTGACAAATGCAGGATTTTCTGTCAATTTGAAAAAGTGTACTTTTCTAGACACACAAATAGAATACCTGGGACGCCTTATTAGTAACGGTCAGGTGCGGCCGAGTCCAGGAAAAATTGAGGCCCTTATCAACTCCCCAAAGCCTAGTAACCCAAGGGACGTTCGCCAATTCCTGGGACTTGCAGGATACTTCAGGCGTTACATTGCCAATTATTCTTCCGAGACCGCTCCTATAGCTAAGTTACTCCGAAAGGGTGTGTCATTTTTGTGGGGTGCCGAACAAGCTGCAGCTCGTGACTATATTGTTCGTTGCTTAACTAGTGAGCCCATTTTAGCGATCTTTGACCCTAACTTACCCACGGAACTGCACACCGACGCCAGTGCCGTAGGCCTTGGTGCAGTACTATTGCAAGAACATCCCGATAAGAAAAAGAAAGTTGTTAGTTACTTCAGTAGATCCACCAGGGGCGCCGAGACTCGATATCACAGCTACGAACTGGAAACATTAGCTATTGTACGCGCACTTCAACATTTTCGTCATTACCTTATTGGCATTAACTTTAAGATAGTGACGGACTGTAATTCGCTGAAGTTGACAGAGCGGAAAAAGGATTTATTACCTCGGGTCGCGCGCTGGTGGGTATACTTGCAAGATTTTAGGTTTACTCTCGAATACAGGAAGGGATCACTTATGCAGCATGCAGACTTTCTAAGTCGACACCCTGCAGTTGAGGTCTCTCATATTCGTAACCCGGTCAATTGGGCAAAAATTGCTCAAACCGCTGACGAAGAGACTCAGATATTAATGGCCAAGGTTAGGGAAGGGCAGTTAGATCAGAATAGGTATTTCATTAAGAACGACCTTTTGTTTTATAAATACACGCCAACCGGTGAAGAATCACGTTCTTTATGTTTTATACCTAAGGGTCACAGATTAAGTTTATTGAGGGTTTTTCATGACGAGCATGACCACATTGGTGTTGATAGGACCACAGACTTAATTTTGCGTCATTTTTGGTTCCCTGGTCTGCGACAGTTTGTAAGAAAATATGTAAGTCACTGTCTCATTTGCTTATCTCATAAAAGGGTGCCCAGGGCCCCTTCACAACCCATTCAGTCCTGGACCAAACCCGATGTTCCCTTTGCCACTCTTCATACAGATGTACTTGGTCCACTACCTGAGTCACACGGCTTTAAATTCGTTTTGATTATAGTGGACGCCTTTTCCAAATTTTGCTTACTTTACTCATTGTATAGACAAGACGCCGACGAATTAAAACGCGTTTTTTCAAACGCTGTATCACTATTTGGCACACCAGGTTTGATAGTGTGCGATCGTGGCAGGATGTTTGAGAGCGCCGCATTTCAAAGTTGGGTTCGCGATTTGGGCTGTCAAGTACACTTCATCACACCAGGAATGCATTGTGAAAACGGCCAGGTGGAGAGGTACTGTAGAACCGTACTCAATATGTTGCGTGTCGAGGTAGGTAACAAAGGTTCCCAATGGTCAGAGGTGCTGTGGAGGATGCAGCTCACTCTGAATGTTACCAGGCAAGCTACCACTCAAACTTCACCCCTGCAGCTGCTTGTAGGTATAGATGCAGCGACCCCCGCCATCAGAACCCTGGTGCGGGACGTCGCTCTAAACAATACCCAACCTAATCGAGAAGCATTAAGGTCTCTTAGTAGACAGCGTGTTTCTGAGTTGCTTACAGCCAACCAGCAGCAGCAGGACGCCTACGTCAACAAAGGCCGACGGCAGCCACGTGGCTACGCAGTTGGCGACCAGGTGTTCGTGAACAAGGCATCACAGAGTACTGGCAAGCTGGACTCCGGGATGCGCGGCCCTTACAAGGTCGTGCGGTCGCTGCCACATCAGCGCTACGAGCTCGAGCTGTTGGCTGGCTCGTATGGTAAAAAAACACAAGCCGCCGCTGAGCACATGGTCCTGTGGCGTGGCGAGTGGACACCGGAGACCTGTTCCGCATTCTTTGAAGGTAGTGAGTGAAGTTAAGCAAACGCAAGGGTCTCTGACTACTCACTTTATGTTTATTTTGACTATTTCTTACGAAGTTCATATAAGCAAACGTAGGGCCTATGTATGACTTCGTAAGGGCGACATGCAAACGCAGGGCCTCTGTCGGAATCGTGGTATGACGCGTATGAGAAAACATACGATCCATACAGTTATGTTTATTGAATGGATTGTAATGACAAGAAGTCCGGAATTCTGTCATTGGAATTCATTATGTAAAGTTAAATTTTAATTGTTTTGTTGTTCAAGACTACATTTCTGAAGCTTTTGAATTAATCGCGCTATAATTATTTTTACCTATGGACACTTGAGTGCACGCTTGCGTCCAAAGGTTTTACAGATATCGTTTTAAAATTGTTCGCTTTCGTTCAATGGTTTCAGAACATTGATTTTGACTTATGGGTCAAACTTACTTAAATATACATTCGTGGTATTACAGAGAATGACGAGGCGGACCGCATATCGAGTACACCGAGTACACCAAGTACATCGGCGGCGGCTACGTCTCAACGTGCGGCCGAGGACGTCTCGCTGTCAGGAACGGCCGTCTTAGCGGATTCTTCTTCTTCTTCCTCAACGGTGTATAAATAGCCGCGTCACCGAGGAACGGGTTTCACTTTTTGCGTGGCGTTCGGATGCGACGGACGTGTCTTACGATAGCTAGATTGTTTCTTTAAATTATCTTTGTAGATTTTGATTTTAAGTGTTAATTATTTTGTATTAAGAATTCAATTGTAATTAAGTAATTAAATAGTTTGGTGCATTATCGTGTCTTTTTTTTAAAAAAGCCTTTTCACTTCTGATTTGTAAAAGTAGTTTATTTTCTTTTATACTTACTTTTAAACATGTTGTAAATGACAAAAAAAAAACATTTCAATAAGACATCACATATTGATGCCATTTATTAGTGTAACGAACGATAATAAACAAAAATAAGTAAGTGGCACTTTAACTGAGTAAAGTCTTTCTCCCAAAAATTGTCGTCAACATAACATTAGCCGCCCTTATTCCAATTCCCATGAGAATTTTGGTATTAAAAAAAAAAACTCACTTTTCGCTTTGTGCGACCACAAATCTTTTAAAAAAACAAGTTTGACATTTCAATAGTTTCCATTATTTTGACAGCAAAGACGACTTTATGATTTTTTAACAGTTAAATGGTAGATTACGGTTTAATGGCGTTTTAAAAACTAATTTTTTTTTTCACTCACGCGTTGCCAACCCTTCTGACCCTCGCAAGTGGAGCTCTGGAGACCTTACTCACCGTAGGAACACAACATGGCCGAGACCAATGCTAATTGGCTACGATCTTCTGTAAGGTGGAGATCCTTATCCAGACCGACCTCCGATTTGAGCGGATTATCCGCTGTGCCCTACCTCACTAATGAGCTGTTTGATGACTGTTTTAAAATCTGTTGTGTAATTTAGCAGTCAGTTAACAGATTTTCCTCTGCCAACCCGCATTGGAGCAGCGTGGCAGAGTGCGCTCTAATCACCTTCGATTGAAGGGAGACCCGTATCCCAGCAGTGGGATGATTATGGGTTGATATGATAACAGATTTTGTTTTAATAGACATTTTATTTTAAAACACAGATTACTACAATTGGAAAAGAAATTGTATTTTGACAAACAGACATAATAATTTATGTTTCAATTTAAACAGCATCATAAATTGATATTTATAACTCGGACAAATTCAAACCTGTCACCATTGGATATGCGGGTCCTGCCTCTACGCGTACATTAAAATGTCCTGTACTGTACCACAACATCACAACGACATGAGCGATGAGTGAATGAGAAGTCGCCTTACATTTATGTATTGCCATCTCGCTTACTCACGCGTTTTTTTACTCCTATAAGCTGTCATGGTTGGGGACTGTACAGTTACCATGAATTCGTACATATTGTAGTCACCGCTGCTAGGGGCATGGTATAAATTTCATAGATCGTGTTAAAGTTAAAGTATTGTAGTAACCTTTACCTAGCTACCTATAAATTTCATACGATTTTTGGAATAGTAAAGCACTTATGAAATGCGCTTGATCGACCGGGAATGAACCCGAAAATCTATTTTTTTTAGAAAACAAACCCATAGTTTTATGGCGCCATCTGTTGACCGTCAAGCGAGTTTTTATGATTTGGCGACTGCAGCGCCATCTACCGTAGAAAAATGTGCTTATTTTCGAAATTCATCGTACTGACCGAAACGGGAGTTAGCCACGTTAGGCCCGGTTTCCACCAAAGCGGAGAGGAGAGGAGATGTCTAATTTTTCTATTGAATCTTGTGCCGTGCCGGGCGCGGCCGAGCGGAGATTTGCATAGCCGGGCGCATCTCCTCTCCGCTTTGGTGGAAACCGGGCCTAACTTTGGCCACCAAAGCGGAGAGGAGAGAAGATAGATAGATAGAAAGAATAAGCTTTATCTGCAAAACACACAGTGATACAGTAAACAGTAAAAGTAACAAACAAGACAAGATAGGAGATGCGCCGCCAGGCCATACAACCTACAAAGTATCTCCGTTCGGCCGCGCCTGCTAGATCGCGTGCGGCACAAGATTTTTTAGAAAAATTTGCCATCTCTCCTCTCCGCTTTGATGAAAACCGGGCCTTACTTTAGTTTTGGTTGGTTTGGGTTTTGGTTGGTTATTTTTAGTTAGTTTATACAGGGAGTTCACATACCAATCTAGTTAAGAATGATAGCAATTGTCCTATCTAGTACACTTGGTAAGTCTACAAACGATAATCTAATTCGGGCACGCAAAGCAAGTTAATCCAGCGAGTGATAGAATGCGGGCGTTCCGTTTAACCCTCCAAGGATCGAGTCCGACTCATTGTCGCTCTACGTCATTGTGGGTTACATAGACCAGGGCATTCTTTTTAGGCAGCATTTACATTTGCAAATGAATGAATATGCTTTATTTGCAACACACAAACAGAAACACATAAGACAAGGACAACTTATTGCAGGAGGCACTTCGTCAACTAGATTCTTTTCAAGGCAACCTAAATGTAACGAATTTATGTAAAGAGTAGGGCTTAGGTGGCCATACTAGCAAGACATGAAAATGTCACATACCTTTGTCACATACATATAAAATTGTTGATAGTTCTGTCTCGAAATATGTCTTTATAATTTTTTATTATTTCTGACTCCGTGGCGTAATGGTCGCCAGACCGCCACTAAGAGGTCCCGGGTTCGAATCCCGGTGGGCTCATGATGAGGATGATGAAAAACGAACTTTTTTTTATTGGCCTCGGGTCTTGGAAGTTTATAAAATACCTTTTCAAAATACATATTAAACATTAAATATTATATTTTATATTCATTAAATGCAATTGGCAAGCACGTAAATAAAATAAATTCTCGTAAACTTACACATAAATCAGAAACAGAAAAAGTTAATAAAACAATACCTCGAATTCGTTAATCGCTGAAGCCGCATTCAACAAAAATACAGTTCAAAATGCATTCATATTTTATAAGAGTGTTAGCTGCGACCTCCGCAGTGGCATTTTTATTAAAGCACATATATAACTGTCTCGCTCACACAACAAAGTAAATGATTGCCGGAACAAGAGGTCGGAGTAGGGAAATAGTGGGAATAAACGGGGAATCTTCCACTACAATGTTGAGGGCAATACACGTGCTGGAAGCAATAAAACCTCTTTGTTATACGAAAGACCAGTGCTATGTTTTGCTTATAAGATGTGTAACTTGAAAAACATTGACTGATTTACGGTGTGCACAAGGACATATTATGACACTGTTAAACTACAGAAGAAGAAGAGAGATGGCTGGCGTTTTAAATATTAAAACGCGATTGTGAAGCGGGCTGTTGATATGTATTTCTTGCTTGGGTACGAAATAAATAATTAGTAATAATATTGCAGATTTTAATATACTTACTGCTATATTGTAATCGACAATTATTGTGAATATGTAATAATAAAATAATAATAATTATAATAAATCGATTATTTTCTCTCCACAATCACAGGCTTAGGTGGTAAATTAACAAGACTTATAACATACAAATATTAGATAGGGAGAGACTGGAGCCTGAACTAAGCCGAGGCCTGTATCTCAGGGCACCAGGACCCCCCCCCCCCCCCCCCCCCCCACATAAATAGTAGAAAAATATTTATTCGTTTAAATAATTAAATAAATTCAAAAAGAAAATGAACGAATTCATAAAAAAATTACAAAATCATAATTCCGAAATTAAAATTTAGAAAAAGTGTTCAAGTCAAGTAAGTTCAGTCAAATCTTTCATGTAGGCATGTGTTAATATGTATAGCAACCATCACCACTTCGTATACCAACCATCACCACTTCGAAAACTATGCAAAAACCTCTAAATTCAAATGTCTAACAGAAACCATTTAGAATTTTGTTATTATCGGATTATGAATTGGAAATATTCTGGGATTTACTTTCGGATCGATGGTTCTGAGACACGTTTGTAATATAACGCTTTATTTCAAAGTTAATATAACTAGTGAACAGTAATAAATTCTGTGAAATTAGCGCTTCGCGTAGCATTCAAACTTTGGGTAACCTTTTAGTTTGAGAAAATTTATGATGTCACTGCACTGCGTTTGAAACAATGTAGATAGGAGAAAAACAAAGTAGTAAAATTATTTATTTTAAATCATTATGAAAGACAAGACACTGTAGTAGACAGTGTTTGTATAGAGAACTGCGACTCGAATTCACAACGCAAAGAATTGGTTCGAGTAAACATAGCGAAAAAACTTAAATATACTTTGCAAGTTGCAGTGCGTCATCGTAGATTTTTGCGATGCATTGCCACGTATTTTGAAGACAAGCCTTTAGTAAATATTTTACATTATATTTATTAAAATTAGTAATTGTCAAATTGTAAAATTACGATCATCATCGAAGTGTGGATATTCTCTACAACGTTTTTACCTTCAGTATACTATCATTAATGCTTTTTAACCACGTAATATGTACATTGACAATGACATCAATCGGTCTCCGTGACTGTTGGAAAATGACAATCTATCAATCCGAAATAAAAAAATATCGTTGTAGGGCATCTGTCTCGAATATTTACGATTTCTCTCTCCTCTAAAATATGTCGGGCATAAGAATGTGTTGTGGCTTATATAGAAATAAAAAGATATATTATGTAAAAGAATATTAAGACATAGTAAAGGTTTTATTAAAAACGTCCTCGTCAAAATAATAATAGTGACGATCAAATTGCAATTGACAATCACGTAGACTCATCAAAGCCAATCCCACAAGAATAGATTAAACAGGATAGCACTAAGTAGAAGTAGAGAGAGGAAATATTAATGTTTTATAACTCCGATATCTCTAAAGCCAACTTGTGCATCTCAAGAGACGTATCCTTCTGGAAATATTATCTTGTCTGCGGATAGACGGCGCTATTTCTGCAAAATCAATAGGCAAGACATTTGAACCAGTATTGAGGTAAGATACTACCTGAATTGGACATGGTATTTCTATTTTCTGTACTCTAGTCTCGTCCATTTTGAAATATTAATTTGGTTATATCAAATTTGCACTTTGATACATCGTAATTTAGCAATTAGCAGAGATAAAAGAAAATATTCAGACCATGTTTGGCTAAAATGAGTTCACAATATTCACATAGAGAATAGTGCTAGATATTGGTTGGAAAATTGAGAAAGTAATAAAAAGTCAAAGGAATGAAGATAGAGATAAAACTAATGTAATCATTGAAGAAAATAGTACTTACCACCAGCGTCACACACATTTTTATGTTCAAATATTTGAAGAATCCTTTAAAGCCCTTTTGCCCTTTGAAGAAAGTGCTGTGCCACACACAGTACATAAACAAGTCTTCACATATGAAGCTGTATATAACGTCAGTCAGATAATGAAAAAAGGTAAAAAGACCGCGATGACAGTCCTTTGAACAGAAACCAAAACAAAAGTGACTCATCATTTTAGAAGCCTCAGTTCTGTTGGCCTACTGGCCTTTACAACGCCACAGGGATTTGGAGCGAGAGAGCTCGGTAAACATTTCACAGCGAAACTGGAACATTGCGAATGCAATTACAGATGCCACAGCCTGTAGAACTTATTCAATGAATGAACGAATCCAATTTATAGCAATGTTTTTTTTTTAAATATCACCATTTTATTTTTATAAAACGCTCAACTTAAGCATTGTCGATTCGGAGAATTTGAAGAAACTTTAGTCAAGTGGGCTTACATGGCGTACGAATTTGATCCAGGTAGTTTTAATCTACAACGATAATGATGCCATATCCGGACCCGAAACTTATTTAGTTCTGATACGTAAGTCTAAACTACAGTTCCTATTCTTAGCAACTGGATCTCCAAATGGGGACGGCATTATGCACATCCATTCCCCAACTTATCTTTTCGTACATCCATTGCAACATTTCACGTTTGCTACCCCTCGGATTGCAAGTAAATCCAATACTGGCAAATATAGACTAGAATTTCCCAAGTCAAGATCCTATTGCTGATATAATGATATTACACAATTCCGTTACATTTGAGTTGAATTTAGATCCACTCGGAGGCTAAAAATATTATTGAAAATCAAATTAACGGCGAACTTGTAGCGTAGTGTCAGGAAAAATATTAGAGTAACTTATGTGTTGAATTTGTGTGTGGATTTTATTTAATAGAAATCCATGTTATCTTACTGACTAAACAACTTACCAGTAATGTGTGAGACTTTGATTACAGTCATTGACACGAAAAGAAGAATAGAAATCAAAATTTTAAATGCAAGAGATTCAAAAATGAGAGGATTAATTAGATTTTACTTTATTGACCAGATTAGTAATTAGAGATATAGTAGATGACATAGTATTCGAATATTTCGAATGCAGTTGTCACAAAGAAAAGGAATTGAATTTGCAGCAATACGAAGCAAAATACAATAAATTTATTATAACCAGTTTTTAAATACAAAAGTTATGGCTAGACAAAACAGATACGTATGATTAATGTGTTTGCATTTCCAGTGCAATATTTGGCTTTAAAACGTAGCTTAAAACGTATATTGATGAGGGACATTACATACAATAAAGTTAGTACGTGCTCTGATTCGGGCGAATTCGGAAATTAATGGTATCACGATCAATCACAATATCTTGATTTGCGAAAATATGCTTTACGTTATTGACAAAGAGTCACGTATTGATTGAATGACGAATGATGAAATAAGAATCATGCATGACACAGAATGTTTGATTAAAAAATATAGTAAAGTATATTTTAGATTTAAAAGAATTAAACGTTTAGGTTGGAGAAGACTTATAGTTGGGTAAGTAACAATTGTTCTCGCAGTTTGTTAATGCGGGCAAGGTGAGAGAGTCAGGTTTTAGAGGATATGCCTCCCATTGGCTTAAGAGAGGATAACTTGACCGAGCCCTATCGCTTCCTCAAACATCTGGTACATGCAATAATACATTTTCCTGATTGACAAAAGACGGCTAATGATATGAAATTGGTTATAACTGATATAAATAATTAAAGTAAAGGAAACATTACAGAAATAAAGAAAAGGAAACAAAATACCTAAAGATCAAGAAATAAATATGTTGAAAAGGTATCAGTCATATCCAGCAGTTAAATATCCACAATGGTCCATGTTTGCGTGTTTTCATGCTAAATTAAGTAGACACCGGACCCGGTTAACTTAGCTTCTAAATAGCTAATGTATTTAGTTAGTATCCCAAGCAAAAGGTTTGAATTTATAATTTCCGGATGGCTAATAAAGGGTAACCCAACCTATGTCTATAAATTATAAGAAATTGTTAAGATCTTATTGCACGTTATGTGAAATTCTGGGTATATAAAAAAATCCGTATAATATAAACATGTAGGGACTTCCTTATGCCTTTGCGCCACTCTAACGGGTTGTGACGGATATATGCTTAGTTACGAAAGTGGAAGGAGGGAAATTATAATCGAATTTGTATATTCTACTGTTAACAATAAAACTACAATATGCGTTATAGTACCTTGTGAATTCATTTAATTTGCTGACAAGCTGTCAGCTTAGAAGCTACAAAGCACAAAAGTGATCTACTTTTGTTGCAAGCATGCAGAGTATTTGTGCATGATTACACAAACGTTAACTTTAGAGAAGACACTTCATTTAACAAATTCTACTTTGTCCATCTGCATTTTGTTTTTCTCTCCAGAATAGTGACAGTTAATATAGTAAATTTAATTAATAAATTATATTTAAAATGACATTAATAAAATAATTTTCACTTTAAAACTTTGCTGTTAAATTTCGCGGTCCTAAAAATTATGTTTCGCATTAATCTTGTTCCCTTATCGGCGATCAATCGATTAGTTTTTCACCTAATAGTAATGTCGTTAAGATTAATTTGGCGGGTTAAGTCATAAGCGAGTGTACCTATGAGATAGATGGCAACTGTTTGTTGATTCCTTCAAAATCATGGCTCTGTTTATACATTGGACTTCGTTTGTACTATTCTTATGTTTTAAAGATTTGGCATAAATTGCCATCTTGCTTGACCATCTTCCTTCAAGTCTTTTCTTCCTTCAATACTTCCTACTCCGTTTAATTTATTTGATTAAATTGCAATTGTAGTTTCTCTTCCCGGAACGTCAAAAATATAAGCTTCATTGCTTATTGTCAATCTGAGATCGCCGTTGTTGATCCTGGCTTTACAGGAGACAGCAGTGGGAAGTGATGGGCTTCTCCCGATATTGACTATTGTTCTGCGTTTATTAGTAGTTAGTAGAGTTATATGTTGTTCCACTGATTTTGTTACGTCCATGAGCTCCACTGCTATTGCCAATAATGAGTCCTCTGGTCCATTATTAATGGTTAAACTGATACAACGAGAAATGAGCGGAAAACTCATCGCTCCGCTTACAATTTTAAACCAAGCAACAATACTTTGCCAAGTAGTAATATTAATGCGCATTTGGCGTGTAACCCGTGCACGCTCAAACAGAGATTAAGCTCAAACTAACTTAAATATACGACATGCATAACTAACCCGATATTTATTGTAGAAAACTTGTAGGGTCGAAAGACCAAGGCTATATTGTGAGAGAAGCAAGGAGTACTACCTATAATTAAGACAACACTTTACTTTTATGTAACAGATTTAAGATTATATAAGAATTGTGTGTACGTTCTTGATGGTAGTCCATAAATAAATAAAAAAAATCCTTTCGTGAGAACAATTTGAAATTATCAATTTCGATGTAACAATTTTGAAAATTCAAAATTTGAACACTTTCGTGAATAGAAATGTACCAGAATTTGATTTTAACTCAAAATAGGTCATTTCGCTTTACATTTCTACATCAATATAGAATTACGACGAACAATCCTCTTTTCTACTGTAAAATCTCACGGAGTACATCAAACCAGTATTTAAACAGGTAGAAACTAGTTGGTACCAGTTCAAACTGGTTTGAGAGCCAACGGCGCAAAAGATCAAGCAGTTTAACTGAAATTAGGGGGAGACTTTAGTTGTGATTAGGTAGCGTTGAGCTGTGTGTAACAAGTCGACCGTTTAGGGTCGCAGTTTTGCTAAAGGTACCCGATGGAATGTTAAATGAACACTTGAATAAATTAAAACCAGTTTAATAACATTAAGTAGTTATGCCATATGGCAAAGGTAACGCAAATAAAGATTATTATCTTTATGAAATACACTAATGACAATGCAGAAATGCACTTTTAGTATATTTGCATTCAGAGAGGAGAACAAGTTTCGTCTTATTCATATTGGTCGTTAACGATGTTCGACACCAGGTTTTAAGCTGCTTTTCAATTACGATGAGGAAATTCTCTGGTAACAAGGAAAATCACTAGACGTCACTAGATACAGCCAATTATGACGTCACATAATACAGACGCGATACTATTGGCGATTTTCCTCGCTTCACTACTTAGGCTATATTTCCACTATAGATGTGCGAATAAGCTTTGTTATTATGGAAATATATTTTGGTTAAGTTAATTGTGTAATATGTTCATTATTTGTTTAGCCCGATCCAATTTCACCCGGTTAAACTAAAGAATCTTACCATTAGTTTGACTAATTTGCTTATACATTAACATCTCCGTCCATAATATTTATATTTCAAATTGTGAGATGCTTTCAATTCAAATGGGTACAGATGATTTGACTATTCGCATTGCATTCACACAAAATATCTGCTCACTCTTTATAACATTATTAAATTGTAGAATAACTTACAGCCCGTTTCTAAATTACCTTTAAAAAACTTTCAGAAACTAACTTCTGCTTTCTTTCTGCAGCTTTCCAATTTCATCGATTTCCAATTTCTCGCATCGTATTTCCTCGCATTATTGATGGATACGTAGCCTTATTAAAAGCATGATTTCCACAAGAAAACCAAGTGAATACAATCAATTATTCTGTCCAATCACACCTATAATGACACCCCAAGTTGCCCGACGGCGGTAGATAATCCAAAACGAGTTTTAATTACCACTTTACCCCTCTGTTGCCCCTCCAACGCCACCCTTGTACCCCTTCCTAACCCCTAACGATGTCTGCGATTTTCAGTTTTCACGTAAATCGAAACTGTTGAGGGAATTGTTAACTTGTTTTTTTGTTACTAAAGCGACAAGTATAACACCATGGTACAATAATTATACTGCACCTGGTAATCTCTTCCCGTGTCTATGGCCCAAGAGGCCCAAGACTACGTCACTATCATTGTGACATATTCAAATTCAAAATTCAATTCAAAATATTTTTATTCAAATAGGCCTAATATAAGCTCTTTCGAATCGTCGCAATTTTTTCCTACCACCAGTTCAGACGGCAGATTTGTGCTCAGAAGAAGCTGGCAAGAAACTTAGCACTTGCTCTTTTAAAATGGTATTACTAAGATACAAATTACAATGACAGAAAATATAAAATTAACACAAAATATCTGTAATTTCTGATGACGAAGAAAAAAAAAATAAAAAAAATAATGCAAATAATTAAAGATTAATAACACTATAAATGAAGAGAAAAAAAAGCGTATTAATATACTGGTATATATATATACCTACATTTAAAGGTGTAAAAAATTAAATAAAGGTAGAAAGTGTATATACAATATATTATTATGCATATACTAGCTGACCCGGCGAACTTCGTATCGCCTTAAGAACCTTCATGCTGAATTTCATTCGAATAACTTCAAAACGGCAAAGTTTCATACTAACTTTCCACCCCCGTTTAACCCCCTAAGGGATGATTTTTGAGAAAAATATTTTACTCGTGTTTCATGCCTTTTAATATAGAACCTTCATGCTGAATTTCATTCGAATAACTTCAAAAACGGCAATGTTTCATACTAACTTTGCACCCCCGTTTAACCCCCTAAGGGATGATTTTTGAGAAAAATATTTTACTCGTGTTTCATGCCTTTCAAGTTTCAATAAAGAACCTTCATGCTGAATTTCATTCGAATAACCTTAAAAACGGCAAAGTTTTATACTAACTTTGCACCCCCGTTTAACCCCCTAAGGGATAAATTTTTGAGAAAAACATTTTACTCGTGTTTCATGCCTTTCAATAAAGAACCTTCATGCTGAATTTCATTCGAATAACTTCAAAAACGGCAAAGTTTCATACTATCTTTGCACCCCCGTTTAACCTCCTAAGGGGTGAATTTGGTAAAATATATTTTACTCATGTTTCATGCTTTTCAGTAAAGAACCTTAATGCTGAATTACATTTGAATAACTTTAAAAACGGCAAAGTTTCATACTAATTTTGCGCCCCCGTTTAACCTAATAGGGGATGTTTTTTGAGAAAAATATTTTACTCGTGTTTCATGCCTTTCAGTAAAGAACCTTCATGCTGAATTTCATTCGAATAACTTCAAAAACGGCAAAGTTTCATACTAACTATGCACCCCCGTTTTACCCCCTTAGGGGATGAATTTCCAAAAATCCTTTCTTAGTGAGCACCTACGCCGCAAAAGGAACCCCCATGCAAAATTTGAGACTCCTGGCACTTGTGGTTTCGGAGATTTCGTGATGAATCAGTCAGTGATTTTCTCTTTTATATATATAGATATATGCGCAATATATTAAGTACCTAGCAGTAGGTAGACTTGTGTTTGGTGTCTGTGCCGAGTTGATCATTCCAGCTATTTTTATCATTTAGATAATCTTCAACTTTATTCATTAACCAATCATGTGATCTAGCTGTCACGGGAAGGACATACCTTGTTTTGTTAAACCATGGATAACACTATGCCCGTTTGAAGTTTTCAACGGTTTACAAACTTCCTATACTCATATTAACAGCAAGTTTCTGTGAATTTTACTTCCACATTAAGTCTCAATCTATCTCTTTTTATCTTCTTTAGTGTGACAGTGACAGCTATAATTTAAAGTGGGCTGTCTATCTTTTTTTAACTGAGTTTGAAGTGACTCTATTTATTGTAATTCCCACGAAATAGTAGCAAACGGAAATGCACGGATTTCGCCATTTTACAAAACATGTTTTGAAATAAAAAAGCGTGGAAATAGTCCGCCATAATTTAAATATAACCATTAATCTAAGCGCTCGCGGCTGTCACAAGTTATGTATGGTCAACAAAACAGTTTAATTGTTTATCTAATATATTTACTGCTGTTTCATGTCTATGTTGGAGAGATGCGATCAAGAAGTTTTATGAAGTGCACGTGTGTTTTTAATTTTCCTCAAAAAACAATAACGTTTTTTTTTTGTTGTCTTTATATTTTACTAGCGGCTTCGAACAGGTTTTACCAAGGATCCCTAATTTTTTTGAAAATATAATATAGCCTATGTTACCCGGGGGTAATGTAACTTCCTAACAGCGAAACAATTTTTGAAATCGCTCCATTCGTTTTTTAATTTCGACAAACAAAAATGCAAATGTTTCCTCTTTATATATTAGTATCGATTTGCATAATGTAACTACGTATTCTCTATCCATTAAGAATCCGATTTACCTACAATAATATCATCTTACACGATGAAGAAATCTAAGTGGTCGCTGACCAAGGAAAGGTAACAAATCCCTACCTACTCAAAACCATCAAGACAATTTATTATTTTCAGTCAGTTGTTTTGTTGATATTAAAAAAATAAAGCAAGAACTGTTTTGCAGACCATTTCGCCGCTTCCAAATTAAACTGCCTTATTAATAGATTGCAGATACGTCGCTTTTGTCTCCGTACTCGCCTCGCGGATTTAATAGAAAATTTAAACAAGAATCGTGCCTCTCCGTTCCAAAACGACAGTTCACGAGAGCTGGCAAATTAAAATCTTAGAATGCGTGGTTTGTGTGCGTGATATACTGATGTAAAGACTGACGAATCTTCATTTATATTGTACTTTTTTTATACCACTAAGGTGGCAAACAAGCATACGGCCCGCCTGAAGGTAAACGGTCACCGTAGAATATGGACGCTTGCAACGCCGTTCTTTCAAGAAGTCACCATTTTCATGAAAACATATCGAGGAATTTCCATAGTAAAAAGGTCGTTACCGGTTTTCTTTCGCCATTCGTTTTACCAGTCATTTTTCATTGTTGCCGAATTCGTGGTAGTTTATAGAGTAGATAATAAATAGTGTAATTTATATAATTATAATTAATTACTTAGAAAATAATATGTGGATTGGACATATTCATCAGTTGCTTGCTTCGATGCCCGCTGATTTCGTGACAGTAGCATATAATATCATACTGTTTATGTCTCTTCTACTTCTTTTCTCTTTTCTCTTTTACTCTATTACTTTCATTCCATAAACTCTATTTGCTTTTCTGAACTGCCTTCTTTCCTTTTTATCTTAGTGTCTTTTAAAATTTTCAGTTTCAAATACCCGAAAAAAATTTTTAGAAGAGAAATTGTGAATACCTCAACTAGATATTTGAATTTGAGATTTTTTCACTTTGCTTATACTAGTGAATAGTAATAAAGTGTCTCGTTTCACGTATTTGCATATAGACGACTTTACTTGATTCCAGTTTCTATTTACAGTTGAAATAAGCGAAAACACTAATGAATTTCTAATACTAAGTGTATCGATGTAAATGTAATTTAACCGATTTTGAATTCCGTAGTTGCATTTTGTGTCCATTTCAAATAGTGATTTAGTGTGGTGTTTTAAGGATTTATGCTAATTTAATGTATTCTGTTTCAATATACTTGGCACTCTCTCTCTCTCTTTTATACTACTAAAGTGGCAAACAAGCATACGACCCGCCTGATGGTAAGCAGTCACCATAACCTACGTACGCTTGCAACACTCTCGCGTTGCCGACCGATCTCTGGTCGGTCCTTCATGTCTGAAGATCGTGGCCATATTGGGATTCCATTCGGGAATGGATAAATTATCTCCATCGACCTCTGTCGTTGACAATTTGATATGAAGTTGATGGTTTTTTGAGCAGCCTTTAGTTCTGTCCAAATTGGAGAGCGGCCCCTTGGTTTTTAGCGTTCTGTGTTTCCAATGACGATCAGCTACTGTCCTCTCCACGCCTCATCACATGACCAAAGTATTAATTATTTAAACATTTTGATTTGTGAACATATCCGCTAATCTAACTCTCTGTGTGTATTATGTGTTAACATTATTTGATTAAGAGATACTGTGTTGACGTTTAAGAGAAATTCTTGTGGTATCAACGTCAATTGATAAAGTTTAAGAAGGTCTGCCTACCTCCCCGAGACAAATAAATTGTTTAGATTACGCCAAACATAAGATGTTCCTTAATTAAAATTTATTTTTGATTATATACAGGGTGTTCTATTCAAGTGTACTCATTTTGTATACAGGATGTATTAATATTAATATTGTGTATTAAGATATTATTCCCAGCAGCTGGGCTTGCGTTATGTTTATTTAATAAGTTCAAGACATTGTGAGTAGCATTACTTAACCTGTAACTGCATGTATGATTGTTTCCCTTACCTGTAACAGAAAAAAAACATAATTAAACATTCGTATAAATTACCATTTCTCAATATTTACAAATGACCGAAAAAAATTTAAAGTAGAAAAATTGTAGGGTAAATTCTCAGTCGTGGAACATTTATGCGGATTTTTTTATATATTTTGCCTATTTCTGTACATGTGCTTTATAAGTTGTATTAAATAAATATGGTTCCTTTTGTATTATATTGCTAGGAGTATTTCACTACTTGCGAATAGCGGAGTATCCATTGCTTTGTCAAAAGAAGCGATGTATCAAAAAAATATGGATTCTTTAAAAATAACGTTTTTTCGACAAGCAATGAGCATGGATTTATTAAAAAATATATCTTACAGAATAGGTTACATTACGATCTCAGACATCATATTATGTCACATCATTTATTCTGGCTATATTCTTATTATATTGCGGCAGACGGCACATCAGGGATTCCTAACATTTATATGTAAAACTTCAACTGACATTTTGGACTAGTATTGCCATATTAAATGTTAACTAAACTTGTCTTTTATTCTTGTCGTATTGATCTATACGAAATTAAATAAGACGCGTTGTGTTTTTCAAAGATTCGTCGCGCGTTGAATTTTATGCACAGCAGCGCCATCGCGCCAAGCGCCATTGTCCATCAGACTTTTGATTTGACCATATCTTAAGAGAATCGCGTACTATTCGGGATAAAAAGTGTTATTCCAAGATATCAGCTAAATACATACCAAATATCATAAAAATTGGCCCAGCCATTTGAGCGTCAGGAAGTAACAAACATATTCACAGTAAACTTTCGCCTTTATAATATAAGCGGGATTGTTTTAAACAAAACGACAAGTCTAAAATAAACGTGGCATTGTAAATATGAATTGTACAAATAGATTACAAATGGCGTCGATTCGAAAATAGTTTTCGCAGCATTTACATCATTATTGGCCGTTTAGGACAAAAACACTGCAATATACTATGTTAGTATCTAAAATCCAGTCACGTACAGTCTGGCAACACTAAATTGTTTATTAATTGTCGCGTCGCGCCACTAGAGGGCGCCCTTTCGTCCCGAACCGTAATGATACGTGAGAAAAAAAATACGTGAGTTGTTGAATAATAAAACGCGCCAAGTTGTTTAGGGTTAAAATATAATAATTTATCATTTTCAGATAAAAATTTTTGAACAAATAATTTACGATACGTGACCAAAAAAAAATTTGGTACGTACATTTTTCAGTAAAAAGATGTTTAGGGTTAAAAATGAATTATATATACATTTTTAGATAATATTTCTTGTTTTTCTCTTTTTGATTTATCAAAAAGTTCGTTTTTTATTTTACAACAAAATGTTCAATTACTTTATACACGTTTAATATTAATAATATAAGCTTTATTTATACGATGATGGCTAAAAAAACTCCCTAACGATAGACTTACATCAAGTTGCACAAAACATTTTAAAATAATGATACATTAATTTATGGCTGTCAATTAAAAAAAAATGTTGGGAGACTTAATGTAGAATTAAGATTTATATTTATAATATGTTTATTAGTATACTAGAGAATACTCAAAACATTTTATTTAAACCAAATTCTTTTTACGAATTGGTCGCTGTTCGTGCGTCGACAGTACATAGTCGACCCACGAACAGCGACGAATTCTATCGAACGTTTTTTTAATTTTTTTATTATTATTATTATTTTATTTTTTTTATTTTTTTTATACCACACAGGTGGCAAACAAGCATACGGTCGGCCTGATGGTAAGCCGTCACCGTAGCCTATAGACGTAAGCAATACCGGGGGTATCACTCACGCGTTGCCAACCCTCCCAACCCCCCCAAGTGGAGCTCTGGAGACCTTACTCACCGTAGGAACACAACATGGCCGAGACCAATGCTATTTGGCTACGATCTTCTGTAAGGTGGTGTCGTTAACCAAAAACTGTCAACGCACGAAAAGCGACCAATTAATTTTTACTCAAGTAGAAATTTAAAATTGAGTTAAAGATACATTTTAACAGATAGATACTAGGCTCCATGCTAAAACACATAAAATATGAGAACTAATATTCCTATCACGTCCAAATGGCGACAAAATGACAAGTATTAAATTTTTCATTACACATGATATCCAGAAATGATTATTTTAACTTTTAATCGTGGATTATAGTGCGGTAAGGAATAGTAGGCCGGCAGTACCATGAATTGTTTATTAGCATGGTGCAAGACAAGAGAGGAGCTCGATGGCGTCGCTGTGTGTCGCACTCCAATATGAACACGCAAGTTAAGCGACGTCGACCCTAGCCAGCGTTTGGATGGGTTTTGTTATCTCGAGCTTCTCCGTGCTTCACAGGGCACGTTAAGCCGTCGACGATGACAGTCATTAAGCCAAGTCGGTGGCTTTAGGGCGGTTTGAAAACACCGGCCTCTGCCAATCCACATTGGAGCATCGTGGCGGAGTACGCTCTAATCACCTTCGATTGAAGGGAGACCCGTATCCCAGCAGTGGGATGATTAGGGGTTGATATGATGAAGCCAAGAGACATTTACGTTTCCTAACAGCTCTATGTCCAAGTCCATGTTTTTCGTACGTGTAGGACACAATATTATCGATTCGAATACAGTTTTTAAAAATCGATAATATTATAAGTCATACACGTATCAAAAACAAAGATTTGGACATAGAGAGAGCCGAGTGAAAGCAGACAGTGTTTCAAAGACACTACAAGAAACAGCGAGCTTTACAGTCAACCAGTGTAAGTTTGACGCTAATAATGTACGCATCATTATGAAACACTATCTATCTATATATATAAAATTCAATGTCCTGACTGACTGACTTAACTATATATCAACGCACAGACCAAACCGCTGGGTCTAGAGATTCCAAATTTGAACTGTAGGTTCCTTACGACGTCTAGGGGTGTACTAAGAAAGGATTTTTCAAAATTCCCACGGGAAAGCGAGATATGCGCTAACGAAGTTGCGAGGGTATATCAACGCACAGCCCAAACCCCTGGTTCTAAAGATTCCAAATTTAGCATGTAGATTCCTTACGACGTCTAGGCATGTACAGTCGCCTCGAGTATAGCAGGACCATCTTTAGGATGATTTTTGGTTGCAACATCCAACATCCTAGTGGACACATGTGGCTCTAATAAACAAAAACTCTGTTTGGTAACAAAGAAAAGGACTGAGCTGACAAAAACTCCGCTACAAGATGTGCAAGCGATTTTTTTCTAAAATGGTCCTCCTATCTTCGAGGCCACCGTACTTAGAAAGAATTTTTAAAAATTACCACGGGAATGCGAGATATACGCAAACGAAGTTGCGACCGACGCACAGTTCAAACCGCTGGGTCTAGAGATTCCAAATTTGGCATGTAGGTTCCTTATAAGGACCGGACCGGACCGGAAAGGATCGGACCGGATGGAACCGTACCGTACCGAGCCGTGCCGGACCGGAACGAACCGCACCGGACCGGAACGAACCGCACCGGACCGGAACGAACCGCACCGGACCGGACCGGAATTGTTTCTGAAGTAAAATATGCTAATTGGCTTGTAGGTTCCTTATAAAAACCGGACCGAACCGGACCGGACCGGAATTTGTTTTTAAAGAAAAATATGCTAATTGTTAATAGGCCACGCTGGCGCAGGAAAAAGTTAGTTCTAAGTATATAGTATTTAAGAAAGGTAGGGTACAGCGGATAATCCGCTTAAATCGGAGCAGCCCGTCTGCGGAAGGACCTCCATTTTACAGAAGATCGTAGCCAAATAGCATTGGTCTCGGCCATGTTGTGTTCCTACGGTGAGTAAGACTTCCAGAGCTCCACTTGGGAGGGTTAGCAACGCGTGAGTGATACCCCCGGTGTTGCAAGCGTCTATAGGCTACGGTGAACGACGAATAATAAATAGGCGAGCGAGATTCTTTTTTGTTTTCGGTCAGGAAAATGCATTAGTGCATGTCCCGGCGGGGGTCTGTCGGGCTCTCCCTCCTAGCGACACTCGAGCATACCGATTAAAAATCTGACTGGCTACCTCCTCTTCCGCCATATGAGTGGTGAGGTCGTGGGAACTGGCGTATCTCGTGCTGACAAAGCGCTTAGCGTATCTCTCATAACTTAGACCACACAAATGAAACGGCTAGTAAAAGACAAGTAGTTAAATATGTAGCTACCGGGAAAGCGAAGTTGTAGTTGACAGCGGCGCTGTTAAAATAAACCCCTTTTTATTATTTACTTAGAAATGGTATAATTTTATTTTAATAACAAAAGACAGTGGCGTTCCGTGCACGTTAAGCAGTCGGTCCCGGCTGTTGTCGATGACAGTCGTTAAGGCAAGTCGGTGGTCGAAAACCACGTTATTTGCGAGTGTTACTGGTTGTATATTGGCCTTGTTATAGGCCGAAAGATATATGAGCAGGCGAAGCCGCAAGCAAAAGTAGTTTTCAGTAAACTAATTCAGAGTGGATCTAATAAAAATTTATTATGAAAAAATAAAAACGAAATCTTAGGTTCAAAAAGTAAAAATAGAACCTATTTTAACACTAAAAGTGTACTTAGGCAGTACTGAATCACAGTTACAGTATTTTTACGAGCACCGGCCAGGTCTATAAATTGCGATTTATCTGTATTTTGGGTCTCCAGAGATACGAAGACCGTTTGAGTTTTCATAGTTCACTTGAATTCAGTTCACTTTTTTTAAATTTAAAAAATAACAAACAGAATAATTCTATGTGAGATGCGTATGTCTGGTGCTTAGGGTGCGGGAGATTGGCAGCAGTATCCTGAACATGATCACACAAACAATGGTTTGCATCCACGTAAACCATTGTTGTGAAGGTTGGTGCAGGAAGGAAAAGCCCATTTAAAAGGAAGCCTACCCAGTCACAACCAGTGCGCCACAGCACCGACCGGAGCAAACCACCTTTTGCGTCCAGCGACACCGTCGACGCAGGTGTATGTTTCCAGATTGCACTGGTCTACAACGGTAGAGGAGGTTGTAGATTATGTCAGGAAGAAGTCCAACTTCACCTTAAGGGTCGAACGGTTGGAATCCCGCCACAAAGTGAATTTCTATTCTTATGTAGTGAGAGTTCCGACGCACCATCTAGCGACCTTCCTGAAGGAGGATTTCTGGCCGCAGCGCGTCGTGTTTTTGAGATTCCGCGGGCGGCTACCTACGGAGAATGCGCGTTACATGTCGCCGACATCACATGTGAAATAGTTATAGAGTTTATATTATTGTATATATGTTAGTCTGTAAGGTATATATTATATGGACCGACAATTTGTTAAAATTTTATTTGTTGCCTGAAATAAATGACTATTATTATTATTAATTCTGCATAGGATGAGGCCAAGCTCTTTTTTTTGGACCACCCGTGTGGGATCAGGGTTTATATTGGCCACCAGGCCACCACAGATTGACAAAATTAACCATACTTTCCTCTGCGCTCTTCTTACACAATGGTAAACAGTAATTTGTGTAATTTGTCCATTATACCTGCATTGATAGTACCACATACTCAATTTAGTATGGCCATGACATAAGTATTCATATTAAAAAAAGAATTGGAACATATTAATTTAATGCTATTAATTAAAAGTATGAAAATATGAGATTCGGTAACGTAATAAAATTTTTATTATTCGACCAAGAGCCGCCATTTTGTTTGGCGTTAAATTAATTCAAGATGGCTGCCATAAAACCGCGTGGTTACGCGGAGCTATGTGCTTAATGAGGGACGATTAAAATTGCTTCACGAATGGGGGATTGAATGCAAATTTTTACAGATTAATATCATCTAGTGATGGTCATAACTGCCTTTTTTAGCACTTTATCTGTATACCTATCTTCATTGCTACTTCAAAGTTTAATGCGAAAATTAATTTATTGATGGATTTGTTCAATGGTTTATAAGAAGCCAAATTGAGTTTATCATGAGGTTGCGTAATTTATTTAAGGCCCGCTCAAGAACAGGTGAAAATCTTCATGTAACATAACAAACGCCCATGGGCGGGTCGCTATTAAAATTTATTTCTTAAATTCTAAGTAATACGATATTTTAAGTTTTGATCGAAATTTTAATTGTCAAGACGAAACCGCACAAGGATAGATATATTTTTCGAGGTGCTGAGCACGCCGATGGGCGGACTAATAAATAAATATATAGGGACAAATCACATACATTGAGTTATTTTTATTTTATAACAAATACATATATTAATAGATAAACATCCAAGACCCGAGGTCAATCAGAAAAAGTTAGTTTTTCATCATGACCCGACCGAGATTCGAACCCGGGACCTCCTGGGTGGCGATTCGGCATGGTAACCATTACGCCACGGAGGTCGTCACTAATAAAAGTTGATAATGACATTTCATTTTGGACGGCAGTACCTAACTGCTGACCTATGTTTCTAAATTAAAGCCATTTTTCTAACGTCAGAAATATGCATTACTGCATTCCCAAGTCGATTAAATCAGAAATATTTTCTCAAACAGGTGAAAAGTTCTGAAAAGGTCTAAATTTCACATAATAAATAAAAAAACGTAATATTAACTAAATAAAGTCATCAGAATGGGATATTAAAATTTGAATAAAAATGGCTCCCTAAATCTCATTCGCCCACCAAAAGATTGATAACTCTGTTTGATATATGTATGTAATCTGACCGTTCATGTGTTAAGACAGTTTTAGATGCGGTATTTAATGTTAAATTATTTAAGATAAAGAAAAAGGTTTTTCCGTTTCATGAGCGAGGGTTGTGTGTGAGAGATTTCTATTATGATTGTTTTTTTTATTTTTTTATAAATAAATATATAGGGACAATTACAATTATTCTATGTTTACAGTTTGCAATGCATTTATCTAGAACAAGTAATTTTTATTATCTTTTACATAGCATAAAATGAAGTCGCTTACGCTGTGTGTGTGTCCATATGTATGCTTAGATCTTTAAAACTACGCAACGGATTATGATGCGTTTTTTTTTAATAGATAGAGTGATTCAAGAGAAAAGTTTATATGTTTCATACATTCCGAAATTCCCACGAGAAAGCGAAATACACGCAAACGAAGTTGCGCGGGTTTCGCTAGTAATAAAATAAAAATAATTATTTTTTTCAGACTTTAATTTGTCCATAGTGAAAAATAGTAGATTAGTACTGTAAAATATTATAATAGTCTGTACTGTAAAATATTATATTATCAGTGATTGCGTTGTCAATTTGTGGTCCCTGTCATTAATCAATAGACACAGTCAGATACAGTTTAAATATTTAGGTAAAAGATTTATTTGAATGAAAAATGCAGTTTTTTTAAATTTTTAACAGAGCCCCCGTGGCATTGCACTGATTTTTCTGGGGTCTGTTCTTGCAGTATGCTATATTTCAGAAAACTGTATAAGTAATTACCGCTGCTTCATATAACTGTTTAATTTCTAAACGTAAACAAAATCTCTCATTCATTGCTCATAAAAACACGACAAACTTTTCAAAATGCCGCATCTATCAACACGAGCATCCATGGTGGCATTTAACTGTCGCAAAGTTACCCATAAATTAACTCTCTACTAATGAAGATTATAACATGGTTTTGTCTATTAAATCTTTTTTTTTAATACCCTTTCTTTAGTCTATTAACTTAGAGCCTATTCACACGTTTCGGCTTTTGACACGCGTTTTATGAACGCGTCTCGCGGCTAGACATGAACCAAATTAGGCATTTTGTTGTATTAGTGTCGCTGAAAACGCGCGAGGAGCGTGTCTGTTCTATCCACTTTATCATCATAATTCACTTGTCCTTGTTCTTCAACCATTTGGTTACATGTGGAAACCTGTCAAGACGTTTTCCACATTACGTTTACTGGCATTCATCCTCTAACTCCTATCCGTTTAGGAGTTGTACCTTTCATCATCACCTCACCAACATGGGATGCTGACTTCAAGACGTAAATAGATAAATAGCTTACGAAAACATAAGTAACGCGTTGTACGTACGTGTTAATAAAATTTGAGGGTTGCCCTCGATTTACCTGCGATCCCATCACCAGATCTTGACTTGGTGACAATGGGACCAACTTGGGAGTGTGCACATTCGAATAAAATAAGAATTTTGAAAATCGGTCCACAATTGACCGAGTTATCGGCGGATATACAAAAAAAAAATACAATGGAACATAGAACTTCGTCCTTTTTTGAAGTCGCTTAAAAAGAGCTATTTTCCGGCTTACTCTTTTCGTATTTTATTCTATATTTTCTATATTAGGCGCAGTTGTATCATTATCATTAAGAATGTCTTGTAACTACATAATTTCGTATTTTTTGCAGTATCAATGTACAGTTAAAAAAGATTTGTCAGTGCCAAAAGAAGGAAAACTTCGCCTTAAATGATTTGATAAACTAAACATAATTTTTCGTTCTCCGAAAAACGTATTGTCCGCGTCTCAATTGCGTTCGAAACGCGTCATCGGCGCCGTGAAAACGCCATGTGAGTAAGGCCCTTAGATAAGCACGGGTGGTCTTAATATGTTCTAGTGAAATAATAATTTTAGGGGATTTTATTAATTGCATGATAATAAAAGGAATGTTTTGCCTTGGGTTATGGTTCCATGCTGTGCATTAATATGACAAATTAAAATAGTTTTTGTAACAATACTTATTTTTTTAATTCAACTGTATTATTTTAATTTTAACGGCTGGTTCACTGAACCGATCTAAAATAAATTCATTCAGAGGTTTTTTTTTCTCATATTATAGCTTGTATCATTAAAATATCAAACGGTTTACCAGTTTTTAAAAAGCATTTTTATTCCACATGCATGAAGTCTCAATTTATCACTTTTTTAGGGTTCCGTAGCCAAATGGCAAAAAACTGAACCTTTATAGATTCGTCATGTTTGTCTGTCTATCTGTCCGTCCGCACAGCCACTTTTTTTCGAAACTATAAGATCTATAAAAAAAAAATGATGTACAATGTCATACAAACTTCCAACGAAAATTGGCTTGAACGAAATGTAGTCAGTAGTTTTTTTTAATACGTCATAAATCGTAAACTGCAATTGCTGCTACGGAACCCTTCATGGGCGAGTCCGACTCGCACTTGACCGCTATTTTCTTGTTTAGTTTGACAGTGCCAGCGATTACTGGTCAAATTAAATTAAACATGTGAGTGTCATTGACTCGAAAAGAAAAAGCGATAATATAGTGTCATTTAAAAAAATATTTTGAGGTTCATATGAGTGTTAGTGCATTAATGATATTGGCTAGCTTGAACGTAAGTACCACCCTCGACACATTATTTTAAATATTAAACAGAGGTAGGATAATCCACCTTACAGAAGATTGTAGCCAAATAGCATTGGTCTCTGCCTCGGCCATGTTGTGTTGATACGGAGAGTAAGGTTCTCCAGAGTTTCACTTGGGGGGGTTGGGAGAGTTGGCAACGCGTGAGTGAAACCCTGGTATTGCAAGCGTCTATAGGCTACGGCGATGCTTACCATCAGGCGGGCCGTATGCTTGTTTGCCAACTTTGTGGTATAAAAAAAAATTAAGAGGGAGGGCACAGCGGATTATCCACCTTACAGAAGATCGTAGCGAAATAACATTGGTCTCGGCCATGTTGTGTTCCTACGGTGAGTAAGGTCTCCAGAGCCCCATATGCTTGTTTGCCACCTTAGTGGAATAAAAAAAAAGAAATATGTACCACAGAATATCGGCGTGTGCATCAATGCGTTTGTTCAGTGGTAGAGATCCCAATTCAACTCTTATATTCCTTTTTCTTCTTATTTCTATTAATAAAGATATAGAGTAATATAGATTATAGAGCTTACAGACTAGTTTAACAAAACAGAAGAAAAATTACGTATACATTATGCATACGTAAATAAATATTCCGGATATACAAGTTTTAAAAGCTGAACCGTGTTATTTTATTTTGAAATAGCTTAAAATAGTACTACACTATATTGGTGTATCGGAAACAAAGCTAGAAATATCAACGATTAAAAAAAAGTATCAGATCAGAGTGTCAGTAAGTTTCTGAAACGCATTTTAATTTAAAAGTCCATATTAACTCTTTATTTATTTATTTTTTTCTTCTTGAGTTAAGTGATCGTCATAGTAACATGCAATCAACCATGCAGTTAGAAAAATATGTCTGAGATTCGTCGTTCAGAAGAAATGTTAAGTTGTCGGTCGATATTCCATACCTGACAGTAGTTAAGCCAAGTGACCAATATCAACTAGCACGAAAACACTGTAAGCCTAACCTAACCTTTAGTACAACCAATCAATGAAAGACGTGACCAGGGTAGAGAAGAATAAAGATTTTTATGCTAATAATGTAAGCATCGTTATGAGACTTTGTCATTGCAATTACATAGTACAATATACATACGGTCGGCCTGATGGTAAGCCGTCACCGTAGCCTATAGACACTTGCAATACCGGGGTATCGCTCACGCGTTGCCAACCCTCCCAACGCCAAGTGGAGCTCTGGAGACCTTATTCACCGTAGGAACACAGCATGGCCGAGACCAATACTATTTGGCTACGATCTTTTGTAAGGTGGAGGTCCTTCCCAAGACGGGCTGCTCCGATTTGAGCGGATTATCCGCTGCGCAATAACTCTCTTAATACTATCGATAAATAAAAAATCGAGTAAATTCACACAATAAAACTTGAATCACACTTACCGCCATGCCAACCTCTTTCATTGACCACGCACCATTTGCGAAAACAAACAGTATGAAACAATTGCATAGTTTCTCACTCATATTAAATAAGTTATTTCAACCCTGACCCATTGGTGTATTAGTTAAACTCACCCTTCATCTGACCCTATTCCTATCGATACAACGTAACAAAGCAATCATAACAGAATGAAGGTACCTATTGTAAAAGTTTACTCGCTTGGGCTATGGCCCATTATTTTCGTACCAACGCGTTCTATGCCCTACGTCTTGATACAGAGTAATATTGGATTCAGAGAATTCATTTGTATCTGTTTATTCTCGTTACACTATCATCATCTCAGCCACAAGAAGACATAGGCAGTCATAATCTTGTATCAATCTCAAATGCTATCTTGCTCGTTTTGTATGAGCAAGATGTTGAGATTCAGACTATATTTTGAACGTTTTTGTTACGAGAATAGGCCCTCTGATTAGTGATGTGGTTTCTCAGAAGCTGGCTCGACGGAGGAAGTATACAGATACTTACTAATATAAAATTTTAAACGCGTCCCCTGAACACGTATTGTCCGCGTCTTAATTGCGTTCGAACCCCGTCATCGGAGCCGTAAAAACGCCATGTGAGTGAGCCCTTAGATAAGCACGGGTGGTCTTAATATGTTTAGTGAAATAATCATTTTAGGGGGTTTTATTAATTGCATTGATAATAAATGTTAATTAATGTTAATATAACCTCGACCAGGGAAGTTGTACTGTCTTACATAACTTTGACTTGAAAATCAAAAGTAGGTATTCGTATTTGGTTCATTGATAACAATTCGAATTCCCTATTTCCTAATTTCCTTTATACATAAGATTAAAAAAAATTCATAACAATTTTGAATTTAAAATTAATATGTTTTTTTTTAAAGCTCTATTTTTTCCTACCTCATGTTCAGACGTTTTCTACTAAAAATCACCGGTGAAACTCTTACACTTTTTCTAGATAGAAGCACATAATTATTTCCTCTGTATTCATCAATACTCTATACGCATATAAACCGGTAAAATTACGTTGGTCATAACACGCCCGTGTGAAACGGCAGGCGGTGCTGACTCAGCTAAACATTATGCCTTGTGCATTAGTAACACTGATATTAGGTCGTATTAATTACAACCTGTGCCTCTGTTCCCTTTATTAATCTGTGATTATGTTTATTTGCTTACCTTCATAGTTTAATAATTAAGAAAGATACCTACTGTTATTAGACGGTTTGATCCTGATTACTTCCAAATAACTGACACATACATTTATTTTAGTTGACTCGATTGTTTATCTGACAGATAAGATAACTGAAACTTATCAGGCACTTGAGAAACCGATCCTTTAGGAGCGACATTTAAGAGCGAACGAAGTCACGGGAAACAGTTGTTATTTAAAACTATGGGCAACTATTTATACACACTGTTTGCATTCGAAAGTAAGAAATAGGATGGAAATAGGTACAAACTTAGAAGTAAAAATATCTGTCAGATATGTAAATACACATGTAATTGTCTTATTCAACAAAATATATTTATTTATAAACCCAAAGAAACAGTACAATGAATAAAAAAAGTTTATTATTAGATCGTCACAATTAAGAAAATGAAACAATATTAAATGTTATAAAATCAACTCTATTATTAGCGCGATTAAGCACAATATCCAAAAACAAGTCCCACGTACAACCATTTACTTGACCGAACGAATTCCCAGAAGGGCCATTCCCGTTTCGACGCAAAGCGTTTGGTCCATAAATGTATTCTGAGCTAGGGTCACATTGATTACACTGAGTTTTATTTTATGGTCATAGCCGAAGTTTTCCCGTTACTCTTTCGGTTTAAGTGATTATAATAGAACACGTACCGTCATAAATTCAATTTGTTTGCTTAAGTTAACATACTCGTCAGTTATTATAGGTCTATTTAGGGAAAAATACGAGAATAGCAGCCATGATTTTTTTAAGTAAAATATCCCTTTAATTCCTACTTATTTAGTGTCTACAGTAAGATTAACCTCTATTTCATGATCATCTCAGTCCCAAGAAGCCTACTGGTGGCTGAAATGACGGCTTATATCCAGCAGTATTCTACGTATTGCTTTAGGTCGTCTGACCACCTTGTGGCCGTCCCACGCTGCGCTTTCCGGTATGTTATAATGTCTATTTAGGGTCGAAATCCAATTACTTGGCTAAAGCTGTGTCCTAACTGGTCGAACAGTTCGCATGTAGTTTGCATTACTATAATTACATCCTAGTTACCGACAAGACACGTTTTAATTATCGATATATTATATTAGCGGTCGATTTTCAAACACGCGCTATTTGTCGTCAATGAATTAGCCAACTAGTCCACTGGCTGACTTAACTATCGTAATCAGCTTTAACAAGTTCTTAATGTACACGTGTAAAATGTTTATAACAGATAAACAATCACAGTTTATACAAAGAAACAACATATCGCAAACTGTCTCTTAAAAATGAACGGCTAAAACTGATATTACAGTCGTTAACAAATAAAAACCTATCTGCAAGGCGTCGGTTGACCGCTCCCACGGGGGCAGTTGCAATAAACAGCGCGGGGCGAATGCACGAATGTGAAATGGTAACATACCGTGGACGATATTATGTATTAACTTGCTATTTTGTTTTCCGTGAATTTGCTTTCAAAACGGAAAAATAAAGAATTGATTAAATCGAAACTCAATCTCTGGTGGTTCTATTTAAAGGAATGTTAATCTCGGAATGTATTTAAAAAGCTGGAGAGTTTGTTTGTTTATTGAATGCGCTAATAACTGAAACTACTGATTGGAATTGGAATTGTTTAATCGAATTATGATTTGAATTATGAATTGATGATTTCATAAGAACTATACTATTATTTTCTTAAGAACAATACTAATGCCAGATTTCAATACTGTACAAGATGGCCATTTAGATAAAAAAACATTTGCAGCTAGTTTCTGAAACGCATTTTTAAAGTTAATGACATTAAATCATAAGATCATCAATCAAAATAAAGAGATAGCTAGAGATAGAGACTTAATGTGGAATTAAAATTAAAATGCGCTCCAGAAACTGGCTCTTAGAAAACTACCTGTGTATCAAATTTCAAGCAAATCTCCAGCCGTTTTTTCGAGAAAGAGTAACAAACAAGCATACAAACTTTCTTTATTAGTAAGGATATTTACGTCATACCTACCCTACCAAGTATAAACGTCAGAGAAGAATAATGTAAGGTAATAAAATTCTTTTGTATAACAATCACATTAAGTTATAACAGTTTCACGCAATTTTATATCTTACATGAAAGCCATTAAGGTACGATTTCGTTTGATCCTCACAACTTTCCAGGGGTAAAAAACAGCAGACGCGCAAATAAATTTGAAAAGACTTGAAAATATTAAGAATTGGTTCATTATACGCTGATTCTCTTAATGTTTGGGTTCACGCGGTCCAAAGTTCGATTGGGAAAACACCGGTGCCTGATAAGTTCCACTTAGCCTATCTATCAGTTAATGGAAATAAGAACACGTAAACAAAGAAGCTAAAATCGATAGAAAGAACAATTAAAAGAGAAAAGGACAGATATCAAAAAAGTATTTACATCCAGCCTAATGGCTACTTTGCAACAAAAAGCAAACTACACATAAAGTTGCTTATCCGAATTATCGACAACTTAAAGACCCCACCTAAAAATCCCACAACTCCCCATGTCCTACCCAAGCTCTATCTTTATATCTATCGTTAATCTTGAAGCCTTATCTTAGACAATCTCTAAAAGCTATTGTTCTGCACATCATAAATTTCTACTCAATACCTTATACTTTTACGAAGGATTCTCGGCTTTACCTCTTTGAAATTAATGATGAATATCATATAAAATACACGTCTCATTATTACTTCAATTATTAAGGAGATAATACCTTGTACTATATTGTCATCGATGAAATAATATCCAAGTACTTTACCCATTGGTTTTCAGTACTGATATTTTAAATTGTTACTTTTGTGTCATGTATCTATGCCAATTAAAGTCAATCGTTTTGAAGGCATATGACAATAGGCTTTTCTTGATTCCATTTAGGTATTAAGGCCATTATTATGTCTTATGTTACTTGTCTTACCTGGCTATTTTCTTTGGTACAAAGAGCCGACTTGAAGATACTTTGGAATAATACGGTATTCATATGGTAAAAATAGGATATTGTTTTATATTGTGACTTCAGTCAAAAACGGTTCGGCGAATTTGATTAAAATTTGATACATAGTTTACGAGGACGGATAGTGCAATCGGCCAATGATCTTTCATTTGCCGAATCATATTTACGTCTCTGCTCATATCTTTATGAGCAGAGACGTAAATATGATTCTAGTTTCTAAATATTGCTTGAAGGGACTTACTCGAATTCCTATTTATCAATAAATATATAGGAACAAATCACACAGATTGAGCTAGCCCCAAAGTAAGTTCGAAACTTGTGTTATGGGATACTAACTCAACAATACTATATTTTATAACAAATATATATATGGATAAACATCCAAGACCCGAGGCCAATAAGAATTAGTTCGTTTTTCATCATTACCCGACCGGGATTCGAACCCGAGACCTCCTGGGTGGCGGTCTGGCGTGGTAACCATTACGCCACGGAGGTCTTCATCAATGGTAATCAATCATATTGTTCTATGTAATTACAAAGTTTCAGAACGATGCCTACATTATTAACATTTATTTATTTATTTATTTATTTAAGGCCAATCAACAATTGTTTACACCTGTATAACATACAATGTTTATAATGCTAACACAATAACAAGGTATAGATGTAACAATTAATTATAGACTAGCACAACGTGTTAAACTTAAGAGTTAATATTAGCTAACAGAATTGAACTAAAAAGTTTTTACTAACACTTTTACAATGATGAAATATATATTAAAAAAAAAACAAAACAAAAACAAGGTAAAAATTATAATTATTATTTAAAAAAGCCATTCATTATCTTATGTAGTTTGTAGACTGAATCGTGGTGAATGTCAACTAGATCGCTGCAACCATTAATAATTTTGATGAATCTCGATATGGGAGAGTTTGCACCTAGACCTGTTCTCCTGAGTGGTGGACAAAGTGGAGGAATTCTATTACGCGGATATCTGGAAGGAGCACGAAATCCAAAGCATTCCAAAATTACGGGAGCATCTACTAAACCTCTAAGAATTTTAAACACCAACATAGCATCTAAGATGTCCCGTCGCTTCGAGAGTGATGCAATTTTGAAATGTTCCAACCTGGCATTATACCTTGGCAATTCTTTAGTTTTTCCTTTAGAAAAAGCAAGATGCCACAAAAATCTTTTTTGCACTCTTTCCAGACGTAAAGAATGTGTTGCGTAGTGTGGTCTCCACACGGCACTGCAGTACTCTAAATGGCTACGGACTAAGTTGTTATATAATACAATTTTAGTGCTATTGTTTTTAAAGTTTTTGGTATTTCTTGTAACAAACCCTAACATTCTTGATGACTTCTTAATTATACTATTAATATGCGGTACAAAAGTGACTTTGCTATCAAATATTACCCCTAGGTCTTTTACTTCACCCAATTGGCAAATTACTACTCCATCTATATAATATTGAGTAGGTACTACATTGTGTTTACGGGAAAATCTCACATAATGACATTTATTAGTGTTCAAATTCATTTTATTATTCTCGCACCAAATAACTATTCGGTTCAAATCCTCCTGAAGGAGCACAGAATCCTGCATTGTTTCAATCTGTCTCCCAAATTTTAGATCATCAGCATAGAGAAAACACTTAGAGTAGCGGAAACACAGCGGAAGGTCATTAATAAACACATTAAATAAAATGGGACCAAGGTGCGAGCCTTGGGGAACACCAGAAGTTATGTTGTGATCGACAGAGTTGAAACCATTTACAACAACATGAAAGGTGCGATTCGATAGGTAGGATTTAATCCAGTCGAGTAACGGTCCAATACAGCCATATGCAGAAAGTTTTTTTACAAGGATAGAGGCAGAAATCTTATCAAACGCCTTACTAAAATCCGTGTAGATTACATCATATTGTTTGCTTTTATCTAGTGCCTGAATGAGAGTTTCAGAAAACATTAATAAATTTGTAGTGGTCGACCTCGATTTTACAAATCCATGCTGATGATCGCTCAGGAATTGTTTGAAGTGTTGCTGGAAATACGGACAAACTAGAGACTCGAAAATTTTAGCGAATGTAGAGAGTAAAGAAATGGGACGGTAGTTAGTAATATTCTCGTTATTGTCTGATTTATGCACTGGAACTACTTTGGCTTTTTTCCATTCGGTTGGGAAAACACCTGTATTAAGCGACACATTATAAATGCTCAACAGTGGGGCAATCAATTGCGATGAACAATTATGAATAAATACAGGCGGAATGCCATCTGGGCCAGCTCCCTTTCTAACGTCAAGATTTTTAATTTTCTTTTCTAAACAGTCCCTATTTATTATTGGTGAGGATAAGCATATAGTGTTATTATTTTCCAAAAATCTTATGTAATCACCCCCGTCAAACAACTCAGATTCATTAAAATGTTAGTTCTTAGTTCTTTACCCTTCTCTTTTCTCCCCCGGGACGTCAATAAGCTTCATTGCTTATTGTCAATCTGAGGTCGCCGTTGTTGATCCTGGCTACACAGGAGACACATCGGTGGGAATGTGTGGTGGGCTTGTCCCGGATTCTCTACCCTTCCCTTCGCCTCTTTCATTTTGTGACTATAAATATTTTAAAAAAGAATTTTATGTAGCCCGTCTGACAGTCAATAATAGAGATTTTTAACACAGTTATTTCCGCTCTGATTCTATAAAAGATGTGTGACAATACAGCCAGCAGTAACATGCATGGACATGTCAAAAAATAGAAAAATATCGAAACAAGAGAAACGTACAAAATATTCATATGCCGAAATGGTATACGACGAGGCTGACCCACAAAACACATTGTGTCGTTTGCACAATAGGAGAAATGCGACGAAAAACTATACGCTAGCTTCTATTTGCGCTCACGTATGACAACTGACACATTATTACTAAATCTGAGATAGGTCACAATATTATTTGGTTATATAATTTACTAGCCGCCCGCCTTACTTTAGCACGGTTTTAAGTAGGTATAACCTGTTTTTCTTAACTTGACCAATGTAGTAAACAATCTTAGCGTGTCTTTTTATTCAACTATCCATGTATAAAATCTATAAATCGCCAGAATAATAAGAGTGTTGTGCTAAATGCCATTTCTAACTATATTATTATTATTTGGGTGTAAATGATAATTTTAATTGCTTATTTTCGTTAAAAAGACGTGCTAAGATTGTTTACTACATGGGTTAAGTTAAGAAAAACAGGGTTTAAATATCCCTATTTAAAAAAAATATTTTACATCACCCGAGGATTAGTGTACCTAAATCTTCCCAACGGTGAAAGAATTTTTTAAATCAATCTATAGATTCGAATCCTATTCAATGCAAACTATTGCAAGGAAACAATTGAATCTGTCCTCTTGATAATGTTTTGTATAGACTACACATTAAACAGTAATTGGTTAACCTAAAATATTTTATTCAATACTAGCTGTGCCCGCGGCTTCGCCCGCGTGGAATTGGACTTGTGACTAATTAAGTAGTATAGACGGATTTAACAGTCTCCTATTACTGTAGTTTTCCCCGCGACGTCAGTGTTCTTCATTGCTCATTGTCCGCCGCTGTTAATCTTGGCTACCTACTGTGTACAAAATCCTGTTGTTTCATTATTTTAATAGCTGTTACCCGCGGCTCCGCCCGCGTGGTCAAGCGAAAATGCCAATAATTTCGTTCCCGTGGGAATTAAAAAAAACCCCTACTTTATCCTTGTCAACATCATAAAGGGAATCTCTATAAAAAAAATCAGCTTTTCAGGTTAAACGCTTCCTATAATACACGCGTAGTCTAATTATTCCGAATCCTGTGGGAATTTAAAAAAAATCCCATCTTTATTGTCTACTTTATAAAGGGAAGCTTAATACAAAATCTAGGCGTTTTAGGTTGAGCGCCCACAATAACACACGTGCAGTCCTATTTGTCCCGTTCCCGTGGGAATTAAAAAAATCCCGTTATCATCCTTGTCAACATCATAAAAGCAACCTCTATACGAAATTTCAGCTTTCTAGGTTGAGCGCCTGCGATAATACACTTACAGTCCTATTACTCTCTTTCCTGTGGCAATTTCATAAAATCCCATCTATCCTTGTCAACATCATAAAGAGAACCTCTATACAAAATTTCAGCTTTCTAGGTTGAGCTCCTGCGATAATACACTTGCAGTCCTATTACTCCCTTTCCCGTGGGAATGTCGTAAAACCCCATCTTTATCCTTGTCAACATCATAAAGGGAACCTCTATACAAAATTTCAGCTTTCTAGGTCGAGCGCCCTCTATAATACACGTGTAGAGTTTACCCCATTTCATCTCTCTAGTCTAGGGGTTGAATTTTAAAGGAGAATTCCTGCGAAGTTTCAAATAAAATGGTCTAACTAATCTAGTTTCTTCATTCAAACTTTGGACCCCCGTTTCACCCCCTTAGGATGTGATTTTTGAAAAATCCTTTCTTAGTGCACCCCTAGTCTTCATGGGGAACCTATGTACCAAATTTGGAGTCTTTAGACCCAGCGGTTTGGGCTGTGCGTTGATATGTCAGTCACCAATCAGTCAGTTTCTGGGATGATTTGAGTAAAGAACCTTCATGCTGAATTTCATTCGAATAACTACAAAACGGCAAAGTTTCATACTAACTTTGCACCCCCGTTTAACCCCCTAAGGGATGATTTTTGAGAAAAATATTTTACTCGTGTTTCATGTCTTTCAATAAAGAACCTTATGCTGAATTTCATTGGAATAACTTCAAAAACAGCAAAGTTTCTTACTAACTTTGCGCCCCCGTTTAACCCCCTAAGGGATGATTTTTGAGAAAAATATTTTACTCGAGTTTCATACCTTTCAATAAAGAACCTTCATGCTGAATTTCATTTGAATAACTTTAAAAACGGCAAAGTTTCACACTAACTTTGCGCCCCCGTTTAACCCCATAGGGGATGTTTTTTGAGAAAAATATTTTACTCGTGTTTCATACCTTTCAATAAAGAACCTTCATGCTGAATTTCATTCGAATAACTTCAAAAACGGCAAAGTTTCATACTATCTTTGCACCTCCGTTTAACCCCCTAAGGGATGAATTTTGAAAAAAATATGTTCCTGTGGGAATTTCTAGATAAAAATACCCCATGTGTTACTCCCGATTAAATTCTACTCGTGTACCAAATTTCATTACAACCCCTTTAGTAGTCAGTGATTTACACGTTCAGTCTCATTATTCCCGTTCCTGTGGGAATTTCGGAATAAAAATACCATATGTGTTACTCCAGATTAAATTCTACTCGTAAACCAAATTTCATTATAATCCCTTCAGTAGTCAGTGATTTACACGTTCAGTCCCGTTATTCCCGTTCCCGTAGGAATTATGAAAAGAAACATACACTAAATGTTAAGTTGAGCAAATCGCTACATATTAGTGAAAACCGCATCCAAATCGGTTCAGCCGTTTCTGAGATTAGCGTGTACAAACATACATACAAACAGACGGACAAAAATTTTCGAAATTCTTGTACTATTGCTTATTCTTCATCGCCCTAAACAATTTTTTTGGAAATATATTCAATGTACAGACAAACTTTTTTTACACTTTTATTATATTATAGATAATAAAATTGCGTTGATATAAAAAAACTCAAATGCTTTTGAACACCCATCCTTATTCACATTAAACAATTGCTTAACTTAAAATATTAAATGCAAGCATGGGTGTGTGTAAAATGAAAGGCTTTTGCCCTTTCATCTTTTTATATCTTTTTTCCCTCTTTTCCTTCATAATTTGATGATAACAGACAGACAGACACCCTACGTTCATTAGCGCTGATTGCAATTTTACGTCTGAACAATTTTCAGGGCTAAAATTTGAAAAGCACGTTTTATGCTTGATACGTAGAAAGAAAAAAAACGTTCACTCAGAACAGCACATGAGACACAAGGCAACGTTCAATGTACACCATTGAGTACATAGCCCATACTCGATGATGTACACAATCAAAAAAACAAACTAACAAATAAAATTAAATATAAAACAAAAAAATACAAAATGAAAGCACTTCACATCACATAGCGTAGTGTACTTTACTTCAGGTCCTATATGGCAAATATGTGGACATGTTTGAAATAACAAACACACAAATACCTTTTTATTATAAAAAAAAGGACGGGTTGCACACCGGGAGTGCCAGCAGAAGTGAAAACTTAAACATCAACGTTGTGCATTTTTGAATATTTTTGAATGGTTAGGGAATGTTACGCTTTTTCGATCAGGCTACGGATCTGACGCGAGTTTAACATTTTTTACACATCTAAAAAATGTGCCAAGAAGTTTTCACTTCAATATAAACTAATTTTACACCAGACAAATAAGTAAACTCAAATTTATTAATTATTCCTTCACTGTTAGAAAGGTAAAATTACCCCTAATTCACATTCACTTAAAATATGATCATTTATCCGGACAAATTAATTAATATTATTTATTTATATACTACAAAAACCACGCTGCAACTCAGTATGTTCCCCATCAAGGATTACAATTGTATATTTCTACGTACGACTCATACAAACATCGGGAAAAAAACACGGCACCATAATCTCATTAACAAACACAAAAATGAGATTTTTCCGTTGTTTTTTTCAGATTTTAGTGCTTTCAAGAGCCATGTCGCCTAACCAGATAACGGGTAAATAAGAAAAATGGTACTGCAAATGAAGACAAAAGGATTTCATGAGTACAGTCAGCTTCATTGTACGATTTTCTTTTCGTTATGAATTTCTGCATAAATCTTTCATTATTTATCGAAAAAAATTGTAGAAATTAGATAATCCTACTAATATTCTAAAGGCGAATGTTTGTGTGTATGTGTATGTTTGTTACGTTTTTGCGCTCAAATGGCTAAACCAATTTTTATGATATTTGGTACGTAGGTAGCTGATACCTAGGATTAACACATAGGATACTTTTTATCCCGAAAAGTACGCGATTCCTGTAGGATTTGATAAAAAATCTGATATAAATGGCGCTGTTGTGCATAAAATTAAACACGGGTAACACCGCGGGCAGCAGCTCTTTTTTTTTATAGCTGTTGCTGCTATGCTGAGGCATTGGAATCAAGACCATGTTGGCTCAAGACCAGCCATGGTCAATCTATATATATAAAAATGAAACCCGTTTTCCGTTGTCACGACATAACATGAAAACGGCTTGACCGATTTGGCAGTTTTTTTTTTTGTAGTTTTCTAATACTCTGTACAACGTTCTTACGGAAAAAAATTAGGGGTAGGGTAGGGGTAGGGTAGGGGTAGGGGTAGGGTAGGGTAGGGATACACGCAAACGAAGTAGCGCGGGTTTCGCTAGTATTAAATAAAATCTATACATATAATAAAACAGTAGACCCCGATATGTCTGTACATTGAACATATTTGGCAAAAATGGAGAGGGAACAGTTAGAGAAAGGCAATAAAAGCCAAAAACTTTATTTTTTATTTTTTTGTCTGTCGGTTTGAACGCGCACATCTTCTAAGTTACTGAACGGATTTTAATGCTGTTTTTACAGGAAGATAGAGCTCGGCTTGGAGCAGAATATAGCTTATATTTCATTTAAATCGCATGTCTGGAAAACGAGTTATCCTTATTTGAACATTTCACGCGGACGAAGTCGCGGATAACAGCTAGTAATATATAAGTAATTAAATCGTACTAACATAGTTTTTTAGCATTTGTAATACTAACATTTTGTGTGGAATTTATTCTGAATTAAATGATTTATTATTATAATTAAATGTCATTAGTGATTTGTAGAACCAGTTTGAATGATGCATTGTACAAAGACAGCCAAGTTTGTTTATAGTTTACAAAAAAAGTAACATCGATTAAAAACCTTACATTTTGCGAAAGAAGAAGGCTGGATTTTATTTAATTGTCTCAGTAATAGAGACAATATTGTATGGAACGCAGAAGAATACAACTTTTTGATAAATCTATTCAAATTCCACGTTAGTTTATTTGATAAAATATTCATAACTTTATTATAAATTGAGGTTTCTTTTCCTCGAAAAGATGGTATATCAAATGTATAAGGAGATATTTTATATTCTATGCACGAACATCTTCAGACAATGTCCCGAGACGTATATAGAGAAAATTGACTTTTTTTAAACTTTATTGTGATTCCTTATTTTATGAACGAACTATTAAATAATAAATCTATGTTTTGTACGTATTAAAAGTATATACATACTTGTACCTAACTAGCTGCCCGCGGTGTTACCCACTTTAAATTTTTATTTTGTTTTCTTTAACAGACTTTTGACCAAAACCTATGGGAATCGCGTATTTTTCAGGATAAAAAGTACCCTATGTAATAATCCAAGGTATCGGCTACCTACGGAACAAATATTAAAAACATTGGCACAGCCATTTGAGCGTGAAGAAGTAACAAACACTTTCAAGAGCCATGTCGCTGAACCAGATACGGGTAAATAATAATAAATCATATCACAAACTAACGCCTTTAGAAAATTAGTTGGTTTAAATTTAATATCATTATATAATAATAAATATATAGGGACAATTCATACAGATTGAGCTAGCCCCAAAGTAAGTTCGAAACTTGTGTTATGGGACACTAACTCAACGATATTATATTTTATAACAAATACATATATAGAGAAACATCCAAGACCCGAGGCCAATCAGAAAAAGTTCGTTTTTCATCATGACCCGACCGGGGATCGAACCCGGGACCTCCTGGGTGGCGGTCTGGCAAAATCTGATTATCTGCTGTCCAGCTTACTTTGGGACGAATTGGCGTTGTGTGTTTTTTTTATTTATATGTAAGAAGTATGTGAGAGGTTGGCAGAAGAGCGTGCGGGTCACCTGAAGTTAAGTGATCACCATCACCCATGGAGCACGGAGACACCGGGAGAGTCCCTGAGCCGCTGCCGGCCTTTTAAGAAAAGGTGATTTGTGAAAAATTAATTAAATTATTTATTAGTGAAACCAGTGGATACATTCTTTGCAAAAATTTCGACTAGACAGTCAACCGTAGTAGTTTGACAACTATCACGGTTTATGAGATTCAGCCTGACAGACAGACAGTGGGGGTTTAGTAACAGTGTCTCGTTGGCCCAATTTGGGTACGGAACACTAAACTCATTGATGTGGAAAAGACAATCATGTCAAGCAGGTAAAAGCAATAGGTACTAATTTACGAAAGAAAAGAGAAGAAGAATAAAATAAAAAATGTTCATAAAAATATATTTCCGACTGTACTAACGCAAACAATGAAAAAACCTTTACATGGATGATATTCGCTATATAACTCATTCATTTCGTGTGTTCTCTCGCAAATTGTTTGCAACTTAGGTTAGCTGGTGATTTGTCCTTTCGGCAGCCATGGTAACTGAGTTTCGCAACCAGTTGTGAAAAAGGAATTTTTATTCTTTCTCGGCAACTAGTTGCGACAGAAGATTTTTTTTTCTTTATTTGTGACCTCGTCACTTACTTGGTTTAACGACTGTCTTTTATAGACAATAGTCGGGGCCATTCTAAACACAATGTTAAAAACACAGACAACGGATATCCATACTAATATTATAAATGTGAAAGTGTGTTTGTTTGTTTGTTTGTTCTCCCTTCACGTCGAAAGTATTGAACGGGTTGATATGAATTTTTTATTGGGGATAGTTTAAGGTCTGGAGAGTGACATAGGCTTTTTTCCCACGGGATAAAGATATTCCCGTGGGAAAAATTATTGTCATTTTCCCTTGACTACGTGGGCGGAGCCGCAGGTAACAGCTAGTATTATTGTAAATAAATTCTTATAATACAAAGAAAACACCCAGACTAGAGCAATCACAAATGCCATCACGTAATATTTGCCCCGAGCGGGAATCGAACCTACGCCATGACGAATGTAGGATCACTAACCAACGCACCGCTGGGCTGTCAAGTTATTTAGAAGTAGTGTTTGCATATAACCGAGTGACTTGGTTTTACGACATAGCGGTGTTAGGTTTACATTTTAGAATCTAGGTCTTAATGTTTCATGCGACAAACAGCTCGTAACCTGAATGTAGGCTACACAGCTATTAGTGTCGGCTGCACTACGTAAAATCTTAAATTATGCAACAGACTATCAAACATGTTTCAAGACATGCCATTATTAGTAATTTATCATGTTATTAATGAAATAGATTTAATACTGTGTGAAACAGAACGACTGACAGCCGAAATTAGGATTATCAATACGGAGATTAACATAATTCTGTATGAAGTGGGCATAGCAAGGCACGAAGCAGGAAAAAAATCGTGTCGTCTTATCACAATATTCCAATTTTAGACACGAAATACTTCAAGTGGTTTTATTATTCAATATTAATATAGTTTTAATCAATTCTATAAAACAATAGAACGCCGTCAAGAATGATTCAACTTTGACCGCGAACTTATGAAATCAATACATGTGGTAATGTTTACTCATGTCATAGTCATACCCATAGATTTAGTATTACTTACTAGATTATAGAGCGGCAATGCAAAAGAGAAAGATTATAGCATACGCGTTTGTTAGAGCAAGATAGATAGGCGAGACCATTCTTCCTATACACGCTATTGGCCTGTGTCGGCCTGACGTCAGTCGTGTTAAAAACAAATCCCACAAATTTTTACAAAACTTATGGTTTTAAGTGTAGTTAATTAGACGTGATTAAATATGCTTACCTGTGCAATGCCTGGATGTAACTCAAACAAGAAGGAAAATCCACAAAATTTTATATCTTGCTTGCACACATGTACATTACACGCACACTAGTGTATTTTGTTTTTGGTCTCGCCTCAATCAAATCATTGCCGATCTATACACTAGTAAGTATATACTAAATCGATGGTCATACCATAAATCAATCTATCATAACACACAGTGTCACAAACTTATCTGTGCCGATGGCCAAAACCAGAACTAATGAATACCTTGACAATTACCTTCAATAACTTCGATCCTAGCGCCCCCGCCATCGGCACAGATAAGTTTGTATCACAGTACATATAAAATTGACGGAAATTACTTTAAATTACTGTCACTGAGTGTTGCACTATAAACACGAACACGCAAGTGAAGCAATGTAGACCCTAATCAGCGTTTGGATAGGTTTCGTTATCTCGAGCTTCTCCGTGCTTCGGAGGGCGTATAGCCGTCGATCCCGGCTGTTGTCGATAAATAACAGTTGTTAAAGCCAAGTCAATGGCTTTCAGGCGGCTTGATAACTCTGTCCTCTGCCAATCCGACTGCCAAGTCTATCGATATATTTAAACGACAAGTAAAAAATCATTTTCTTGCGCCTTGCGATTGCTATCAATTCACCGACAATATGTATAATATATTATTATTATATTGTATTTATATTATGTATGTGTAATTATATATTATGTAAACAGTGTATTATATAATTACTGACTTATATATTTTATACATTTTTTTATTTTTTTATTTAGCAATAATTTAGCTTTGGTACCTATATTGTGTTATTACATCTTGTTGACCCTGCCCACTCCATTCAGAAATTCGTTACCCTAAGGTTGCCTTGAAAGATTGCTTTTAGCAATAAGGCCGCCTTGTTGCACATATACTAGTCTATAAGCTTTCCGTATGTTGTATTATTTAAAGATGTATTGTATATTGCAAATAAAGTTATTCTCTCTCTCTCTCTCAATCCGCATTGGAGCACCGTGGCAGAGTACGCTGTAATCCTCTTCGATTGAAGGGAGACCCATATCACTGCAGTGGGATGATTTATGGGTTAATTTACTGATGAAATTCCAAGGGGATTGAAATAAATTTGGATTACGCTAAAACCATAAAACTCCTAGGTTATTAAAAAATTACCTCTGTCAAATAAATTTCTAATTTGACCTACTTCTTCAACTTACTAAAGCATCACAATTAAAATATTGCAGCGACCGCCCAAAGTAAAATACAACAACCAAATGACTGTAAGAATCCATCCCCGTTTCAATTTATCACCGAGAGATGGCGTTGAATGTATGAATGAATTGAAAGTTAGATTACACAATTTAAATTCCCCCTTCATGCTAAATAGGGAAGGGGGAGGAAAGATGAGGTCTGAGAGGGATGCTGAATACATTATAGTAGGAAAGAGTGGGAGGTTAAAATATTTACCTCGTGGGAGTTTGGAAATGTGTGCGGTAGAGCGGTGCAAAGTCCTAATGGATTATACTATGATTGGACCTCTCGATTTACCTGCGAATATTTGCACTTTTTTTTAAAAATCCGCAATAGATTGCTTTCTGTAGTATTAAGCCGGCTCTCCCTTGGAATTGCGGATTGAGCAATTAAAGAGAATAACATTTTTTTCATCGACGTCTGCCTAATCCGGGCTTCGATTTTTCACTTTTTGACTTACACCGTTTTGAAACGATCACCCATTTGAATGGATTACAGAGTTATTAATTTGTTACGTATTCTCCATTAAGTATTTATTGTTCGTTTCGTATTGTCAATATAACAATTTAAATTGATTGGTTTTTATATGGGACTAACGGCGCTTGTAGAAGTACGTACATTTAAAAGTTAATGATACATGAAATCGGACATTTTGTATATATTATTTCTAGTGTGTAGTTATTATCGTAGATTAACAACCAGTTTCTGAAACGCATTTAAAAGTTAATGCTACATTAAATTATAGCGGGGGGGGGGGGGTTTGGCAACGCGTGAGTGATACCCACGGTACTGCAAGCGTCTATAGGCTACGGTGATGCTTACCATCAGGCGGGCCGTATGCTTGTTTGCCAACTTTGTGGTATAAAAATTTTATTAAAGTGTAGTTGGTAAATTGACTGCGTGAAAATTAGCAACTTTCATAATATCTTAACCATCAATAGATTAAAATATTTTCAACAAATAACTTACGATAGAACACAGATAAGCTTATCAGTGTCATGTCTAACCCATCTGGATATTGTCTGTTCCTCTTATCGCTTAACCAGAACAAAGGGTACAATAGACCCACATGTCTATTGTTGAATACTATTTTGAAATGGTAGAAGCTTATGAGATGGGCTAGCTTGACCAGTGAAGTATCACCTTTAGAGTATAGATAAGCAAGCTATAGAGCGCGCTTGAGCAAGTATGAACGGTAAGCATGAGTATGAACAAACAGACGAACTCAAAACAGCAACAACGAAGCCAGCAACGAACAAAGCTATTAGTCACGCACGCTGATTGTTTCTCTCAATGTTATTGATTCGGGGTTATAGGAATCATGGTGAAATGTGCAGTGCAGAGCTGTAAAAACGACGAAATGGAAGCAAACTAAATATTAGCACTATAGAACATCTGCTTACGCTTTGCACAATGGTCAAAGAGCGATGCGCGCGTTCTATTGTTTGCTTATCTATACTCTAACTAAGAGTATCACCTTCTCACAGAATATCGATGTGAAACAGCAATGCGTTTCGATCGGTGAGTGTGAGATCTAGAAGCCCAACCTATTCCTATTCCTTGGAAACTGACAGCACAAATGAAGCGAATAGAGACTCTTTTTTCCTTATCTATACTAATATAATAAAGAGGAAAAATTTGATTGTTTGTTTGAATTGAATAGGCTCCGAAACTACTAAACCGATTTCAAAAATTCTTTCACCAGTAGAAAGCTACATTATCAGTGGAGTGACATAGGCTTATAGCTTTTCCCGAAATTCAATGTGGTCCCCACGGGAACGGGGCCGGAACTTCGCGCGGACTAAGTCGCGAGCAAAAAAGCTAGTTCCTTAATAAATAGAAAAAAGTAGAATCAGTATGAAAGGATAGTATGAAAGTGCGAGAAGTGTAAAAAGCGAGAACTGAAATGGATGCAAGCGCAAGAGCGAGAAAATAGAAAATTAATACGACAAGAAAACAGTAAGCAAAAGGACTGCAGAAATATATTTAAAAAAAAACAGGAGTACGGTTTGCTTGTTTGACTGCTGTATATCATCAAAAAAACAATTTTTAGCTATCTACCGCTAAACTAAGTGAGAAGTAAGTTATCTACACACTAAGAATAGTGTAAATTAGTGAAAATTCGCAGTGCTCTATTTCCAAACAGTCTTTCATAGTCTGTCTTAATTACTAGTAACTAGCTTTTGGCCGCGATTGCCCTCTTTTTAATAAACAAAGCGGCCAGACCAGCGGTCTTTTTCTACGACACCAGGCAATTGCAGGTACGTAAGGCTTCTATTCATTAGTTCCTGTGGAGTAGTCCTATGGGACTACTGGTATTTTTTTCCCAGAGGTTCCATTAACTGGACTACTGGTAATTTTAATCTTAGACGTTTCCTTTTCATAAAACCAAACCGGGTCGACATTGTAAGCCAATGATTCCATGATGGAACTACTCTACTAGCACTACCTGGTCTCACCACCAAAATTTACAGCGTCTTGGAGAATATTTTTCGCCTTCCAATTTCACCGTCCCAGCTGGGATTCGAACCCACGTTCTCTCGAGCTACGGCCAAATGCTCTTTCCAACTGAGCTTAGTAATTTGCGGCGGAATTTTACGTTTCTCTGAACTGCGTAAGTCGTAGTATAATCCTGTTACTTAATACAGTTAAGTTATTTATTAAACTTTGCTATTGTATAAGTAAGTTATATAATTAAGCTTACAAAATATGTATTTGTCTGTCCGAATACAAAGGTCTAATGGCAGAAATATCAATAGTTGTATTGGAAATTCCCAAAATGGTAATTCGGTTACCGACATTGCATACAAACTAATAATAGTTAAGATTTTAGGATATCTTTGTGTTGATATCGTTAAAAGATGGCGGATAGGAGGAGAGAGACATTAGATTATATAAGTATTAATTATAATATACTTTAGGGCATCATCCCGTTTTTTTTTATTAGTTCTTAAAAACGGCATAACTTGATATTTTAATTCAAATTAAAAAGTGATGTTTGAGAACATGCTATTGTTATATTATAAAAGAGGCATCTTTTTTTTTACACAGATTGAGCTAGCCCCAAAGTAAGTTCGAAACTTGTGTTATGGGATACTAACTCAACAACATTATATTTTATAACAAATACATATTTTAGATAAACATCCAAGACCCGAGGCCAATCAGAAAAAGTTCTAATTTTTTTCTCTCTCGGAAACGACAAAAATCGTGTTTTCGTATTTAGCTTTGGTATTTATTTATTTATTAATCTACCAACAATTCATACATTGACGTTACAGAGTAAGGTATCACACATTTAAATGTATAAATTAAATATAGGTACAGCTTATATTTCAACAAAATACGAGTAGAAACAAGTACGGTAACAACAGTAGACCCATGTGTTTAAAAAACGCAAAATTCAATTGAGACTCTGTAAACAATTACTGTCCTATGTAAGCGTTTAACATTGAGTGAAAACCCGTTACTCCCTTCGCAATGAATAGAAAACTTAGTCATAACCATTTCAAAGACATTATTCCACTTATTTCTATTCTTACAATAATAAATTCTTTTCATGTTTTCCTCAAAGCTAATGGGCAAACCTCACTAAACAATTTGTCATACATTTAACCGCGAATAAGTATTTTTTTTACATACTTCTAAATGAATTCTAGTCACTTACGCACATACATGTTGTCATATATGAGCGATAAAAGCGATAAAGCGCATAAATTATATGTTAATAAAATTAACAGTTTGCGATAGGCAGCGTTTCCAACGACTGCACGACCAAAAAAATTGTGCTTAAGAATTTTTACTTTATGATAGCTATTTAATAAAAATATCATGTCGGATTTATGGGACACGAGAAGACAACAATATTATAAAATAAGTCTGAAAATATTCTGTTTTTTTTATTAACTTCATACAGCAGGCAAACAGGCAAGCAGACCAGATTGAAAGTGATTAACGCCGCTTTTAAACATCAGTAATACCAGAGGCGTTGCAAATGCGTTGTCTGCTACAACGTAGGGAGAGAAAAATGGAGAGCTTTCTCTTCATTTGTGTTGTCAGAGTGCTTAGTACGAGTTTTTTGGTCACATTCGAACGTGTCGATGTAAACATACCGACCAAATAGGGAAGAACTCTCATGTTATGAATTAAACAGACCCTTGTTACATATCCAAATTAGCCGGGTTGCTCACTTCCAAATGTGAGAAATCCACATAATTTTGACATGTATCACGCGTCTTATAAATTCACAACTTTAAAGTTCTTCTCTATTTGGTCGGTTTGTTTACATAACATGATCGAACGCGAACAAAAAACTCGTACTAACACACACTCTGCGCCTCCTACTTATTCTACTTATTATCTCTCCATCCTTAGGTTGTCTGGAAGAGATTGCTTTAGCGATAAGACCGGCTGTTGTACTTTTCCTACCACCTTGTACTTTTTTATTCTTATGTTTATTTGGTGCAATAAATAATATTGTATTGTATTGTACTAAGCACTCAGTTTCCATCAACACGATAATCAAACAACGTAATTTCATAGCGTTGCATAGCAACTTATCGCTGTATCGTAGTTCAGGTAGGACAGAACAGAGGCCTTGCTTTTGCTGAATCGCGTTAATTTCCATTGGAGCCTAGTCACAGACATGAGTAACTCTATTGTAAAATTATGACTAATGTAACGTTAGATTTTTGGTTCCGTAACTTTTACTAATTAGCGATAGATCTGAGATCAGCCTGCTAATTTATGATCTATCAGAAAGCTACTTCATTGCTTTTAAGAGGTTATGAAAAAAAAAGGACGGGTTGCACTCCGGGAGTGCCGGCAGAAGTGAAAACTTAAACATCAACGTTGTGCATTTTTGAATATTATGGAATGGTTAGAGAATCTTACGCTTTTTCGATCAGGCCACGGATCTGACGCGAGTTTAACAAAACCCTTCGAAGAAAAGTGCCAAGCGCCGCTAAAGAAGTTTTCACTTTTACACAATTTACACAGCGCGGTTCAAATTTTCTTTGTCCAAATCCTTGTTTTTGGTACGAGTATGAACTGTGTTGTGTGTATGTTTTTAAAAATCGACGATTTGTTGGTGAATTTGTATCAATTGTCCATATCAGCTGGGAAATTAGATCCCAGAAGTGGAATGAATTTCGTTGATGGTGACTTTGTGGTACGCGGACTCTGCTGTGTGCAGACCAAAGCACCTAACCATTGCTTCATGGTGCAGACCAAGAAGCCTAAATGTTTTTTCTTCTTTATGCCTTTTACTTTTTTTGCCTTAAGGTTGCCTTGAAAAGATTGCTTTTCAGCAATAAGGCCGCCTTGTTGCATTTACACTAGTTTGTAAGATTGTTTTTTTTTTGTACTTTTACCTGTGTGTAATTCAAATAAAGAGTATTCTATCTATCTACCTATCTATTTTATTATTTCCTCTTAGCTGTTTCGTACCAACTTTATACATATTAGATAATTTTTCAGAACAAATATCTATTGTAAATGTTCTCAGTAAGTCTCAGTAAGTATACCGGAAATCAAACTAACAAATCTAAATAGTCTATCACCCGCTGTGCAGTCTCAATCAGAGTTTATTTGACTCATAATTGATCAGCACGTATTGTGGTATAGTCATCGCCTATCAAATTAAAAGTTCACGAATTTATAAGGAAATCTTGAGTCATTGATATTCATCATGTCAACCCATAATCATTCCACTGCAAGGATACAGGTCTCCCTTTAATCGAAGGGGACTAGAGCGTACTCTGCCACGCTGTTCATTGGCACAGGCCGGTGTTTTCAAGCCGCGCGATTGAAATCTACCGATAACAGCCGGGACCGACGGCTTAACGTGCACTCCGAAGCTCGAGATAACGAAACCCATCCAAACACTGGCTAGGATCGACGTCGCTTGACTTGCGTGTTCATATTAGAGTGCGACACAGCGACGCCATCGATCTCCTCATCCTCCTGCTCATTGATATTACATTGCCTAAAATATATTTTTAACACCACACATCCCACCGCTGTGTCTCCTGTATACCCAGGATTAATAACGGCGACCTCAGATTGACACTAGGCAATGAAGCTATTTACGGGGTGGGTGTAATTTCTACATTGCTGTCTTGGAACTCACAACAGAATTGACCGTCACATCTCTTCTCAAAGGGAGTGTGATAAGCCTCTTAGAATTAGTAATGATAGGTATTGGGACAAGCCCACCACACATTCCTACCGATGTGTCTCCTGTGTAGCCAGTATCAACAACGGCGACCTCAGATTGACAATAAGCAATGAAGCTCATTGACGTCCCGGGGGAGAAAACTACAGCTGTCTTGGAACTCACAAAGAATTTAATCAGAAAGAAGATAGTCCGAGTAGGAAGTATTGAAAGGACTAATTTAACAACTACGTGAGGAACAGCAAATTGAAGCAAAAGGCATACCCTAGACTAGAGAGATGGCAAATCAAGTGAGGCTCGATTGCCGAGCACCACGATCTATTGTTACGTTACATTACTATTGGGACCTAATGCGTATTGATAGGTAGTAATAAAATGTATGAAACTCACCTGAACTTCTAGCTTCAGCAAAAATCCTCTCCTCCATAAACACGACACATAACAAAACCACTATAATTTTTAAACTAAAGCACCGTCCACTCCAACTTTTACACTTGGTATAACGATCACTTCTTGCAAAACTAATATTATTTACTAAACAATTACTATTACTACTATGCCCCCTAGACCTAACATTTCTAGTTTTTATACCCCCTCTGTCTTCTAGAAGTGGTTTGAGATCTTGGAGGCTCTTTCGTTTGGTTGATATTGTCTTTTCCAGGGGTTCGGAGGTCTGTTTCCTGGTCTGTTCCATGATGCTGGTGGGACCCTGCCACTTTAGTACCATTTTTTATGGTCAAATTTTCGGATCATCTTGTTTTCGCATCTGGAAAGAAGAACAATAGGTTAAAAACAATTAAATATTTTTTGCTTAAGCTCAAACTTAAATTATGTATACTCGAGAGCAATGAATAAATGCGGGTCATCTAAAGAAACCTATAAATCTCGGAAACTAAGAATGCTAGATTAATAAAATAAACAGTGTTTAGACAATATAAAAACCTTAAATGAAAACGAAACTAGTGTACTTTCAACAAGGCGGTCATAATGTTTAAATCATTGAAAATTCGTTAGATATCTTAAAATTTTGCATAACGCATAACGTTCAAATGTTATAAAATATTATGATAAATGAAACGCAACTAACAATCACATAAATCTGTTGTATGGTCCATGATCCATGGTCCTTTTTTGCCGGGGGATCAAAAACAGAAAGAGATGGATATCCTGACATCCCTTTCCATTGCAACACTGCACTTTTGATCACTATTACTTTCACCAAAAAAAAAATCGTTTTAAATGTATTTTTATTATACAAATGTTTATAATATATATTTAAAGTAATGATATTACACAAAAAACATACACTTAAAATAACATTGGTAATAATGATTTTTGGTAAAACTTCCTTTTAGTAAACGTAGTTATTTATAACGAATCACAAATCGAAAACAACACTACTTCATGGGTTTGTAATTAACATTTTTTTTAAATCACGGCAACGCATCCCACGTGACGCTCTAGTGAAATCACAACGCTTACTAAATTTTTCAATAACATGACGTTCGAGAGGTCGCCTCACAATCCCGTCCTAAACTACCTGCGTACGATTCGCCTTAAGTGGGAGCGGGACGGCAATATACATGCGTCACCCCAACAAAAGATGTGACGACACTGATCGTCATCTGTTTTTTTACGTGTAATCTCTCGTTGTAAATCTGTTTTAATTTACAACTGAGTTCTGACACACTTTTTTCTATTCAAATTTCATAGGAAAAAAAATAAGTTTCGCAATATTTTTTTTTTGTTTTTGTTCAGTGTTATTTTGTTGGTAATATTTTTCTATATCGTCCTAAACAATTAAATGTTTCATATCGGCATAGATTTAGCAGGATGTTTCAAAATTGTTATTTTGTTTTTCGTATGGCAAGGATTTGTTTGATTTTCGATAACATTGTTTTTGTTCACATAATACTGTGATTTTTGGTTGGGAAATATTTTTTTGTCATTTACACGGATTTAATAGATTTCAGTGTTTTTAACTATGATACAAATAATTTTTTTTTAGCTATTTTTGGGGATTTTAAGTAGGAATTTCTCCTGTGCTAAGGGGTGCGGGTTCACTCCCCGTACTGACAAAAAGTATTGTCATAATGATAATTTGTTTGTCTTCAATAATGTCTTCAATCTGGAAGTAACCATGACTTCTTGCTTAACTCGTGGCAAGATGGCGCTGAGTGATAAATTATGTGTACAATATTTTTATGCAACAAACCTTGTTTTCAAATGTGAAAGTAAACAAGTGTAGAGTGAAAATAATTTTGCGAAGAGACGTTTTTTTTATACCACAAAGTTGGCAAACAAGCATACGGCCCTCCTGATGGTAAACATACTAAGCATCACCGCAGCCTATAGACGCTTGCAATACTCGTTGACAACCCTTCCAACCCCACCAAGTGGAGCTCTAGAGACGGGCTGCTCCCATTTGAGCGGATTATCCGCTGTGCCCTACCTCTCTTAAAACCCATGCTGCGTTTTGGGAAAAGACATAATTGCAAAGTGGACATTTTGCGACAGTCTATAATATTATTGATCGTTGCATGAAATGAAACATTTTATTATTAAATACTGTCGAACTTCCGTAATACGTAACCTTTGTATGGCGTGACCTGTCCCTGTCGCGTCGTTGTAAATTAATAAACGATATCCACATTCGACGTTTATCAAAGGATCTTTAATTAAATTCGCTATAAATGCATCCGAGCAGGATTGTTTTCAGCGTATTTTATAAATTAAATTTTGTGCATTCCTTGCGAATTACGTTTATTTGGTTATTTTAATTATTTTCATAGTTCACCTAGCTACATATTTTTTTAATTAATTTGTACTTATTTCACTTTATTTTTGTAGTACAGTCAATGGCGGTGACCAGTGTAAACATAACATCGTTGTGCAACTTTATTATTACATAGTACAGTCAAGAACAGGTCGACCTTTACATATCAGACTTTGTACCAGTCATAAGATGTAAAATAAATAATAAAATAAATAAATGTTTGTTACTATGTCATAAGATCTAAAATTGTACTGCACGTGTAAAGCTCGACGTGCTCCTGACTGTACAATATGAATGTTAATAAATAAAAATTCGTCTTAAATTCCTTAACGTCAGTCCAGAATTCCAGATCCAGAGAACGAGAAACACGAAACGAACAGTTTCTTTAGAGTATTTTATTGATCAATACTCGGATCGCTTTTGTAGTCATAGTCAATAATAGCTTGAAGCTTTGACCGCACGACCGCTCGAAGCAGCTGACTACTTTAAGCAGTCCGTTTATGTCAGCCCTAAGGTGTCTATATCATACTCATACTTACTCATATACTAATATTATAAATGAGAAAGTGAGTTTGTTTGTTTGTTATTCCTTCACGGCTTGACTAATCAGCCGATCATTATGAAAATTTGTATATAATATTGCCAGGGGTACAGAGCCCAACATAGGACTTTTTATCCCGTGAAAGTATGTCGTTTCAATGGAAAAATATTTTTTCTACTATAGCGGGCGCTGTATCGGCCAACAGATGGCGCCACAAGTCGCGTCATGGGTTGTTTTGTTGTCAAACGAGATCTATGTCATAAAATTAACCGCGAGCGAAGCCGCGCCGGATACCTATTTAATATTATAAAGAGGAAAGTTTTTTTTTTAACGATTAAACTCAAAAACTGCTTGACCGATTTCAAAAATTCTTTCACCATTGGAAAGCGACACTACCCGCGGATGACATAGGTTATAATATATTTAGCAAAAAATTAGGGATCCATACTAGAACCCATGCTAAGCCCGTCTTTATATAATTTTGAAATATATAAAGACTCCCGTCACGCTGGTTACGCGTAATCAAAATAATGCAACCTACACCATATTTGTCAAAAGATAATTTATGTAAAAATTCTTCCTTATGTTATTTCGGTATCAACGTGCCGCAAGACCTTTGTGGCCCGATTTTATGTGTCAAAGATAACAAGCATCCACACATATATCCAGTTTCTAAAAATACTCGTATTGAAATAGAATAAAAAAACAATTTATCTTATGCAATGATACATAACAAACATCCACACAGCCCGATTCTAAGAATAAGTAATGGAAAAATAAAAAATGCTGTGCATAAAATTAAACGCGGGTAACACCGCGAGCAGAAGCTAGTTGTTTTATAAACTGTGAGCCCAAATTTTTGCGCGTACGCTAACAAAGAATTTTGATACATTTTTAAAATATTATTCATATTATCTATTACATAGAACTTAGAAGCTATACCCTTGCTTTAGAAGTCACTGGCGAGTCATTAAAATCCATTCCTTCTCAACGGGGGTGCAAAAATAGGGCTGTCAACGTTCCATAGAATAAGACCCAAAAAAATATCTTGAATTTAATAGTTTCTTTCTCTATCTTTTATTATTCTCTCTGTCTTTAATTTTAATTCAAAAAAGTATTTATAAAAAAATATATAATTTAATTTAATAATTTATTTCTATTTATGAATTGTTGTATTGACATTTATGGTAGGATTTTATGCATCGATTGTACATGAGAAAATTGCTCGAATGTTGCAAAAATCAGTTTAGTTTCATGTAAATCATAATCTATCTTACTAATAGGAGAATGTAATAAATCTTATTAAGGTAATTCTGAGTGAGTTCTGGGGGATCGAGTAGTGGATCCAAGTGGAAGAAGTGACCTCGTAACTATTTTATAGATGATATTTTAATTTTGAAATCGAGATAGGAATGTGTTTTTTTATTTATTGACGGTTTTTTTTTTCGAATTATTTTTGAATGATTGCCAACCCTATTGGGCGGAACTGAAGCCACTAACTGCTACCAAGGCTGCCAACTCCAAACCCGATGCCTTTGTTTGCAAATGGAATAAGGTATTGTAAAAAAAAAAGGTTTCCGATAAAGTTTTGACAGTTCGGCAACATTTTTGGTGAAACGTTTAAATCCGAGTTAGTATCATATCCGTGCATCATACTACTATGGCTAAGATAAGTCTGTTTGTTACGTTAAGTCATAGAATAAGTAATAACCCGAGGTAGAATGGACACTCTCCGCCCCGCACCGGACCGAGTTACCGCACCCGAGGAGCCCTCAGTCGCAAAGGTGTGCGTTTAGTAGTGAACGAATGTGTATACGTGTGCGCATACGTGTGCGCATACGTGTGCGCGTGTACAGACGACATTGGCCTATGTAGTAGTAATAGGTGATTATTTCACGCGCGTTGTATGTAGTGACCGGGCTGTGGTTAAGTCTAAACGAAGAGTTATAATGATAAATTATTAAAGGTGTTTAGGTACCTTGATATGTTTTAATGAGCAGTTTTCTTTTAGGTATTTTATAGCTTTCCTAAACACTCGATAGATGGCGCAGCCTGGCACTTTTAGTAATAAAAGAGTGGGTGGGTGGAGTGACATTTTTGCTACAAAGTCGTCATTCATTTTAACATTTAAAAATAAGTTTGAAGAAAGTATTACTAGAATGCATTATTAATTAAATTATGTTAGTAACAACTTTTTGAGGTTACAATGTTCATATAATACAAAAAACTTCAATCAATGCTTCAGAAATGACAAATAACAGAAACAGAAATTAATCAAATTGACATTGGGTTAGTTCTTTCTTGCCACAGACTAAATATTTGGCCTCAACAATACCAAAAAATAATGCTAGCGCCATCTTTTGATGATTTTAAAAACCAACTGATTATACCTAAAAGAAAACTGCTCATTCATCTAACTAATTTGTCAGATAAATGTGTTTGTCGAGAATTGATACAAAACCTGTCTATTTCTCTGACCTAATTGTCCCGTGTAAGATGTCTTGTCAATTTCTTATAGGTTGTCTGGAAGAAATCGCTTAGCGATAATACTGCCTGTTGTGCCGTGCTTAACCTAAGTTTATTGTGTTATTATTTTGTTTTGGTGCAATAAAATGTATTGTATTGTCTAACGGTCAATTGCTCAAAACCATTTATCAAGTTTTTAAATTCATTATGGCTGTCACTGTCACAATAAAGAAGAAAAAGAGATAGATTGAGACTTAATGTGGAATTTAAATTTAAATATGTTGCAGAAACTGGCTGTAAATAGTGCCTAATAAAGATTCCTCACAAATTTTATAAGAAGTATTTGCATATTTGCTTGTAAGAAGTAACCTCCAAAATATTTATTGAATTTAAAAAGTATATCTTCAATATTTCAAAAAAAAAAGAAAATTAACAGTCAGTTTCTGAAACTTAGTTAAGTTTTAATTCCACATTAAGTCTCAAGCTATCTCTTTTTTCTTTAGTTTGACAGCGACAATTTAACGTGTCATTAACTTCACAAATACGTTCCAGAAACTGCCTGTAAGACAGGTAATATTAATTCTATTTCCACAGTACATCTGATAATAAACTTACGACAACCCTAATAGCATAATAAGGTAAACGCGCCGATAGTTGGCCATATGATTGAAAAAAGCAATATTGAGAATGTACATGTGACGTACCGACAATCTAATAAGCAATTCATCAGGCGATGTGACAGCGTGTTATCGTAGGTAGTTAGGATGGGGGAGGGTTGCGTGAAGACACCTGCGCCCCGAGTGAGATAAAGAGCCAGTAAGGATTAACCGGTCTACACTGGCATCTAATTTTTATTAGGCATGAAATTGAATTAAAATGTTCATCTACACTGATATTATAAAGACGAAAGATTTTTTTTGTGTGTATGTTTGTAAGAATAAACTCAGAAACTACTGGACCGATTTCAAAAATTCTTTCACCGTTAGGAAGTGACGTCACGTTACCCCCCGGGTAACATAATAGGTTATATATATGTATTAAATTATCAAAATAATAAGGGTAATTAATGCTTAGTAAGCCCGTGCGAAGCCAGGGCGGTCCGCTAGTATTTAATAAAACTATTAATAGGGTAAATGTCTAGTCGTGGGACATGCCCAGTGGAACACTTAATTTTTTTTTTGGTTTTTAAAAGAACTAGGATGTGATTTTGTTTTTAATAATATAATTACAAAGATGCATTTCAAGTCTGATCTTATGACGCAGAATATAATAGTAATTTTGCTATATTATCAGAATATACTTTTATTATTAATTAAAGAATGAATAAAGCCTCCTTTTATTATATATATTTAATTTTCAATAATACAATAAATAATGTAAAAAACTTTGATTTTAAATGCACATATTAATATAATTTTATCGTTTTGCTTACGAAGCATTGTATAGTCACAGCATAATGAAATAATAACTTTTATCTGTCGCATTTTTATGCTAAACCGGCTTTAAAAATGAACATGCCACTGATAGAAATCTAAAATCACAAATCCAGCAACTTTGTCAGGCGGCTTATTAGCATTCCATCCCCGCCACATATAGGGGTAAGTGCATATAAATTTTTAATTATGCTTACCGCATTTTTGTTCACGTTTTGTTGGCCGTATTATAGGTATTATTGCTATAAAATCAGTTATTTATCTCGAATCAGATGCTACAATACAAAATGTTTTTATTACCAAACAAGTTCTTTAGAATTGTATTTTCTTATCCTACTTCAGACAGCAGATTTGTTCTAAGAAGGATTGGTAAGAAACTTACTACTTGATCTTTTAAAAATAGTACCTACTTTTACATATTGTCTAAGGTTTATTATGTCATATTTTTTTTCTTTGTCATTCACTATGTTTTCTCGTCCTGTATTCACTTCTTTTATAATTTTCATAATACACCCATTTTTTCAATAATGTTATATTTTTCATAAATTTCCACATCACCATAACACCGATTACGATATATTTTAGTAATGCACAGAAAATAAAAACAAACTAACAAAAACAATGTACTTAAGTCTACATTTCGAAATGCTAAAAAGTAAAATAAATGTTACAAAATTAATTTCCCCTCGCCAATGAAGCTTTTTAGTGAGACTATTCAGGCCAGAACGAGACCCAGGTGCACTAGTGCAATGTCTAAAGCTGGTACATTAATCTCCCTGAATGTAGTCTTATCCTGACGCATTACACTGTCTGGAACTGGACGCTTTCAAGTTGGCCATTCCATTTGAAGCGTTCGGACATTCATTATTACTTTTGCAAAATTGAACTTTGAAATGAAATGAAATCGTTTATTTCAGAAATGAGACCTTCGCAGGCAGTTTTCATTTACAACTTGTTTAAATAAAGAAAATAAACTACGTTATATACTACCACCATTTCGGACACAAGCAAAATGGCCACCGGTAAAAAGAAATGGCGAAAGAAAACCGGTTACGGCCTTTTTTGTCATTTTATACTTTTTTTTCCACTCATTAGTTACAATGTAGGTATAATACATTAAAATTTATAAGAAGAATACGCGGAATGTTATACACAATGGTGTGGAATGAACAAATTAAACTGAAATTAAACTTTTGGTTTTAAACTATTGTGTTTTGGACATATTAATTAGGAATAAGGGTAGCAACTCTGACAATATAGCGTGTAACAGGATTTTATGTGTTCATTGAAATTTCATAAACATAATTAGAAATAATTGTTTTAAGAACAAAAGCCTGATGTTTGTTTTCTAGTTTTTCTTAGTATATTTGTGTTTAGACATGGTTGGTTTATTTGGTTGGTACCTAACCTGTATCTTTGTCGAATTGCGCAGATACTATATTATATATGTAACATAAAATTACTTTTTATAAAATAAATTTTTATATAGATAATTATTCTAATACGTGGTGTGATGAGATGACGTTATATAAATAACTAATAAAATAATCGCAACTTCGTTTGCGTATATCTTGCTTTCCCGTGAAAATTTTGAAAATTCCTTTCTTAGTACACCCGTTAGACGTCGTAAGGAACCTACATTCCAAATTTGGAATCTCTAGACTCAGTAAAGGGTGTCAGTACACCCAAACTGATTAGTCCATTCCAAAAAAAAAAAAAAAAGAATTTCATTTAAAATCTAAATTCAATATTTTTTAACCAAATAACGCATGTAAACGTTAAAAAGCAACTGTCACCAAATAAAAGCGTGATAAACAATGATATTATTCAAAAATATCACCTGTAACAAAAGTAATATTCACGGACAATAAAGTTGGTACAGCGTTGTAACTCAAGACACTTGTGAAAGATCCCGACGTTTAAGGCGACGGTTGAACCTAATCCAATATTTGAACCTTAAAATGTTTTCACTGATTAAATTTTAAAATTACTTTTATAATTTTGATATTAAAGACATTTAGGACTGGCAGCGAGGTAGTAATGATTCTGATATTGCAAATCGATATGATTGTTTCACTGATCATCGGGTGGTATGTAATGCTTGTTTACTTTATAAAACAATAATCGGACAAGTGTAGAACAGTTGTTTTTACTAATAGTACTGTTAGGAATTAGCCGTCAGGCTGAGGAGTAAATACTTTTTACTATTATTTTTTACTAGCTTTTGCCCTCAGCATCGCTCGCGTTAATTTTATGACATAGATCTCGTTTGACAACAAAACAACCCCCTCCACCGTTACAGCGCCCTCTATAGTAGAAAAAACATTTTCCCATTAGAACGACATACTTTCACAGGATAAAAAGTAGCCTATGTTGGGCTCTGTACCCCTAACAATATGTATGCAAATTTTCATAATGATTGGCTTCTTAGTCAAGCCGTGAAGGAATAACAAACAAACCAACTCACTTTCTCATTTATAATATTAGTAAGGATAGTTTTTTATAATTGTCATTTTTGTCTATGGAATTATTATTCTTCCTTGTACGTAACTAATTTCGATGGAAGAATTCTTCTTTTTACGAAACCACGGTTACGTACAAGGAATTTTTGCAATATTATAAAAAATTTCTAGTTGCATACAAGGAAGAATAATTCCTCCGTCGAAACCAGTTACGAAACTACGGTTACGTAGACGTGTCCCTTTAGTATTTCCATTTCTAAGTTATGCTCTCTTTCTGTTCTTACCTCTCCCTTTTATTTGTTTCCTTTGCAATGATTTTATTCGAATTTGACTAGTCCACACAGTAGTCACAGCGTGACTTAAAATAATATTATTGTAATGTAAATCATTAAATGTATTTTTTTTACGAGTTGCAATTGCTTTCAAAATTATATCAACCATCCCCTTAAGAAAAGATCCCAGGAGTTAAGCACCTGAACTTGTCTCGGGGGGGTTGAAACAATTTCCAGTTACGATCAACCCCCTTGTCCAGGGAAGTTATCCTGGTCGTTACGAACGAAAATATTGTTGATACGTGGGCTGAAGGTTATGTAATGAAATTATAATTTGTTATGACCTTTTTATGTGACATCAAAAGGGTTCCACTATTAGGCGATTTACCCTATTTTTTGTTAGTAACTATTTCCAATTAATTTACCATGTCGTATTTAAGTCCAATATTTTTGTTTCAGGAAAAAATAACAATGGCTTTGTATAAATACACGTATTGAGTACAATATTTCGATTGGTTTGAAAATCTATAGAGTTCCTTCGCGCTTCGGAGTTTCGATGGGATCGAAATCGAGAGCCTTCGTGCTTCGGACAAGTTAAACTGGCTGTGTCTAGTTGTTAAGCCAAGTCAGTGACAGTGAGGTGGTTTGAAAACATTGACTTTTTACATCCGAAGTTTTCACAGTATTAGCCACTGTCAAAATAAGTTAATGAGCACGTAAAGTCTGCCTAGTAAACATAGCAGCCTTAGTTTCAGTGAGAAATTAGTTTTCAAGAATTCGTGTTTATACGTGACAGTCAGTGACCCTTTATTTCAAAACACATATTTATTTGCACTTACAAAACCTATCACCAGTTCAGACGGCAGATTTATACTAAAAAGAACTGGAAAGTAACTTAGTACTCCCTCTTTTGAAATGGTACTTGTACAGACATCACAATCATTTTGGAAAAAGGTTTTACTCACAATATATCCTCTCGCGATGACTTTCGGGATAAAAACTATCCTATATCGTTAACTGGGTCTTAAATTATCTCCATATCATATTTCATATATATCCGTACATATAGCTTTCTAGCCGTGTTCGGCTATAGCAGTGGTTGCTAACCTTTTCAATATTGTTACCCCTATGACCTATTAGGAAACCGATTTTACCTCGACCTACAATGTTATCATTACAAACAATACTAACAAATACAAATAAATAAACATAAATAAATATATAGGGACAATTCATACAGATTGAGCTAGCCCAAAAGTAAGTTCGAAACTTGTGTTATGGGATACTAACTCAACGATATAATATTTTATAACAAATACATATATAGATAAACATCCAAGACCCGAGGCCAATCAGAAAAAGTTTGTTTTTCATCATGACCCGACCGGGGATCGAACCCGGGACCTCCTGGGCGGTCTGGCGTGGTAACCATTACGCCACGGAGGTCGTCGATAATATCTTTATTAATCACAAATTGGACATCAGTCTGTCAATTTTCCTGCAATCGCGATAGCGCGACGCGACGGCAGCTAGAAAAAATGCTGCGTGGCGATCGATATTTCTAAAAGAAATTATGTCTTAAGTTCTTCGTTACCCCCACAAGAAAGTAGGTTTACCCCCACGGGGCTAATTACCCCCAGGTTCGGAACCACGGCTACAGCGACTGCTTCGGACTCATGCCGGTGTATTGGAGCTTCAAATATATCCGTACAGAGCGGTTCTAGCGTGAAAAGACAGGCATAACTACTTACGCATTATAGACTACATGGATAAAGACAGACAGAACTACTTTCGCATATTGACTACATGTATTAGTTAGTAGTAGTAATAATAGAATAAGCATAATAACCCAAGTATTCCTAAGGGTAAACAAAAATTGTGTAAATATGTTTTTTTCGTGTCTATTCCTAATGTAATCACTAATCACAAACATATCATAATCAAAGTATACTATATATGATTAGAAATGTCGATAACAATCATTAGTTTATCGAGGCTACATTCATATCTACTGTTAAGTAACACGAACTTTTTATTTATTGAATTAACGTTTTTACAATTTATCTTAGCCTACATAGTATGGCTGTATATAATTAGATTGTCACAAGAAACCGCTAAGGTTTGATTTTGTGCTACCAAGGGTTTTTTTTTATACCACAAAGTTGGCAAACAAGCATACGGCCTGCCTGATGGTAAGCATCACCGTAGCCTATAATAGGTAGACGCTTGCTGACAGTTGCTTTTAGTGTAGTGTGTAGAAGAGAATTTATGAAACACAAATAGATTCTACAGGGAAGCAGGCACAAAGTAGGGACGCCTTTCGATAGGTGAGTGATTGAAATTTAAAATTTTGGTGATTTACAGTTTGGTGTTGAACACCTCCCAATACCTCTCTTTATTTCCACTTTTTTTCTTGTTAAATGACGGCAACGTCTCGGCGGTGATCACTTACCATCAGCTAAACATGGTTGGAATATTTAATACACAAAGGTCGAAAGTCCTTCCAGCCCCCAAACAAAATAAGAAAAAGTCTCTAATATACTTTTGGTTTAAGAAATACATATTTTAGTAGTGGGATGATAGGATCTGGGGCTACCACCACCTTTTATAACTAACCTTAAACGATTGTGTAAACAAGACGTCGCCTTACATCATGTATTGCGCTGTCTCCCTTACTCAGCCGTTCTTGTTTTGTTTTAAGCGGTCATGGGGGGGTCCCTGAGAACTCATTCTCGGAACAAAAACGCTTGTTTCGTCGCAATCTTAACCGCTCTCTCACACTTACAAAATATAAAATGAGCGGTATGGCGCGTGAGTTTTAGACAATTGAAACTGTTTTTGTTACGAGAATAGACGTCAGAGGGCGCTGATGTCTGTCGTGTTTGACCTGTGGTTGTCTGTAGATGTGAACGAAGCTTTATAACCATAAAATTAGAGGTTAAGTGAGGTGATAGTCCTAATTAGGGTCAGATATTGGTTTTATTCTGATTATAGATTACTTTGGTATTGTTTGGAGATTGCGTTGGTAGTTATCCGACCTCCGACAGCAGAGGGCGGCGGCTAGTTCTATTTCAGCTCAGAGAAAATATTTATGTGGCGGCATTTTTGTTTGTTTTCAAGTCTGAATGTTTTCTATTTATTTTATGTATATATTTACAATATATATATATAATCCACTGTCTGACCCAAGCAGGTTAAGCCTAATTAAAACCTATTTAAACGATATTATAATATAAAAAAATATATATTAAATGTTTTTATGGCGAAAAGTTCTAATATTTTAGCAAATTATGTAAAGTGCGCGCGCCCAAATGTTTTAGCGATACCTGGAAAGGGTGATTAACTTCAAAGTGCATATTTAATTTAAGACCTACAAATTGTACACTTAATCTTGCTAATAAACGATTGAATATTGAATATTGAATATTTTTTATTTATTTATATACTTAGCAGTAGTATAGTATATATACTAGCGAAACCCGCGTAACTTCGTTTGCGTGTATTTATGCACATCAGCGCCATCTACGTTATAAAACGCAACATTAGACTTTTGACCAAATCCTACGGGATTCGCGTACTTTTCGAGATAAAAAGTACCCTATGTGTTAATCCAAGGTATCAGCTACCTACATACCAAATATCATAAATTGTCCAGCCATTTGAGCGTGAACAAGTAACAAACATACACATAACTTTCGCCTTTATAATATTATTACGATTTATACTTGTGTACTTTACTTGTTTGATAGATAATAATCATCAAAACATAGATTATAAAAATATTTTATAGGTAACTTTTTAAATGAAATTTAATCCCATAATCGTACTAGTAATAAACTAAGGTTATGATGAACGAAATAAAATATTTATAGCTATTTAAATAGAACTATAAAAAGTTTTATGGCGTATCTAGTCTATTGTTCATATTTTTAGGTTTATGTCTTTTGATACCTAGTTCGGCGTTAAAAAGGATAAATCTATATCTGTGCTATGTTTACTAATAAAATTGTAATGTTTGATAACAAGTGCTGTGTTTTATACTACTTGTCACATAGGTAGTGTAGTTGTCACGATTTACGAGGTGACCAGTAATTGTGTTCTCTACCCTAATATGGTTTTAAAATCTTACCCCCTTATTAATAAACAGAGATTAACCAAGATTAAACCTGTTTTGTCACTGTCATTCCTGATGAGAACTAAATAAAGTTGGAAAGTGACAAAACAAGTTTTAGTTAAACCTTGTTTAATCTCTGTTTATTAATTAGGGGGTTAGTGTTTGTTTGAATAACAATAGCATCTTAAGACATAAAACATTTAGAATGAAAACATAATTCATACTTGTCACATAGTTCACGATTGACGAGGTGACCAATAAATTGGATTGTACCCTAATATGGTTTTAAATGAAAAAAAAATACATTTGCTAGTTTGAAACAATGCACATTGTTATATTTTCTAACTCAAAGAAGCTTAAGTAAATACCAGACCAATGGCAACCTTTTAACGAATAGGTATATTTTATAAAAAAATATTTTTGACCTTTCTTGGACGGTATTAAATCCTTACTTAGAAATAATTTTGAAGTCAGTAAAAGACCGCAAAATTTAATAGACATAATCTTTATGGGATTATATGAAGAATGGACTAGAATTAAAATTTGAATAAGTGGCCGAAGACAGCCAGGGAAGAAATATAAACAGTAATTTATCGTAGCAATCCCAAGGTCCATAACATAGCATAATAACGGTAGGGCATTTTCATACAAACGTAGTTAGAAATTTATCAACATTTTAATGTTCACATAATATTTGATTAGCATTTTTTTGAAGTGAAAACTTCTTTAGCGGCGCTTGGCACTTTTTTTAGATGGGTAAAAAATGTTAAACTCGCGTCAGATCCGTAGCCTGATCGAAAAAGCGTAAGATAACCATTTCAAAATATTGAAAAATGCACAACGTTGATGTTTAAGTTTTCACTTCTTCACACAACCAGTCTTTATTGTCATACGGTAGTTAGATAAAAAAAGTTAGAAGTGACGTGCGTGAGTTTAAAACCAACCGGACTCGGTTGTCACTTTTCTCAAACAAACGGTTCATTTTACGCAATCCACACAGCGCCACCTAGTTCCAAAGTAATCTAGGCTTATCCTTCTTGTGGTATGAATATTTGAACGGATATTATCATTATTAATACATATACTTATAATCCATAGAAAATGGCATTTAATGTTCTGTTCGACTCAAATGAACAAAAACACAAATGGATCGAGCCCGCGCTCTCTGGGCGCTACCGGGCTGTTGAGTTTATCAGTGAGTTGCAATGTTACAGTTAAATCTCAAGCTATCTCTTTTTTTCTACTTTAACTTGACAATGGTCGTTATTAAAAATGTATTTCAGCAACTCATTGTTTGTGCAATTCGTTGTTTGGAAAATGTAGGCAGTTATAAGCCAAACACAGCAATAGGGTGGACCTACTGTATTCTATATTGTACCGGGACCCTGTGAGGGTTGGGGCACAGGTGCGGCTTGGACCCCCTTGACTGATTGTTTGTTTTGCTATTGGAGTTAAGGTGCTTGTTTTAACAAGATGTTTGCCGTTGCAATACGGAAATTGGGAAACCTCTTATGGTATTCTATTACATTGTATTTTTTTTATATTTTATCTTATTTTTGTGAACGTCCATGAAACTGAATGAACACATAATTTAAACACTGTATTTAGGCACTGTTTGTAGTTAAGCAACGTCGATGCCAGACAGTGTTTGGATGGGTTTCGTTATTTCGAGCTTCTCCATGCTTCGGAGGGCGTGATGGAAAGTAATTATGGTTGTGAAATCATCATCATAACACTTGATGAAAAATTTTGCTAAAGAAAAAAAACACGAAACCGAAGAGGTCCGAAAGGGTTAAAAACGTAAGAAAATTATAATTTTAATACGAGGCCCACTTGTATAGCTACAGTATATGTTTTATCAATCAAAAACTACGAGTATTACACTAAAAGCAAAAGAATGTACACAATACCCTCGTTAAGAATAATTGAGCGCACTAAATTTCTGATAGAAAACTATTATACTGGTTGTATTATTAATGTATGAAAGTTGGTCGTAATCTTCTTTACAAAGACTTAGGTGGAAACAAGGGGAAAAAAGAAATAATGGGACCAACAAAAAAATTGGTTAAGTGCGTGTTCGGAGATTAGACAAAGGTTCCGTATATAAATTATAAATGCGAAGGCCAAAACTTGGCCAAAAACTTGAGTTTTCTTATAAGCGACAAGCGTTATACAAATTGAACTCATGGTCTAGTGGCTAGCATTGCTTTATTCCAAATATCGCCGGTTCGATTTTGTATACGTATAAAAGAATCGAAGACAGTTGAGTAATTTTCATGAACATTTTTGTCAATAAGATATGAACAAATATGTTTTTTTTTATACCACACAGGTCGGCCTGATGGTAAGCCGTCACCGTATTTGGCTACGATCTTCTGTAAGGACATATTTTAAAAGTAACTAAAATACAGATGTATAATATTCACAGTTTGCCAAATATTACATTCATATCTACTGTTAAGTAACACGAACTTTTTATTTATTGAATTAACGTTTTTACAATTTGTCTTAGCCTACATAGTATGGCTGTATATAATTAGATTGTCACAAGAAACCGCTGAAGTTTGATTTTGTGCTATCAAGGGGTTTTTTATACCACAAAGTTTGCAAACAAGCATACGGCCCGCCTAATGGTAAGCACTACCGTAGCCTATAATAGGTAGACGCTTGCATTACTAGGTCCACTTACTCAAAAACACAACTTACTCAAAAACACTTTTAGAGTAGTTTGAAGTAGAGAATTTCAAAAAACACAAATAGATTCTACAGGGAAGCAGGCACAAAGTATTTCGATAGGTAAGTGATTGAAATTTAAAATTTTGGTGATTTAAAGTTTGGTGTTGAACACCCTTCCAATACCTCTCTTTATTTCCACTTTTATTTTTGACGGCAACGTCTCGGTCATCGCGGCGGTGATCACTTACCATCAGCTAAACATGGTTGGAATATTTAATACACAAAGGTCGAAAGTCCTTCCAGCCCCCAAACAAAATAAGAAAAAGTCTCTAATATACTTTTGGTTTAAGAAACACATATTTCAGTAGTGGGATGATAGGATCTGGGGCTACCACCACCTTTTATAACTATCCTTAAACGATTGTGTAAACAAGACGTCGCCTTACATCATGTATTGCGCTGTCTCCCTTACTCAGCCGTTCTTGTTTTGTTTTAAGCGGTCATGGGGGGACCCTGAGAACTCATTCTCGGAACAAAAACGCTTGTTTCGTCGCAATCTTAACCGCTCTCTCACACTTACAAAATATAAAATGAGCGGTATGGCGCGTGAGTTTTAGACAATTGAAACTGTTTTTGTTACGAGAATAGACGTCAGAGGGCGCTGATGTCTGTCGTGTTTGACCTGTGCTTGTCTGTAGATGTGAACGAAGCTTTAAAACCATAAAATTAGAGGTTAAGTGAGGTGATAGTCCTAATTAGGGTCAGATATTGGTTTTATTCTGATTATAGATTACTTTGGTATTGTTTGGAGATTGCGTTGGTAGTTATCCGACCTCCGACAGCAGAGGGCGGCGGCTAGTTCTATTTCAGCTCAGAGAAAATATTTATGTGGCGGCATTTTTGTTTGTTTTCAAGTCTGGATGTTTTCTATTTATTTTATGTATATATTTACAATATATATATAATCCGCTATCTGACCCAAGCAGGTTTAGCTTAGTTTATTTTGCGACGTGGTGGCGCAGTAAGATTAATTAATTAAAACCTATTTAAACGATATTATAATATGAAAAAAAAAATATTAAATGTTTTTGTGGCGAAAAGTTCTAATATTTTAGCAAATTATGTAAAGTGCGCGCGCCCAAATGTTTTAGCGATACCTGGAAAGGGTGATTAGATTCAAAGTGCATATTTAATTTAAGACCTACAAATTGTGCACTTAATCTTGCTAATAAACGATTGAATATTGAATATTTGAATATTGAATATTCAATATAAAATGATTTTTTATTTATTTATTTATATACTTAGTAGTAGTATAGTATATATACTAGTGAAACCCGCGTAACTTCGTTTGCGTGTATTTATGCACATCAGCGCCATCTACGTTATAAAACGCAACATTAGACTTTTGACCAAATCCTACGGGATTCGCGTACTTTTCGAGATAAAAAGTACCCTATGTGTTAATCCAAGGTATCAGCTACCTACATACCAAATATCATAAATTGTCCAGCCATTTGAGCGTGAACAAGTAACAAACATACACATAACTTTCGCCTTTATAATATTATTACGATTTATACTTGTGTACTTTACTTGTTTGATAGATAATGTGTCTGTCTTCTATAAGACAGACACAATGTGTCTGTTATGTCATAATCTTCAAAACATAGATTATAAAAATATTTTATAGGTAACTTTTTAAATGAAATTTAATCCCATAATCGTACTTGTAATAAACTAAGGTTATGATGAACGAAATAAAATATTTATAGCTATTTAAATAGAACTATAAAAAGTTTTATGGCGTATCTAGTCTATTGTTCATATTTTTAGGTTTATGTCTTTTGATACCTAGTTCGGCGTTAAAAAGGATAAATCTATATCTGTACTATGTTTACTAATAAAATCTTAATGTTTGTTATGTCAAAATATCATCTTACATGATCAAAAGTGCTGTGTTTTTTATACTACGTGTCACATAGGTAGTGTAGTTGTCACGATTTACGAGGTGACCAGTAATTGTGTTCTTTACCCTAATATGGTTTTAAAATCTTACCCCCTTAATAAACAGAGATTAACCAAGATTAACATAAAAACCTGTTTTGTCACTGTCATTCCTGATGAGAATTAAATAAAGTTGGAAAATGACAAAACAAGTTTTAGTTAAACCTTGGTTAATCTATGTTTATTAAGGCTCGAGTTCGCCAACTACAACATAACCAACGTTTACGTAACCGCACGGTTATATTTTAATCGTTGTATAAACAAGCTGCGTTTTTTTAATGTTCACCGTTCAATTTTATCTGGCGGTTAACTAACCAAACGTTTTTGAATGAATGAGCCGAAAAAGAATGAATAGTTTAATACTACTTTGTAAAGATGGCAGTGTACCTCCATACTTTTGTCTTTACCCGAACGGCATCTATAAATGGTATGGTTTTGTTATTATACTACAAAATTCAAAATCTGTTAAGGTAATGCCATGTCCGTAATGGGAACGTCTTTCTTATTAAACATCCTTTTTCTATTGTCAAAGTCTAATCAGTCAGCACTGTCAGCAGTCAATAGTCAAAATGTGGCCCATAGATTTAGTTTCGCTTGATGTGGCCAGATGTTTATATTTTTATTTTACCACATTTTTCACCTCGAAGTTATTTTTGTAATATTGTAATACATAATTTAATAACATATTACATACATATGTAATATAAAAGTATCAGTTAAGGAGATGGGTTTTAAAGTACCAAGATTTAGTAGATAATAAAAAGTCTACGCTGCACTGCGTATATATGTATAAAGGAATGTAAATAAATATTTTAAATATAAATAAAACTAAAATGTATTTTAGTTTTATTTAAATTTTAAATCACTACGTAAATAATATGAATACTTACTTACATTATATGCAAATATATTATACTATCATATCATTACATAAATATCATAATTATTAAAATTATAATAGCAGCTCAACGATGCATGATGCCACATCCAGTTTCTAAATATTTACCTACATGTTACTTTATTACCGTGTTTGTTGATCGTTTTTATGTTTGAAATACTTTGAATATGCCTATCCTACTGTTGTGACTTTGTTAATAGTGATTAAATGGTGTTATCTAGGCTGTGCACTCAATAAATTTAGTGATATAGTGATATACAACTTACGTCAGGTCACGTCACTCAAATAACCGACGTTTAAACTACGTCTATTCCGTCCATTAAATTAAACAGACGGTTACGACACTTAATCAATGTTTAGTGCACGGTGAACAGCAAAATTTGGTTAAACAGCCGGTTAGGGTCTAAACATCTGTTTAAAATTTAAACATCAGTTGGTGAACTCCGGTCTAAGTTAGTTAGTGTTTGTTTGAATAACAATAGCATCTTAATACATAAAACATTTAGAATGAAAACATAATTCATACTTGTCACATAGTTCATGATTGACGAGGTGACCAATAAATTAAATTGTACCCTAACATGGGTTTAAATGAAAAAAAAAATTTTTGCTAGTTTTAAACAATGCACATTGTTATATTTTCTAACTCAAAGAAGCTTAAGTAAATACCAGACCAATGGCAACCTTTTAACGAATAGAAATATTTTATAAAAAAATATTTTTGACCTTTCTTGGACGGTATTAAATCCTTACTTAGAAATAATTTTGAAGTCAGTAAAAGACCGCAAAATTTAATAGACATAATCTTTATAGGATTATATGAAGAATGGACTAGAATTAAAATTTGAATAAGTGGCCGAAGACAGCCAGGGAAGAAATATAAACAGTAATTTATCGTAGCAATCCCAAGGTCCATAACATAGCATAATAACGGTAGGGCATTTTCATACAAACGTAGTTAGAAATTTATCAACATTTTAATGTTCACATAATATTTGATTAGCATTTTTTTGAAGTGAAAACTTCTTTAGCGGCGCTTGGCACTTTTTTTAGATGGGTAAAAAATGTTAAACTCGCGTCAGATCCGTAGCCTGATCGAAAAAGCGTAAGATAACCATTTCAAAATATTGAAAAATGCACAACGTTGATGTTTAAGTTTTCACTTCTTCACACAACCCGTCTTTATTGTCATACGGTAGTTAGAAAAAAAAAGGTAGAAGTGACGTGCGTGAGTTTAAAACCGACCGGACTCGGTTGTCACTTTTCTCAAACAAACGGTTCATTTTACGCAATCCACACAGCGCCACCTAGTTCCAAAGTAATCTAGGCTTATCCTTCTTGTGGTATGAATATTTGAACGGATATTATCATTATTAATACATATACTTATAATCCATAGAAAATGGCATTTAATGTACTGTACTCAAGAACAAAACACAAATGGATCGAGCCCGCGCTCTCTGCGCTACGGGGCTGTTGAGTTTATCAGTGAGTTGCAAAGTTACAGTTAAATCTCAAACTATCTTTTTTTTTCTACTTTAACTTGACAATGGTCGTTATTAAAAATGTATTTCAGCAACTCATTGTTTGTGCAATTCGTTGTTTGGAAAATGTAGGCAGTTATAAGCCAAACACAGCAATAGGGTGGACCTACTGTATTCTATATTGTACCGGGACCCTGTGAGGGTTGGGGCACAGGTGCGGCTTGGACCCCCTTGACTGATTGTTTGTTTTGCTATTGGAGTTAAGGTGCTTGTTTTAACAAGATGTTTGCCGTTGCAATACGGAAATTGGGAAACCTCTTATGGTATTCTATTACATTGTATTTTTTATATATTTTATCTTATTTTTTGTGAACGTCCATGAAACTGAATGAACACATAATTTTAACACTGTATTTAGGCACTGTTTGTAGTTAAGCAACGACGATGCCAGACAGTGTTTGGATGGGTTTCGTTATTTCGAGCTTCTCCATGCTTCGGAGGGCGTGATGGAAAGTAATTATGGTTGTGAAATCATCATCATCTCACTTGATGAAAAATTTTGCTAAAGAAAAAAAACCCGAAACCGAAGAGGTCCGAAAGGGTTGAAAACGTAAGAAAATTATAATTTTAATACGAGGCCCACTTGTATAGGTACAGTATATGTTTTATCAATCAAAAACTACGAGTATTACACTAAAAGCAAAAGAATGTACACAATACCCTCGTTAAGAATAATTGAGCGCACTAAATTTCTGATAGAAAACTATTATACTGGTTGTATTATTAATGTATGAAAGTTGGTCGTAATCTTCTTTACAAAGACTTAGGTGGAAACAAGGGGAAAAAAGAAATAATGGGACCAACAAAAAAATTGGTAAAGTGCGTGTTCGGAGATTAGACAAAGGTTCCGTATATAAATTATAAATGCGACGGCCAAAACTTGGCCAAAAACTTGAGTTTTCTTATAAGCGACAAGCGTTATACAAATTGAACTCATGGTCTAGTGGCTGGCATTGTTTTATTCCAAATATCGCCGGTTCGATCTTGTATACGTACCTATACCAGAATCGAAGACAGTTGAGTAATTTTCATGAACATTTTTGTCAATAAGATATGAGAAAATATGTTTTTTTTATACCACACAGGTCGGCCTGATGGTAAGCTGTCACCGTAGCCTATAGACGCTTGCAATACCGGGGGTATCACTCATGCACTGCCAACCCTCCCAACCCCCCTAAGTGGAGCTCCTGAGACCTTACTCACCGTAGGAACACAACATGGCCGAGACCAATCCTATTTGGCTACGATCTTCTGTAAGGTGGAGGTCCTTCCCCAGACGGGCTGCTCCGATTTGAGCGGATTATCCGCTGTGCCCTACCTCTCTTAAAAAAATGGATCCTTGGAGTACCTCTTGCTAGTACTCGGCTATAGCTAACCGCAAACAATATTTACTATGGAACCAATTTCGAAATCACGAAACAAAAATAAGCTGTTCCATACATTTTGTCGAGAAGATATGGATATTTTCTATGGAACAGCTATAACCCTGTATAAACCATTTTATGGTCACTGTCAACGCGTTACAGACGACGTGGCAGACCGAGAAAATAAAGAAATAAGCTTAACCTATAGCCGAGTACTAGCAAGAGGTACTCCAAGGATCCATTTTTTTAAGAGAGGTAGGGCACAGCGGATAATCCGCTCAAATCGGAGCAGCCCGTCTGGGGAAGGACCTCCACCTTACAGAAGATCGTAGCCAAATAGCATTGGTCTCGGCCATGTTGTGTTCCTACGGTGAGTAAGGTCTCCACAGCTCCACTTGGGGGGGTTGGGAGGGTTGGCAACGCGTGAGTGATACCCCCGGTATTGCAAACGTCTATAGGCTACGGTGACGGCTTACCATCAGGCCGACCGTATGCTTGTTTGCCACCTGTGTGGTATAAAAAAAAAACATTATTTACGTATTTACAGGCCACATATCCAACGCGACATAATATAAGACAAAAAAAAGAAATCATTGAAAAAAAAACGCCCTGTATAAATAAATCACAGCTTCTATCAATGCTGGTGGAACCCTAAAATATTCGTAAAATCGGAAGCTGAAAGACATTTAAATATGTATAAAGACACATCAAACGAATATCATTTCGATGGGTGAACTTAGTAAGTGGATATTTTCTGATGTCGAATTTGATTTGGGTCCGTACAAAAAGCTGATGTCAGTAACTTCACGCTCTATTTAGCATCACCAATTTTTAATGCACGTTCAGCAATGACGGCTCCTGTCAGTATTTGGATGGGTTTGAAAATTTCCATCGTACTTCGGAGAGTACTTTACATTTACACTATTGATCATAGCAGTAACTATTTTGTAATCTCTGTGTTATGTAAGATTCGTTAAAGTAAATCGCCAAGCTCTCGACTGTATTGTCCATAGATGGTACAAAGTAAGTATTTAAGTATATTTATCAGCAATCTAGTACCCATAGTACAAGCTTAGTTGCCTAGTTTGGGACTAGATGGCGTTGTGTGATTCGATCAAGAATATTTAATTCTTAAAATCCAAAAACTTCAACGCAATCACTTCCAAAGCGTATCAGTCAATCCTAGGGTGAAATGAGATCCTGGAATCATCAAAGGGAATCGGGAAAGGGTCGACAGTAACAATACCACCCCATACGTTTTATAGGAGAGACATTATTTTTTTGCATATCAGCAGAAAACGTCCTCAACGTTATTACGAATATTGCTATCGCAAATAAAACGTTACTTTTTGTAACGTTTTTTATAGCGGTTTAATATTAACGTTTTTTTAAAAATGAAATTGATGGATATCAATACGTTATTAATTACACAGGTATCCAAGCGACTATGCTTATAATAAAATTATATAAAAATATATATGGATAATTCATACAGATTGAGCTAGCCCCAAAGTAAGTTCGAAACTTGTGTTATGGTATACTAACTCAACGATATTATATTTTATAACAAATACATATATATATAAACATCCAAGACCCGAGGCCAATCAGAAAAAGTTCGTTTTTCATCATGACCCGACCGGGGATCGAACCTGTGACCTCCTGGGTGGCAGTCTGGCGTGGTAACCATTACGCCACGAAGGTCGTCATAATGCAAGTGTTCATATACGTACATATACTTTTCCCTTATATATATACTATTCCCTTCTTTGCTTACGTTCTTCCTATAATTCCTGCATTATAAAACAATCTATATTATTGGAATCAAAGTACTAAACAACAGAGTGCTTAGTACGAGTTTTTTGATCACATCCGAACGTGTTAACGTTTATAAGCCGACTGAATTGAAAAAAAAGTTTCATTTTGTCAATTTACTAGACGCGTGTTACATATCCAAATTAGCCGGGTTACTCACTTCAAAATGTGAGCAAGTAAGACAAATAATTTTGATACGTAACACGCGTCTTATAAATTCGCAACATGAGAATTCTTCTCTATTTGGTCGGTTTCTATATGATCGAATGTGACCAAAAAACTCGTACTTAGGCTGACATATTTAACTGCATGCAGTTGTACGTTCGATTGCTTGCAGTCATGATATCAACTGCACGCAGTCGGCTGCAGTTGAGTGAAATCAATCTCAACTACATGCAGTCGTGCCTTCAACTGTATGGAGCCGACCGCGCGAAGTTGAAGGCACGACTGCATGAAGTTGATATTGAGTTCACTCGACTGCGGAGTTGCCGACAGCGTGCAGTTGATATCATGACTGCACGAAGTCGAACGTGCAACTGCATGAAGTTAAATATGTCAACCGCGCGCGGTCACTGTGATGCAGTCCGTCTGATGTCAGCCTTAGGTTCCAATCGTAATGTAACAAAAGACCGTGTTACTTGGCAATTGTGCTACATCTAATCGATTTGCCATCTCTCTTAATTGCCTTAAGTTTCAAACTACGTTGCTGAACTCGTGTATTCATTTTAGAGTGCGTCACACAGCGAAGCTATCGACCTCCCTTCTCTAATAATTGGTTTTATAAAAATATAGTTTTATTTTGATAGTAAAATATTTCTAAAAAGAAGGTAGCCAATATCGGTTTCCCAGAACGGTACGTCAACATTTGGCCAGCGGTATAATCAATATTGAAAAAAACATGTTTGCATCACACAAACTGAACGGCCACTTCGTATTACGTTGGGTTGGGATGGGACTTTTTATTTGCAGTTATGCTATGCACCTGACGTCGCTCGTGCCCGCATCAATTCAATCAAATACTTGAAAACGGGTTAGCGATGCCACTAACGTAACTCTCATATACTCGTAGATATAGTCTTTATAATAGAGAGAATTCTAGTGAGTCCAACTACGAACGGCTACTACTCAGGACAATAGGCTATTTGACTTATTTCCTGAAAACGCTAAGGCTGTGGGATGAGATCCCCGCCGAGGTCTTTGCTTTAGTTAGACTATAATATGGGGTTCTTCAAAAGGGGCATTAAAATATTTTTACGGGGTCGGCAACGTGCGAGTGATACTCCCGGTGTCGCAAGCATCCATAGGCTACGGTGACCGCTCACCATCAGGCGGACCGCAAGATTTGCCACCTTTGTGGTGTAAAAAAAAAACTAAAAAGTATAATTTATATAAAAAGAAAGTTGTGACATATTAATTTGGGTTCAGTTTATCGGGAAAATATCATTGATTTTTGCTATTATGAGCGAAAGCTGGATGCGAGACGCACACATTCGGTCTCTTCTTAAAAGTACTTTTTTTCTTCCTATTATAAGGTTGGTTATGACAATCTGTATCCTATTTCGAGGTCGGTAACAGACAGTAACAGTGATTGCTTACTAAAGTGTTCCATTTGCAAAATTTTCCCCAAACAAAATATAAATTAAATAAGTATTTAAAGATATGTAATATACAATTACAGGGAATAGGCAATGAAGGCCCTGGATATGTATGGATGTACGGAAAAGGGAAGGTATTTTCCCAGTAGTGGGACATGTAGATTGACAAAAACATAAGTATAGTAATAGTTAAATTGCACATTACATTTACTGTTTTATTTCCAAATATTTTTTCATGAAACAACGAACATTCCAGCCCTACAATTTTATACTCAATATTTAGAAAGTAATGTTTGCCGACATGACAAATGGTCGATTAAACTTCCAGTTAATAACGCCAGTGTAAGCGTCAATTGTTGTTTTAAAAGTGTGCATACAAAGTTTTTCTAGTACTTATAAAATCATTTAACCTTACTATCAAAACACAGCTCAAAAGTAGCCTGCAATATGTGTGTTGTAGTGTGTGAGTCGCCCACTAAGGTAAGGAGGCTTGGCTGACTGATAGGAGGGCTCGGCGGCTTGGCTTTAGTGATTGGTGGCTTTGTATGAAAAACATGGGAAAAAATATATTCATGGTTGAAGTGATCATAAAAGTTAAAATGTTGGCCGGGGTAGGCGGCAATTTTCAGTTTTTCCCACCTTAAAAAGAATTAAGGTCGGGCGGGACTCCGCGGGACTGACAATGCGTTGCCTGATACAAGGAATAGGAAGAAAAGAAGGAAAGGAATTGAACTTCCGAAACTATCATTCACCGAACGAAACGCATTTCATGCACGCCGATATTCTATGAGAAGGTGGTACTTTCCAAATGTAGCTAGTAATGTCTTAAATACACTCGCAACGTTTAAAACGCAACTGAAAGTTCTCCCAGAAATTGTACTTGTGTTTAATACAATTTTTTTCAAAGCTAGTCTATTAGTAGCATATTATTATGAGACGCAAATGCAAGCCATTTCAGCCATTTCCTTGGATAAGCCTCCCCCAAAAACAATTTACTACTAAAACAAACCTAAAACACGGTGATATCAATTTATACCAATTTCCTATGGGCATGGAATATTTCAAGAGGCTCTATAGGCGTTTTGAGAGCAAAGTAGATGCTCCCTATTACCTTAACAAGAGCGGAATAGGCACTTATGGCTGTGAAATTTTCACGCGCCCTCAATACTTGAGTGGCGATTTGGGAAGTGCATTTGCACAACTGTACATGAACATTGTAGTCTTTTGTCATTTTTAACCATTACATGTTAAGGAAATTCAAATTGTAATATTTCAAAAATTTCCGGTGGAAACGTAAACATTGTTAAATAATAGATATTGTATATAAACATTTAGCAACAGTAGTAGTAATAAAATGGCGCTAGATTCCTTGTGTCAGATAACTATCTAGATTCTAGAATATTCCTGGTTGGATCTAGTCTACATTGCGGTCTAACGTTACTAACAAAACCAACCGCATTCTATATCCCTTTGCGTAGGTACAGTTAGAACAGTACCTTTATTTTGTTAAAATAGAAAAATATTTACGGTTAATGTATTTATTCATTCCACTGTAGGGATACGGGTTTTCATTCGAAAGGGATAAGAACGTACTCTGCCACGCTGCCCCAATGCGGATTGGCAGGATTCAGGCCTGGCTTTACGAGTATCATTCACCATAACAGCCAGAACCGACGACGGCTTAACGTGCCTTTCGAAAGCACGGATAGGCACGAGATTACGAAACCCATCCAAACACTACCCAGGGTCGACGTTGCCTGACTTGCGTGTTTAGAGTGTGACACACAGCACTAAATAATAATAAAGAATTTTGTTTTAATAAATAAATAAATACTAGTAAACAGCTGATAAATAATTCCCCGAGTAAGGATAAACTACAGCTGTGAAAAACTAACAGCTCAGGTAACAGCTTGAGCTTTTCGTGCTGTTAACATCTCTGGATGTGACAAGGATGCCGTTTACGGTTATGAAATTTTAACCCAAGCCTCCGGGCCTGTGTAGGATTGAGTGTAACGTCATAAGAGATAGCGGATTTTTTTTTTAAACAAGCTTTGTCCGCGTTTCATTTTATGCACAACAGCGCCATCTATATTATATAACACCATTGACTATCAGACTTTTGACCACCTTTCCTGCAGTAAATGCGTACTTTTTAGGGTTCCGTAGCCAAATGGCAAAAAACGGAACTCTTATAGATTCGTCATGTCTGTCCGTTCGTATGTCACAGCCACTTTTTCCGAAACTATAAGAACTATACTGTTGAAACTTGGTAAGTAGATGTATTCTGTGAAGCGCATTAAGATTTTCACACAAAAATAGAAAAAAAAAACAATAAATTTTGGGGGTTCCTCATAATTAGAACTGAAACTCAAAAAAAAATTATTTTCATTTGTGGACCTGGATAGGTCTTCGAAAATGATATTGAGGTTTCTAAAATATTTTTTCTAAACTGAATAGTTTGCGCAAGAGACATTTCCAAAGTGATAAAATGAGTGTCCCCCCTCCCCTGTAACTTCTAAAATAATAGAATGAAAAAACAAACAAAAAATATAGCTGCTACGGAACCCTTTATGGGCGAGTCCGACTCGCACTTGGCCGCTTTTTGGGATAAAAAGTGTGGTGTTAATCCAAGGTATCAGCTACCTGCGTACTACCTGCGTACTAAATATCATAAAAATTGGTCCAGCCATTTGACCGTGAAGGAATAAGTAGTAGGATATATATATTCTAGGATATATATGTAGGATATTCTCATAAGAAATATAATATCGTTATAATACTACGTTTATTTATAACACAGTAAAATGTTAAGTGGACCACCACAACGCAATAATTAAAACTGTATTCAATTCGGTTAAGACGTTTTTGTGATTAGCGTGCACAAACGTACATACAACAGACAAATCAGACAAAAATTCTAAATATAAAGTTTTTGAAGTTTGAAAGGATTACAGTTTCGATTTTGAAAATTATTTTACCAATAGAAAGCCACACAGCTAGTCTTTTATAACTTACACTAAATTGTAAATAGGAATGCACGAGCAGTCCTGCTTCGCCATTTCTAAATTTAGATTGGACATAACTAGCGTTCCCTTTTAAGAGCAACGCCTGGTATTCCAACTAGGATTAAAGTTGTCAGTTAACACTTTATATCAATACACAAATTATAGTAATAAAACCACAGAGTCTAAAACCATTTCTCCCTAATTTTAAACTTTCACGTTGCATTACTGCCGGCCGTAGTCACAGGCGAACGGCCGGTGCAACCAGCCCCCTTACTCTTGAAGATAATTCAGCACGTCATTGCATTGTTAAATTTTAGGTACTCTTTACAGATAAACTAGCGCTAACTTAATACTAAACTAAATGAAATCGGATTGTATGCTAACCAAATAGTTAGTAAAGTATAAAATTTCAATAGTACGAATTAGGATTTGCTGTTAATTTTGCATTTGAAATTATACAGAATTGAAATTAAAATCGCGATTGCTATGCAGAGTAACCTAGCTGGTCGAACCGTCAGGCAATATCAAGGTGTGATCGCGTTAATTCCCGGTTTATTAATAATTTATAATCATTTCTCCCTATTCTTATTTGGCAAACTCCGTGGCGTAATGGTTACCACGCCAGACCGCCACCCAGGAGGTCCCGGGTTCGATCCCCGGTCGGGTCATGATGAAAAACGAACTTTTTCTGATTGGCCTTGGGTCTTGGATGTTTATCTATATATGTATTTGTTATAAAATATAATATCGTTGAGTTAGTTTCGAACTTTCTTTGGGGCTCAATCTGTATGAATTGTCCCTATATATTTATTTATTTATTTATTATTTATTATCCTTGTAGCGGGTAACGGATTGGTAGAGCCCCTGGTATTGCTGATGTTCATAGGCTGTTTCTGTTGAGCCAGGTTTGCTGGCGATTAGATTGGCAATAAGCAATGGAATTCATTGACTTTTAATGTCTTTTCAATGACCCTACACCATGAGATTGTTTTGAAAACAATAAGATCGCCGTTTAAAACACTTCTCTGAATGTTAACCCTGTTGTTATTTGTCACAAAATATATATTTTTAATTCCAAATGGAACGTAATATGAGTATACCATAGATTTTTTATTATCGTGTTAATGTACCATTCTTAATTTGAAAGTTATTCACCAGATAAGAAAAATTGCTTGTAGTGAAACCAGCAAACAAAAAAAAGCGTTTTCTAGTTTGAAATAAAACATGTCATCTATTAAATTTTAATAATTTACCATAACAATGTTATTATCATTACTTAGTTGATCGTTGTTTACCCTACAGGGACAACCCTTTCTTCTACAACCATCTTGCAGAATACGTAACGCGTTCTTGTTGAAAATTTTTCACAGAAACATTTTCATGTATTTCCCGACCACAAAATAAGCTGCTGCAAGACTTGCCACGGCTCAGTGCAGCCATTTCTCCGTCGCTAACATTTCTCTACGTCATCGCGTCACAAGCTGTTTTTGCTATATAGAAAATTGTTTGTTACATTTTTCAAAGTTTTAAGCTTGCACAGAAATATTTCATATTTAACATTTCTAGTTGAAAATCTCTAGTTTTTCCAACACATTGTTGGCATTGGGAGCTTGTTTAGTGATTGTTTTTTTTTGTGTTATTTATGGTTTTTCTCTGGTTAAAATAGCATAATTTTAGTATTCATTAATCACACAAAGTTTCGCCTAACACTAATTTTTTTGGATATAATACTTTAAGTCAGATGGCAAGTCCAAATTCATTATTAGTTAGAGTGGCATTTTTTGAAAGGAATAGTTGAAGACATGGACTAAGAAAAAAAGTCGGACACCATCACTGAAACTAAAAAGTGAAGCACCCATAGTAAGCCACCTCGCGTATACGTACGAACCGGCCGGCTTACTATGGTGTAAATGTGTGCGTGCCGGTCAGCCATTTCACACTCACACATAGTCACGCCGCCGCCATTAGGGTGCTTCAATTCTTTCTTAGCAAGATTCCGTCCGCTTTTTTTTTCTAAGTCCATGGTTGAAAAAGACGGAATGCTTTTGCTCAACAGTAAAAAAAATCTACATTATTCACAAAAGCGCCACCTGCTCCCAAAGTAAGGATACCAAACAACGAATATGTTATTGTAAATATATACTTATAAATACATAAAACATCCAGACTCGAGACAAACACAATTCCACCAAATGAAATGTTTGCCCCATGCGTGAATCGAACCTAAGCTTTCTGTTGCCGAAAGTATACGTATAGAAACATTCTATGTTTATTTATTTACTAGTTTTGTGGTAACTTTTATTTTTTAATTATAAAGCTAAAATAAAAATAGCATGTGACTTGATAGATATCCATCTATCGACTATGGAAAGCGATGTAAATCAATCAAGCTATAGGACGTTAAACCCAAAGTAATTATAACAAATACACTGATTGTCTATGTTTTTGTTCTAATTACAGTTTTGTTTTAGGTCATAAATATACTATTTTATTAATTTATCTAGGCATGGCTTTATTTTACTAGTTTATTATTCCTTTTATAGTACAGTATTCAACACATTTAAAAACATTGACAATGAGAAAAAAAACTAAAAAATGCATAACCGATCATTTAGATACTTTCAAAATTAAAATTCCAAATGATTTCATCTTATTTACGCCCTTTTCATCAAGGCGTAAGTAATTTTAATGCCTAATGACATTGAAAATCTTAAAAAATATAATAATACTCGTTGAGTTGAATCTGCATAGTAAACATTAAGATAACTTTCAAAACAATTGTTCGACAGAAAAAAAAAACGGTGAGTTTTTAATTAATAAAAATGGCTGCGCGAAACGTCTGCAATTCAAACATGGAACGCGGCTCGACCAATGAGAGGCGGGCTTTATGTACATATGCTAATGAGTGACAGCCCTGTGCGAATGGAATTGTCGTGTTAGGGCTGTCATTACGTTATTCCGTTGTGAGGTTACGGCGGTTGTTATTTTTGCATTTGAATATGTTTCGTAGACATTGTCATGTCTTTTGACATGTGTGTTACCTTTTTAATTACGCTTTCTCATTTTTATACAACGTTTTACATGAATTACTTACCTTTTTTTTCGTTTTTTTTTTTTTTTTGCTAAAAGTCCATTGATAAATTTTTTGTTCTATTTTTAAAGTTACGTTTTATGGTACGATTTTACTATATTTTTGTTCTAGAATTTTATGTTTCATTTAAATCGCTTTAAGTGTGTTGTATTGTTATGTTTAAATTACACTGACAATATGTGAAACGGATCCTAAATTATAAATATTATTTAGACTTACACTTTGCTTAAAATAAAAAAAGCTTCTAATAAGCTGAAATACCCATTTGATTCCTTACATCCCCTTAGGGTCTTCGAAAACTTCTACAAAAGTTTACTTTTATTTCAGCTCAGAATTTGTGTTGTAAAATGATATCTTAAAATGCAAACTCGATTTATTCTTGTTCCCATGTTCCCAGTTCTATTTTTATTCTAATCGAAAAAAAGAAGGAAATTTTCTATTAAAATATATTATTCTCAGACATCAGTGATATAATCCATCCCAAGTTGTTATCCAGGGTATGGTATAAACTACCTTTTTAATTCACTGACTAAAGTACATCATATCCCGCCGTTTAGAGAAGCAAGGGATCTGTCGGGATCTCGAAACATAATTTCACGTATAATATCATGCCGTAAAACAAACAAACATCAACCATTGACTTATATTACTAGAGTAACTGGCCGGTCAGCGCGCTACACTGTCTCCACGTGATTGGTCCTAAAACACAGATTTTAGGACCGATTACATTCGTGTCGTGAGAGCGAAAGAGATGAAAGAAATGACAAACTCGGCACAGACACCAAACACAAGTCTACCTACGGCTAGGTATTTAATATATTGCGCATATACATATATGGTAAATACAATTTTACCTATATTTAATTTTTTACACCTTTGAATGTAGGTATATATATGTATACCAGTATATTAATACGCTCTCTTTTTTTTCATTTATTGTGTTATTATATTAATCTTTAATTATTTGTTTAATTTTTTTTTTCATCATCAGAATTTCTAATATTTTGTCTAATTTTTATATTTTCTGTCACTGTAATTGTACATATCTTAATACCATTTTGAAAGAGCAAGTGCTAAGTTTCTTGCCAGTTTCTTCTTAGCACAAATCTGCCGTCTGAACTGGTGGTAGGAAAAATTGTGACGATTCGAAAGAGCTTATTATTAGGCCTATTTGAATAAAAATAATTTGAATTTGATGCACTATATTATAAAACGCTATACTATCACGCACTATATTATCACGTGAAGGACGAAGACGGACGTCTTTTTTTGTATGGCAGAAATAATAAGGTGTTCGTTCTTAAGAGCGCATCCTTACCTCCTTAAATCAATGACATCAACACATCCATACAAACTTTTACGTTAATAACATTAGTAGGTTATGTAAGTTTGTATAAAAAACTGGAATTATTTAGCGTCGCTCTCTTGACTTTCTCGAAGTATCCATTCCAAAAGCGCTTTATCAGAATGCATTTTATTTATTGCGCAATCGGGTAACATAACAAGGTGCTTTGTAAACCTCTCCTGGTATACCGTACAGAACATCTTTGTTATCGAAGATTCCCCATCGACCTACTACTTTTATGTAGTAGGACGGATGAGATAGAATAATCACATTTTAGATTATTACTTTCTTCGTAACGTTCTGAAATGAAAGAGATATTCAGGGCTGTAAAAATAATTAAAAGTTCAAATCCCACTAATATTATAAAGGCGAAAGTCTGTGAACATGTTTGTTATTTCCTCACTAGCAAATGGCTGGGCCAATTTTTATGAAATTTGGTATGAGCTACCTTAATTAAAAACGTTGTATAGATATAATAAAACGTGGGTAACACCACGGGCAGCAGCCTAGTACTGCATGAAAGTATTTACTCCGATTTTATTCTACTCTGGGGTAAAGCAGCGGAAATCGATTCGATTTTCGTGCTGCAGAAACGTGCAGTGCGTTCTATTTATAAACTTGGTTACCGGGTGTCTCTACGCGAGTTTTTTAAAGCCACCAATATCCTCACGGTGGCATCACAGTGCATTTTTGACAGCATCATGTTTGTTCGTAAAAACATTCATGATTATAACCAGGTGTGCGATGTTCATAGTTTTAATACGCGTAATAAGAACAAATTAGCTGTTCCTAAATTTAGGCTGAGAAAAGCGGGAAAGTCTTTTATTATTCAAGGCTTGCGTATGTATAATAAAATTCCCGATTACATTAAAAACCTCTCCAATAATAGCTTCAAATTAAATGTTAAAAAATTCTTAATCAGTAAAGCCTATTACACTATTAATGAGTATTTAAATGAAAAGTCTCCATGGCCCCTATGCGAAAATGAAATGCTCAAACTTGTCATTAAAAGCCAGTCAATGTTCGATAAACTCCATAAATAATAAATGTTCGTTATCATATTTTTTCTCATAATATCAATGGACACACGTCGTGGTGTCATCTAAATAGTGCTGCATTTTCATTATAGTACTTTTAATTCTTTTTGACGGGGTTGTTTTTGTGAATGGGCTCTTCCGGGATTACGGTCGCATCGGGAGTCGGGTCGCTGTGTTCCCTCCAATATTGTTCATAATATTGTTGATGGTGAGCTCAGTGATGGAGGCTGGCGGGCCGACTCTCAGTTGTGGTTGTCATCTTGGAGGACTGGTCTGCTCGCTTTATTAACATCTACATATTCGACATATTTAGGATTTGACCATAGCGCTATTTGGATCGACATCCCGCGTTTTTAGCTTGATTTCTGTATGTACCTGGATCTGTATTTTATTTATTCTTATAAATGTACTTATACATTGTAACAAAAGAGTGAAAGGAAAAAAAAAATTGCTAAATGACAAAAAAGGCCGTAACCGGGTTTCTTTCGCCATTTCTTTTACCGGTGGCCATTTTGCTTGTGTCCGAAATGGTGGTAGTATATAACGTAGTATATTCTCTTTATACATATATACAAATTGTAAATGACAAGAAAAAGTGCCTGTGAAGGTCTAATTTCTGAAATAAACGATTTCATTTCATTTCATTTCATTTCATTTCATTTCATTTCATTTCATTTCATTTCATTTCATTTTTATTTATTAATAATCTTCATATTTTTGTTTCTTTCTTTCTTCACAGGCACTTTTTGGAACTACTTATACTTACTACCTTTTAGAACTATGAAACAGTGGACGATAAGAACGTCTGATATTGAGAAATTAACATAAAATAACAATAAGTTAAATCAAAAGTGTACTTATTACGATATAGCATGTTGGCCCGACTCGCCTCGGCTTACACTCTTGTCATTAATCGTGTCTTGAATTAATTTTTGTTGTAGGGTTGACTAATTGGAAATACCGAGTAACAAGAACAGCAAATTAAATTTTCACTAGCCGTCCTGGCTTCGCACGGGATTTCCGAAGAAAAGAAACAAATAAATAAATATTCTTGGACGAATCACACAACGCCATCTTATCCCAAACTAAGCAACTAAGCTTGTACTGTGTACTAGATTGCTGATAAAAATACTTACTTAAATACTTTTTTTTTTTGGAAATAAATATCTACGTATTATACATAGAAAACACCCAGACCTAGGCAAACAGACGTGTTCATGCATACAAATGTTTGCCTTGCGCAGAATTCGAATCTGCGGCCCTTGGAATAAAGTGACCATTGCTAGCCACTCGACCACCGGGCCTGTCAAACAAAAATATATGTCTTTGTTACCCGGGGGTAATGCTTTCCAACGGTGAAAGGATTTTTGAAATCGGTCGAGTGGTTATTGAATTTATTCGTTATAAACAAAAATACATATGACATGGAACTTTTAAGAGGTAAGTACATTAGAGGTATCGTCAGAGGTGGGCAACGCATTGGTAGCGCCCCTGGTGTTGCTGATAAAGGCGGCGGTGACCACTTTCCATCAGGTGGCCCGTTTGCCTGTGTGTCTGCGTTAACTGTCGTATAACATTTAAAAAAACTTTTTATAATATTACTATAGAAGTAATAGATAAGTTTTGTTTAAGTAAAAAAAAACACAAAATAATTTAAAATTATACTTACGAATAAGGATGCTATAAAAATAATGGTATAACATATAAAGCTTAAAGTTATAATTGGAAAAAGCCGTAAGAAGACCTACAAAAAAAACTTCTTGCGGTACAAAGCATTGGAGACGGCAATTTTATAAGCAAAGTTGAGACAACCTATGTAATATGGTTCGCGCATCGACTTTTAGCGTAATTTTAATCCTCTTATGAACTTTTGAACGTTCCACGAGTCTAGCGCGGTATAAAATGTGCTCTGTGGTAGCTCCTGTTTATATTATGAAACCATATAAAGCGGTATGTTGTAAAGAGAATTAGTTGTAAGATTATTTACATTTCTTTCAAAGTCAAAGTCAAAAATACTTACCTCGCGGGCACTTAGACACGTCATTTACAATGAGTGTTACATAATAATATTATTATTCTGTAAAAAAGCTACTCTATAAACTACCACTATTTCGGAAACAAAGCAAAATGACCACCGGTAAAAGAAACGGCAAAAGAAAACCGGTTACGGCCTTTAAAAAAAACATTTAATCCGATGCTTTTGAAAGGTTTTAGTTTAAATACATACAGTTTCTGAAATGCATTTTTATGTAGATGACACATTAAATTATCTTTGTCATTGTTAAAAGAAATAAGAAAGAAAGAGATGGCTTGAGACTTAACGTAGAATTAAAATGCGTTTCAGAAACTACCTATGAGTTAGTAACCTTCCTTCTGATGCCGATAGCGCAGGTTGGATTGCACAGGACAAATATTATTGTCTTGGGATCTGAGTGATCTCGAATGTAGGTACGTAAGTACAGAAAAATGGATAGAATTCATTTACTTTCTCTAAGATTCACAGAAAACAATGTGATTCAAATAGAATCAAATATTTTATTTGGAGACAAGGCACAACCTTCTCTCACAAATAAAATGAATTTCAAATAATTTTACTGCATTATGCAAAAAAATATTTTTCCAAAGAAATATAATATTTAGAATTACATCGGGCGATTTACACAATTTATTTTAGCAAAAGAAAATTTCATTTCGAAATCAGATGGGCAGAATTCTCTAGAGTTTTTTGTTACGCACAACGATATAACCCTTCTGATACTATCTGCAGAACCTAGAAAATATTCCAAGAGATCGAATAAATCACAATCCCAAATCTAATACCAATTATTGGAGGGCTCAATTTTTTTTTCACCAACCCTCGAATTGTAATATCCAGGGTTGACACAAAAAGTGTATCTATGTCCATTGATGCCCAACGGGGCAAGTCTAAACGCAGGCGGCGAGAATTTCCATACGTACACAGAATCAAATCCAAGCAAAGTTATTGGATGTCCCTTGGGGATTCAATATATTCTATTTTTATTTACTTGAAAGGAGCTTTCACACGTTGACTGGCTGTCTCGAGAATGTAAAACGGCTGTGGAATACGTTATGGCTTTCTGAGATATCAGAAGAAATGACTCCTTATGGGAAAGAAATTTGGCTGCTGACACAATCAATAAGTTAAAACTAACAGCAATCTGTATGCAGGACAGGTGTCAAACTATCACTTATTTCTTCTTTAGTTGGACAGTAACAGATTTGATTCAGAAACTGGCTAGTTAAAGTAAAAATTTATCAGCAATCGTGATGCAGTGACCTAAATACGCTTAACTTTGTATGTAATTTTGAAAGCACAGAAATTATCAACTAGAAAAGACATAAAATTAAATACTTGCAAGACTATTTTTATCTCCCACTTTGACTGAACTGAAGAATTGTACAATGTCAACGCAAGAACATTAACTGACAGAGAATTATCAAATTATGTTAGTTATAATTGATTTATCCGACCCTTGTTACTGAAAGGTGGAAAGGAGCAAGACAGTATTTTGACAGTTTACTTGAACTAATATAAATGTTATAGAATACTAGATACGTTTGCGGTTTCGTCTGCATTGAATTTAGTTTTATTTGGAATCGTTCGAGAGCTATCAGAGGTCTCTTTAGAAGTGGTCAAAGCATTCGAAGCGTCTCTGGTGTTGCTAATGTTCGTAAGTGATCCGATGACCCGCTTGTCTGTTTGTCTATCGTTTACCATTAAAAAACGTTTATTCCTTTATCCCCGATTTCATATTCTTCGTTTGTTTTTGCGATAAAATGTAGGCCAAGGCCTAAAACGTTTCTTTCAGTCTAATCTATTTCTATAGCATCATCAAATCGGTTCGGTGGTTTAGCTGTGTAAATGCAAACGACAGACTTAGTTATTTCTACGAAGGTATAGATTATAAAAACTTGGAACGAGTTAATTTTCGTCGTCGTTGAAACGTGAAGCTATAAAGTCATAATTTACCCAAAATCTACATCAAAACTTAAATAATTGCCCAACCCTCCTTAAAAATTTCCTTATCCATCGATAAAAATGCAAATACATCGGGGGGGCGGCGGCGGGATGATTGCATTGTGTAGGGGCCACGGACCAACCATCTAACGTAACTGAAGAAATTGCTTACCAACGCCTTTTAAATAATATTGCTTTTTATTTAGCCAAAACAAGTTCGACCCCACCTGATGTGAAGTAGCTGTCGAGTCCATAAATGAGAACCATCGATACCGAACCGAAAACGCCGTCACCGATCAGACAATTAAATTTTTTTGTTGCACAACTATATAATTTGTATATTAGACACGGTTTGAAAACAGTAAACCATATTATAGAATTCCATTAGAAGTGTGATGTCGTGATGTTGATCTATTGCGGGATTGACAGATTGACCAAGACGTTACACAGTTTAATCTGGATCAAGACCACGGATCTCAATCTGGATTGAACATACAATGACTGTTACAGATGTTTATTTTATCACTTAAGGCAATCAACACATCGAGTACATAGCTTATACTCGATGACTCATCATAGCACTCATGAGAGAAGTATTTTACAAAAGAGATACAATAACTGCAATGTATTTCTTGACTTTACTAAGATTGTTCTTGACAGCATTATGTCAAGTCGTCCATCAAATGAGTTGAAAACACCTCCGCGTTCTATTATTAACTGACATTTGATTAGCTGTAAGTAAATTGTATTACACTATAATGGATTTAGTAGACGATGAATGCAAACAGATACTTTCATCTGATCTAAACTTTAAATAAAAACAAGTGCCTATAATATCATTATTCGCATAGTTGATCAATGACAGTCGCAAGAACGGCAGGAGCTCCGCCGTAAGTAGATTCGTGAATGCTTGAACAATAGAGATTTTCTCTCCACATTCTGAAGAAGGTATTTTGGAAAATGACTCTTGAAATCTAACCTTTTGGAAGAGGTTAAAGTACCTATGTTTCATACCTAGAGGTATATGCTTTTTTTCTTTTTTTTTTTTAAAGCAACCTTAAAGGTCTGCGTAGAGGACGGAATTTTGTACGTGGACTTATTCAAAATGGGACGCTTACTACTTAAGGCGTCGACTATATGTGGTACTTTTAAGTCACTCGGGTGTATTATTTCATACAGTAGTAAGATTATATTTACAGTTCTTTACTTCTTAATTTGACTTTTTATGGATTACTTTAAAAACGTTTATAATTTCTCTATCTACAAATTAAGATACACTTGTGTTCCATTTCTCACTGAAATAAAACTAACTTTTAACGTGAGCTATCAATCAGTTACGAAAACTTATTTCCGTACTATTTAGATCAAATCTTGGGAAAGAACGTAATATTTTTACCGTCACATACAAACTCAAAGGCAGGCGCAGTCACGAGGAATGGCTAGTGACATAAAATCACAAGCCAAAACTTCTATTTACAATGAAGTTAACGCATTAAGAGATAAATTATTACCACTATTAGTAATTATTTACAGCCTAGTTGAGGTTACTTACCAATTAGATATAAATTAGAGATTTGAATGCAAATAGCTCAATATTGGAAAATTTCATTTCAATGACGTCTGTAACAATGAATAGATGCATGAGGTCACGAGTAAGACGTTTATATGAAGGTCGAAATGTTAAAATATCCCTCAATTATACTTTTTATGGGCTGATTAAGTTTTATGATGTTTTGCCTTCAATACGACTATGTTTATGTACAACCATAAAAGATCCAAAATAAAATGTATTAAGTTGGAGCACTAACTTAGTGAAAATTGTCATAATATAGTCGTAGTAGATAGTGCACAAAAGATGATATTCTGCATAAATGTTAATTTGATAGTCGTGTTTCAAGTAAGCAAAAAAATTTGCATTTCAACCGCGGCTTTGAGATCGTCAACCGTACCGTCGTATACCGTCCTTATACTATCCCTTTTCCTAACTTAGTATACAGCGGTATAATCATCATCATCATCTTAGCCACAAGGAGTTCACCCTCCCAAATGTTTCCAACACGACCGGTTAGCAGCGCCCTGCATCCAGCGGCTTCCTGCGACTGGCCTTAGGTCGTTTAGGTAATATGACAATTTAATTTCACGATTTGTGGGAATTGACTTATCAGTTAATATATCACCTTATAGATATTCTGCAATGTTAGTGTTAGCCCAGTTTACAACAATATCAAGCAAGTTTGTTAATCTCAACTCAAATAGTGTGTAATATCCAGATACAAACTTAAACTCGCCTATCAACGCGTAGGCTAAGTAAATCTCGTATGTAAATTTGCAAATTTTGCACCGTGGTTCAATGTATAGACGTCTGTTCTGTATGTTGTAATATTCAAAATACATGATTTTCATAAAATTTACGTATGCAGAGGTTAAATAATTATAAAAACACCAAACATTTTATCATAATTCTAATTATCTGTCACTGATATACACTTAATTAACCAATGTAACATATAATTACTTTAACTATTCAACAATATCAGTCAAACTTTTTAAATAGGGTGCATGTAATTACATCTATTTTCAATACTAACAAAAAGAAAAATGTTTCTTATAGAAATTAAGAACATATTATAGAAAGATTAATCTTTTTACACACAAACACAACAACTAAATCGTTGCGAAATGATAATTCATAAGACAAAATAATATACCTAATATTTAAATCGCTAATCTTATTAAATTGAACCAAAACACGAAGTAACCCAACCAGATCCGCGGCCTGACGATTATGCATATTAGTTACCAAGTGTGGTTAAGTTTCGCACGGGAGACGAAGAAGTTTTTGAAATAGACACAATTTACTTACTCAGAGAGTAGTAATTTTCAAAAACACTGGTTGATTTAATCATAGTGCAGTGTTATTTAATTATAAAATGAAAGTGGGCAAATGTGAGACCCTTGGGGACCTCACGTTCAATGAACGTTAAATTATTACTTTCGCTATAACCGAAATAGAAAAAACAAAGAGAAATAATAACTTAATTAATCTTACTACTTACTATAATACCTATTTCTTTTATCACAAAATACAGAAATAATAATAAAATTGCATTGTTTACCCAGTCAAAAGTCTTTTATAAATCAAATTAATCAAAATTTTAACAGATTACTTTCTACGGCTTCACCTTTACTTCTGTAAACTTTTTCCAATAACAACGTCAGATAATTAACACCCAACTTAAATTTTAACTTGCCACTTTAACTTAGTTTAGACATTCTTAATTACCCATAATATTGAATTACTTCTTTGAGAAACGGACAGCTTGAAAAACATTCATTGATTTTTTTAATGAAGGTATAATTTACCTCATTTTCGAAATAATAACAACGATCCAATTAAACATGGCATATATTAATTTTCTTTGTCATTTTTCCTAATTTAATATTACAAAAAGAAGAAACCGGGGTAAGTATTTGGTTTGGATTAAACTTGTAAGTTTAATTAATGTCTAGTAATTAACTTAAGTCTAATCTACGAGTGCTAAAATAACACCCGCAGTAAAAATCATTATTTCTTCGAAAAGAAACTTATATTTACTTTGCTAAGCTCGTTTAAAAATTCAGAGAATTATTTTGATTTTCCATTTAAAATTCTTTATCCTGTTCCGAGGTTAAAAGGAAGCAAAAAAATATAAATCATGTTTATTACGGGGCGGCTAATGCAGAAACACGACTAATAAAAGTAAAATTAATGACTGTTTCATTGTTTCTATTTGACTTTACAAAGCTCATTTCTAGGCCAGAACAGTGAACAAAGATCCAACTATTAAGCATTATTTAGGAAACAAGAAAACAACATAAACCCAGTAAGTCGCTAGCTAAAGAATATGCATACCAATAGGTAATGTATGCAAAATAGTAAAAGTACGATAAGTATACGATATCACGCGAAACCGACATTTTGTTAGCATTTATATAAGGCTGGTAACACCGTGCTGCATTCCGAAATGGCCTATGGTTTGCTGTTGAGCTTGTAGGAAAGGAAACCTAAGGAAAGTGAGATAAAGTTGAATTTAGGTGTGGGAAAGTTAGGAGATAGAACATTGTGGTTAAGGTGAGCGGAATAGCTAATAATAACAAATGATGGGTCAAGGGTGAATGTAGACGGAGGAATCAAAGAAGAAAATTAGGAGTCGCAACGGCAAATGTGTTGGAATTACAGTTATAACTTGTAATATGAATTTGGAATACGTTTTTTCTGTATTTTTTATTACAATCGGACATATTGAATTTTTTATTATTTCGTTCCATATTATTACTGAAAGGTTACACCACTTTATCATACTTAGGCGAAATAATATTAGTTTATTTTTAGTTTAACTACCTTCCGTCAAATATAGGCTTTCATTGATTTTAATAAGCAAATATAATCTAATGGACAATATAGTACGTATGATTTTTTATAGTTGTTACGGTTTTGTCAAAAAATCTCTGAACCTGAATATTTCTTTATTTGTAAATTATGTTACCTTAAGGTTGTTTTTAGCAATAAGGTCGCCTTTTGCTAGTTCACTAGTATATAAGCTTATACATTGTGTATATGTATTGCAAATAAAGCATATTCTATCTACTTTTGCCACAATATGAAAAATCATGTTTTACCATACTGTAACTACTGAAGTCACGTCATCTGATAATAAAGATAGATAAGTAACAATTTCAATTTGTCCACAAATGCATTCGGGTCAGACAAATATCGTGACAAATTCCGACCTATTTTAATGTGTTATTGCATAATGCATGATTTGAAGGTGTTAACATATTAAATTGGTTCATTATCATTATGTCTATTGTTGTTAGGTTATATATTATTAGATTTATGTAAGAAATTGTAATTTGTTATAATATTTATTTTTATATATTTGTGTAAATCTGCTGATATGAAAAACTCGATGGCGTTGTGTGTAGCACTAAAACGAATGCACAAGTTTAGCAACATCGACCCTAGCCAGAGTCTGATGGGTTTAAATCCCGGTTTATCAGCTATGACGACGTTTGGAAAGCTTGCTGTTTTTATACTGGTCTGATACCCATAAGTTCCATAACACAAAAAACCACGGCTAGTTTAACTTGGGACTTGGTAAATTGTGTACAACTTATTTATACTGTTCCTACCTTAGGGTTATAAACGTGATAATAATGGCTAATTTAACATCTCAACTCCATTTTACTTCTAATTGCTTTAAATTCATTGTCAGTTTAAACAAAGTTTATGACGTATCCCTCGAGATTTCAATAGGATTCTTTTCTTATTTTTGTTTTGCAATATTGGCTGTTACTAGCTCAACTGCCATACCTTTGGTTTTTATTGGTAAAACATCTTAAAGCGTAATATCCAGTTACAAAAAAAAACAAGAGATTTCCACCACGATATAAAAATATACATCAGTATAAGATTTCACCGTTTTCTCCACGATATAAAAACAAACAATCTTTGCTTGGACAATACCCAAAGAGTATCATTTTCACCCAAAGTATGTGGCATTAAATAGATCTTTGTTTTGGTATTTTGCCTTTATTTTGTTGTTTCTTTACCTGTGAATGCGGAATCACGCTTAAAGCGTCCCAGTAATGTCCCCGGAGGGTCCACATTATCATAAGTTTGAGCCGTTTGAGCCTGTAATCCCCCCTTAATCCTAGATCAACGGATCTTGCCCATGGATCGTCCCTTCTAGCCACCCCTGCTTTAGTATGATCAATCTGAAAATTTTAATTATGAAATTGCTATGTTATTAAATTTTTAATTTAAGGCTTTAATTACTATTTAATATGGTAATGGCAATTCTGAAATTGAAGAGAGAATCCATTATTTACGCGAGAAGGATAAGGAAAGATTAACTTTTAGATATTGTAATAAAGATGTCAGTTACAAAATCATCTAGATATGCATGGAAATTTTCAGCTCAATAAGGTAACTCTTTTAAAATTCATTTAGGATTCGTACAAAAATTAAGAAAAACAAGTTAAATAAAAAATGTGACATAGATATTACCACAGGACATTAAATGATGAAGTTAGAACTGTCGGTTCTTTTATCTAAAATCTTCAAAATTGTTTTTATAGTAAGGATTTCATAGAAAAATACCCACTAATATTTGCACGTCTGTTTACATTCACCAATGTACTAACACCTCATGAAAATATTATGTATTCTGGCTAGGAAAGAAATTGGGACTAGGTAATAATAACTGCAATTTATTTAGTAGGGGAACGACCTGTACATTTATAGACAAGCTTTCGATCAGCAAAATTATGCAAATACAAAATTTACTGCATTTATTTTCAAATTCGGCACAAATTGGATATTTGCAATTATATTTGAAAATTCGATGTCAGCAATAAATATTAATAATGTATACAGAATCAATTACACCAGACCAGCTATCAGTAGCTGACAAATAGGAATAGTTAAAATAATGACACTATAAAACGTTGTGGACAAAGTATACATTCGGACTAACAAGCCAGTTGATAATATAGTAATAAATTCATTTAAATGACACTGTCGACCTCATGAATTATGGATAGTAGCACGCTTTGGACGCTGTCGATTCTAGCTATTTACACCATCGTCTAAAACGTATTTTTCGTACAGTCAAACAATGAAAGAGGTGACCAGGAGAACCTAAAAACAAAGATTTTTATGCAAATAATGTACATCGTTGTGGAACTTTATAATTACACATCCCTTGACCTGAAATATTTACGATCTTACGAAAAATTTCATAAAATAAAATTTCTAAACCTTTGTTACTGCTGGATTAGCTGGCATTTCTTTTTATTTGATTTGAATATATAAGCATAATACAGCCAATTATATGATTAAAGATTTCTTAATATTGCGTGAAGGGATTTACTTGAAAATTTATTTATCAATCGTATTCACGAAGGTGCCAATTGGACCTTTGGATTTGATTGCATTGAAAAATTAGGTTCAGAGAGTTCAGACGATGGTCTAAAACTGTTTAAAGTTGATTCTAAAGTGTATGGTGATATCGTAAGTCTATTGTATCAATGGACAGTAAGCCAATCTGTAGTTAATGTTCTACATTTTCTTGTGTCCCGTTAAAGGCGAGTAACGGCTCCTAGCATTGCGAGTGTGCATGGCGGTTCCTTATTTCTATTGTATATCTATTTATAATTCTCTCTTTATTTACAAACTAGCGCCCCATCTCATCTTTGCACGGATTTTTGTACAAATCTTTCCTCTTTATAATATTAATATTAATATAGATAAGGTACAGATGGACATTTCGATATTATAAAACCGAATTTAATTCTACCTGAATTATCTTTTTGCGTATAGATAGTTTGAGATTGAAGAACAGAGAGTTTTTAATGTTTTTATCCTTGAAATCACCGGAACAAGTTTGCTCGAATAAAATCCTCAGTCTGGATTACTTTTAATATTAGGTACATGTATGTCTGAGTTTCTTCAATTCTTTAACGCAGTCTTTAACATCTATTTCTAAAATATTTAACTTTTCAAAATATTTGCATTTGTACTTTCACATTCAATTATTCAATTTTTAAAGGCATTTTCATTTATTTTTCTATCTGGGTGCTTTATTTCTCTATCTCTAACTCTTTCTAATATCTACTTAATACACATCCCATTCTAGATTATAGGACAAAATCTATTAGAATGTTTACATTGAATATCATTCTCTGAATGTAGTGGCTCGAGTATTATCTTAAATCAAAGTAGATAGTCACAATTTATAGGATCCATGTTAGGAAGAAAGTACATTTATAATTCAAAGGGCTCTTTACAAGCCTGAACAAGGGGTTAACGGAATGGACAATAAAATAAGGTTAATCTTAGTTGTGGCGTATTTTGTATTCAGTTTTGCATTAGATAAAAGCAATTTGGGATATACTTAAATAGTTCTACTTTAGATTGTAGCTTATTGTTAAATAATAACTGAATTTACCTGTAAACCTTTTGTTACTAACAGAAAAACTAAACAGTTTAGATTTCTGTTACTGTCACTAAAATTGACTATTTCTTAGTTCTAAAGTTATCTCGATTCCTAATTTATTAGAATTGGCGAAGACAGGGTATGAGGGAATCAAACTTAGAACCATGTGTCTTGAAATTAATTTCTTGGACATGTGACATGTTTTCCTCACGGCGTTATCCTTGAAAAGATTGCTTTTAGCAATAAGGCCGCCTTGTTGCGATTTCACTAGTGTGTAAGTTTTTATGTTTACTGTGTCCTACTGTTGTGAATTGCAAATAAAGTATATTCTATCTATCCTTTACCACCCAGAAAGAGATATTAAAAATCAGAAAATTCGAATATACAATGTCGCTCATTGTATTTTAACTAATAGCCAGTCGGTCTACAAGGTGGTTCCTCATTTAGTATACTACCTATTACCTTTCTAACATTTGCTTTAAACTAAGAAAACTTGTACTCAGTAGTACGATTTTCCTTTTCTCATGCTAATAAGCAGTGATCTGTTATTTACTATAGATTCGTAATGTTTGACACATACCCGCTGCCACGTCGACTGAGGCCACAGCCTTAGTTGAATTTCTTCCGACTTAGTCGTAGTTTGACGTTCAGTGAATGCGTATCTCACAATAATATCACAAAAATGGTTAAATGCACTGTTAAAACATGTATGTCGTGATCCCAAACTAATAACAAAGCAAGTGGTATCACTTTTCACAAATAAGAATGCTTAATTATGTTAAAATTATACCAAAATAGTATTAAAATCGGAATTAATATATTACGCATTGTTTTTGCCAACAGTGTTGCCAGTAAAAACGATTTTAAGTTTCCCAAATGTTAGGAGTTTAGTCAATGACGAACTCATACGCCTTTATGTATCATTATTAGTAACACAGTAGAAGTAAACCTACAACCAGGCTCAAACTAGAATTAATTATTTACTTAGAATTGATTGATACTAAAATCAATCGCTAGTGCTACGCACGTCAAGACAAGAAAAAACAAATCATTCTCCTCTTTTTGATATGGCTTTTAACTGACATTTGACATAATGATATTATAACTAGAGGTGGCGTTAATGGTTGAATTTATTTATTGGTTAAAAGTTAATTGTTAATTTTTTTTATTGGTTAATTTTAATGGTTGAAAATATTGGTTGATATTTTTTGCGTGTCGATATTTTTTACGTGTCGATATTTTTTTCGTGTCGATATTTTTATTCGCTAATATTTTTATCAGAAATATTTTGAGAGTTAAATTTAACTAAAAATTACGTCTAAAATATTCAATGAACTTTTTTTCATAGGTACTTTAAGTAACGTAACCTGCCTTCACGGTTTATGTTATCACTTTTACTTTTTAATTTAAAACTAACAACAACACAAACTACAATAAAAATTACACTTGCTTAGGTTGTGACGTTGTAACTGAATTCTGAAATGACCGAATTCGAATCTATACTGAATAGGTAATCAAATCAACAATTCACGATCACGTTCCACCGTTCAGTTAAAAGTTAAAATTAAAAACAACAACGCGGATGATAGGTTGAAAATATCATTACACCGTTCAGTTAAAAATGGTTAAAATTAAAAACAACCACGCGGATGTTAAGTTGAAAATATCATTATGATAACTCTTACTAATGTGTCTTATTTCAAGCGCTAAAGAGTTTACAATTGAACGTCACAAATTTTAACACAATGAAAATAGGAAGAAAAATTACGTCTCTTTAAACTTGATCCTTGCTTGAAGACATTAAAGTTCAAATTTGAATGCAGTTGAATCTTACAACTTATCTCCCTGTCTCTCCGTGAACGGTTTAGCAACAACGCCCGCCTGGCGGGCGCGGGCGGCCGCCGGCGCCGCGGGGCGGCGCGGCGCGGGCGATGGCGGCCGGCTGGCTATCGCGCCCGCCCGCCAGGCGGGCTACTGATATTTTTATTAGTTAATGATATTTTTATTTATTGAAGTTAATGGTTGATTTTTTTTATTCGTTAATTTTAATGGTTAATGGTTATATTCATCACCACTAATTATAACTATGACAGTGAAGTAACAATTTCATCTTTTTCATTGTGGTAACGGTGTTTAATTTAAATTGTTTCTGCAATTATCAAATGTTCGATTGAGTACAATAGTTTTTTTTGTTTTATGTTGTATTTTATTCAAATTATTTAAATTTATTATTTTATTTTATTTAAATTTCATTTTCATTTCTTAACAATAAAAAAAATCTACTGAAGACTTGGCTGTATGGGCATAGTTCCCTTTGCCTACCCAGAATGGGTGAAGAAAACAAAAAAAAATCTCTGCTAAAAGTTAGTAGTAGCACAGAATAGATAATAGTAGTAGGTCTGCATCGGTTAGATTCATCAATGACTAAAAAATGGAAACTTCTCCATTCCGCCATGATTCATTCTTGAAATATAATATGTATGTACCAATATTTACGCATCTATATATTTATTTCTTCCTATCTTTAATTCTTCTGTCACCTAAGAAACAATAATATGGTATAAAAACTTTAAAAAAAAAAAAAAGACTCATAACATTCATTCAATGGGAAAATTATTCATGAGCTGGCAACTCTGACCATTTTTCTGGGAGTAATGCTTTTGTCTCATTTTGACATAATTAGTTTGACTCTAGAAAAAAAGAGACAAACATATTTTACTTTGGCATATGCTCGGAATATGTATCGGTTTCAAAGCTACGTCTTTAACACTCTAAAGTGGTTGCGGCTTTTTACGAATGCTTTGTATGACGTTACTTCTCTTGTCATAAAATATATAAAATCTCATTGCTAATAAGTATTCCATTTAATTTCCTTTCTCACGTCTTCCACTAAAAGTTACACCTTTCTATTTACTGAAATCTCAATATACTGACATAACAACGTCTTGTCTCAAGTTCAGTTCGTGTGCCTGTGTGGCTTTATCTCTAAAACCTGCAAACGCGGTCGAACACGAAACACTCTCGGTGCGAAACTGATTTACATAAATTTCACATTTAAATTACGTATATACCGCTTTCGCTCCCCGTGAAATAGGACGCTTGTAAATATTTCTAAGTAGATATCGACCTGGGAATAGATGGGATATCTTGTAAAAATCATCCTTTAAATTTTCAAAATAAATGTGATCTAAGTAAAGGTCTAGTTTGCCCTCTCAGTCGTGGAGACTTGATAGCGGATTCCGCTAATCTCTAGAAAGAATATTAGATAAAATGAGTATAAATCCGACATGCTGTAACAACTGCTACCACGAGTTTCCATCATTTCAAAAGAAGTTTCAGTAGCTACTTAAGTATTTTTATACTGCTACTTTTATTTGAGTAAGTAATGTTTTAAACAAACTTACTAGGTACTTAAATTTTTATACTACTTTCATTTGATAATGTTACAATTCATATTACAATTACAATTTCATTATGTAAAAAAGTATACTGCCGCAGGTACCGCTGGAGCGACGCCGTGGGATCCGATGTCTGCGAACTCAGGCTGGCGACTGGCGAAGCATGGCTCAAGATCAGAAGAAATAGCCTTCTCTTGTGTCGGAAGCCAAGACTCACTTTGGGTCGCTGAGCCATCGGACTAAATAAGTATACTGTATTGTATGGTGTTATTATTTATTTACCTCAATAAATAAAAATAAAATAAATTTTTAGTAAGTACTTCTGCAGTAGATACGGGCTTTATGTTGATGGCAGAAAAATATGAATTTAAATTTATAGTAAGGAAGGAGTAATGAGGATTTAGTTATGTCATGTGGGAGCCGTATTAGAACTAATAACGAATTTAATATAGAAGTTAGTATACTAGTCGCCAACACGGTTGGCTCGCGCAGATGTAAAACGAAGATCGAAACTCAAACCTACTTATTACTCAGTGCATAACGACAATCGATTTTTAATTGTTTTTTAAACTGAACTGAGCCCAAATACGCGTACCTACTACGTACGTATAGTACTTTTGTAAGTACCCACTACTACGGTTGCCATGTTCCTAATGTGTGTGTAAAAGTATGTGATGAGTAAGATACTGTGAGAGCAAATGTAACAAATCTACGTACCGTTGTAGATAAAAAATGTTACCCAAATCCAGATCCACTTTCTCCAAACAAACATGTAACTTCTGTACCTGGAAAAGAGAATGTTGAATTTAGTCAACAGACTTATGAACACGACAAATGTTTGTTCAAATATTTGCACGTAATACAAATATTTGAACACACGCGTTCTCATGATGAGAATTTTTATAGTGATAAGCAAACAGTAATTACCTAAATAATGTATGTTTGTTGAATTGTTCTTTAAGATTGTTTGTCGGACAACGAACTTTGTTTTATTGGATGAAAACTGTCTTTGAATCTTTGCTTTTTATTTTAAATATATAAAATCGTTGGTTTTTCTATTTTTTTTAATGTAAGAGTTTGGCAAACGAGCTTGATGTCACCTGATGTTAAGTGGATTCTTGAAATTTTAAAACATTAACTCTATGGACTGAAATGGGTGGAGAGTTGGAGAGCTTTGGGTCAGTGTTAAAATACTATACCTATAGACCAAACTCCACGTGCAAAGTTGCGGGTAATAATTAGTTTACCTATTCTTATTCATAGCGTTTCCCCGTTTTCTGATACATTAAGATTTAATGAGGTCTGTGAAGAGATTTTTTTTTTCATAATGTTATAGCATAGCTGTAAGATTCCACAACGAAATTATTAAATAAGATCGAGAGAGGTAGGACACAGCGGATAATCTGCTCAAATCGGAGCAGTCTGGGGAAGGCCCTCCACCTTACAGAAGATCGTAGCCAAATAGCATTGGTCTCGGTCATGTTGTATTCTTACGGGGAGTAAGGTCTCCAGAGTTCCAATAGGGGGGGGTTGGGAGTGTTGGTAACGCGGTGAGTGATACCCCCGGTCCGATATTGCAAGCGTCTATAGGCTACGGTGACGGCTTACCATCAGCCCGGCCGTATGCTTGTTTGCCAGCTTTGTGGTATAAAAAAAAGGCAAGTGACTAGTTACTTATTTTTTATTACATAACTACGCCTTGGACAGTTGTCTTCTTTTTCTCAAAGTCCTATTTTGCACAAATGGTAATCTACAAACAGAATAAATTATTCAGGATGCAGATAATAAAAATAGATGATCTGTTCCAATCAATACAACAACAGTAACAGATACCAATTGCATAAATCCGTAGTGTAACAATGAGGAACGATTGTGAGGGTAATTTTGAAACTGTCAGCCCCAAGCACTCCAAAATGGCATTTGGCAACCACGCAGTAATGGCACAATAAATAGTTTGCAGCCCCTGCCCATCTGTCACTTAACTAGTAAAATATACAGACGTCATTCGTCCCGCGTTGAAAAATCGTCGGTAGCTTGAGCACCCCTGGCTATAGCTATATAGGCCATTGAATTTTTAACTCTAATCATTCATTTTTAAAGTCCAAATCTATTTGTATGGCTTAAGGAATAAATTTAAATATTTGTTAGCTTAAAATGTAACTCATGTTGCCGGAAATACAGTTCAAATTGCACGGCTGAACATTTTGTTTCTTAAATCGTTTCATGTGACATTTGAAACTCTGTTTTACTGTCATAGAAATAACGTGTTATATTCTTTAAGTTGTATAATATGAAGGACCACCTCGGGTGGGGTTATTTAACTTTGAAGTTGTACAAAAGACCCCCGATTTGGGATTCTGGTGGATTTCTTTTAGGATTAAAGCCCCTATGAATATAATGATAGCGTTTGATGGTTATTAAAAGTTCCTACGATTACGTCACGTGTCGGTATTGAGCTTTTTCTAGAGCTTTAAGTGACGAAGTGTTTAATTAAAATAATTAAATGACAGATGGTTGTAATAGGTTTAAATGCAATGACGAGCAATATAAATGAACCATTTTGTTTTTCAAATATACATATAATATTGTTGTATTTTTATACAAAACTGTACACAATCCTGATCCTAAATTAAATCCCTATTTGTTAACCTGGTTAGTTGAATAAACACTTTTTTTTATTGTAATTGAAGCAAATAGCGCAACGACCTCCGTGGCGTAATGGTTACCACGCCAGACCGCCACCGAGGAGGTCCCGGGTTCGATCCCCGGTCGGGTCATGATGAAAAACGAACTTTTTCTGATTGGCCTCGGGTCTTGGATGTTTATCTATATAATATGTATTTGTTATAAAAATATAATATCGTTGAGTTAGTATCCCATAACACAAGTTTCGAACTTACTTTGGGGCTAGCTCAATCTGTATGAATTGTCCCTATATATTTATTTATATTTATTTATTAAATAGTTTTAAACTGTTAAGTTTAAATTCGTCACCGCCGTTTTGCGTCGATATTTTGTAAAAGGTTGGTAGTTGGTGCTGCCTCGGTCGAGTTATTCACTACCAGTTCATAGTAGTGACTTTACTACCTAAAAAAATAAAGTAATCCCACTAATAATATAAATTCAAATTTTTGTCAGTATGTTTGTTACTTGTTCACGCTCAAGTGACTGGCTCAATTTTAATGATATTTGGTATGTAGGTAGCTGATACCTTGGATTAACACATAGGGTACTTTTTATTCCAAAAAGTACGCGATTCCCGTTTGGACAAAAGTCTGAAAGTCAGTGGCGCTTTGTAAAGTAGATGGCGCTGCTGTGCATAAATACACGCAAACGAAGATGCGCGGGTTTCGCTAGTAGTATATAAATAATAAATAAATAATGTATAGGGACAATTCATACAGATTGAGCTCGCCCCAAAGTAAGTTCGAAACTTGTGTTATGGGATACTAACTCAACGATATTATATTTTATAACAATTACATATATAGATAAACATCCAAGACCCGAGGCCAATTAGAAAAAGTTAGTTTTTCATCATGACCCGACCGGGATTCGAACCCGGGACCTCCTGCGTGGCGATCTGGCGTGGTAACCATTACGCCACGGAGGTCGTCAGATGTATACTAGTACACTTGAGCGAAAATACAAAACGTTATAGTAACTAAGAAAAGCCAAGACAAAATACCAAAAACCAACACAAAGGAAAACCAACTTTAAATACATAAGAAATAAGAACAATGTAAAACGCAACGTTAGCTTTGTACCACTATCACTTCCAGACTACTGAATCGCAGTGTCATTCGACATCTATATTGACAGTTTGACATTCGCAGATACGATTGTCCTACCCGGTGTTAATGCTCCTAGGAAATTGTTTCTGCGCCATTTAATCGTACAGGTAATGAATTGTGAATGAACTGAACATTACAAAGATTTAGGTTAATAAGTTTTCTTATGATTATACTAGACAAACGCGCGCCACTCCGTTCACGTTTTTTTTAACCACAAAGTTGGCAAACAAGTATTGGCCCGCCTGATGGTAAGCATCACCGTCGCCTATAGACGCTTGCAATACCGGGGGTATCACTCACGCGTTGCCCTCCCAACCCCAAGTGGAGCTCTGGAGACCTTACTCACTGTAGGAACACAACATGGTCGAGAACAATGCTATTTGGCTACGATCTTCTGCAAGGTGGAGGTGGTGGTGGACGTGTATCGCGCTTTCGTGATAATTTCGGAATGTACAAACCTTCCTGTTGAATCACACTATCTTTTTAAAACAACCGCATTAAAATCAGTTGCGTTATTTTAAAGATCTAAGCGTACTTAAGGACAGACGGAAAGCGACTTAATTTTAAACTACGTAAAGAATAACGACCCGCCAAGACTTCGCGCTTTTTTTTTGTAAGAACTCCTAATCTTTTTAACATCTCAACAACTGTGAAAGAATTTTTCACATCGGTCCAGTTTCAGATTCTATTCAAGCGACAAACAAACAAATCTTTCCTCTTTATAATAATTAGTATAGTCATATCATTTGATCAAAAAAGTGTCTGTTTGTAACATTAAAAAAGATACAGTAACTAGGTGAAACTGTGACTATTTTTATTTTTTATACCATACCATATCTCTCTTGCCTGTTGTCCAAACCAGAATTGATTTCCCAGGACAAAAAGTACCCTATGTGTCAATTGTAAATTACTTTTAAACGTTCGGTGGTTTCGGCTTCGTCTCATTTTTTTAATAAAAATTAATTTCGAAGCTCGAATCCATCATAATGATGGTAAACCTTCCGTTAAAACAACAATAAAATGAAATATCAAATAAGTAAACCAATCCAACAGTCTTTACAAAGAAAATATTGAAATAATTATTACAGGAGTTATCAATTTTCCACTCCAGAAGTTTGAACGCGGTACCTACCGTGAAAATGATAAATCACAATTTTCACTTAAACAATAACTTGGGACAGGTTTGACAGCTCTAGATGTCGGAAGTTGACATCACGGCAATTGGAAATGAAAATCAAAGCTAGATTAGGATATTTTCAATCAAAAGTTCCTTGTTTTCTGATTAAGTTTACATTAGGGTCTTATAAACATGCACTTACAAATTGATCACCCTTTTTAGGGTGCTTACATAGAGCAGGTTTTCCGTTTTTGTTCCTAACGTTCACAAACTGAAGTTGATGTTTATTTGAAATCACCAAAACGTCACGTTTGTCCTTCCATTTACAAACAGTGATATCGTTGCAACTTTTAGCAGCTAACTCTCCACGCTTCAGCTTGGCGTTGGTAACATCGTTAGGAAGATTCTTGCGCATTTTTCGAAGTGTCCCACAAATATATGTCTTTCTTTCGAAAGAAAAGCGAGGCTAGTCGATAGATTGTGTGCATACGCAATATTGCGTAGGGTGGGCATCTAAAATAATTAAACGTAATGGGGTGCCAATCTACGTAATGTTGCGTATACGTAATATTGCGTAGTAGGCACCACACATACCATATTTATACGGGGAGCCGAGTACGTAGTATTACGTAGAGAACCATTTGTATGGTGGGAACCAATAATGAGCTGACAATATATTTGGCATTCAATGTGTTAAAAAACAAGAGGTGGAGCCGGCCGCGCTTGGCTCGGCCGGCTGTATGATGAGCGGTGGTGGACTCGTTCGCTCGCTGATCCTCCCCAAAAGCGTCTTCGCCCCGACTGGTGTCCGGGCCTACTCCACCCGTTGATACCGGGGGCGACCTCCGTATGGTGGAACGCGGAGGCCCTGCAGACACTGGGTCTCGCCAACCCAGACACTGCGGGGGGCGTTAAGGGTTGGGTCACATGGGCGAATGAGACCACCCTGGAAGAGGGAGTGCGCGGTGGCGCAAAGTGTCACAGAGTCCACTAAGTACGTAGTGGACGCTGTGGCACTTGGAGTGGCGCAGGAGGCGCGGTGGAGGAAGAAAACCTCGTTAAAAAATTGAAGAAGAGGGGCCGGCGGCTCGCTGAGCCCGGCCAGCGGTCGCACGTTGTTGCGACCGCAGAGATGGAGGGGACCCTTGCCCAGCCGAGACGGCGAGCCGGGGAAGGCCCGTCGTCTTGAGGGGGCAATGGTCCTCTGTGTCGGCAGTGCACCTGGATGCGGTGTGCTGCTGACGGGGCGTTCCGGGGAGAGCGGGTCCAGCCAGTTTAACTTTGGCCGGACGGCCCTGGCGGGGTCGCGGATGTATCACAGTACCCGTGGCCCCGTCACTTAGGGGGCGAGTGGCATCCCGTCAGTTTTTTAGTGGTAAGTCCCACAGTCCCCACCGCATATTCCCCGGGCGATGGGGCTGCTGCAAAGCATTTTTCTGACGATAATAAAAAAAAAAAAAAAAAAAAAAAAAAAGGTTTCAGACGCCGACAAAACCGTGCGGGTCGGTACCGGTCGGCGGTGAGTTAGATTGCTCGCCCTGTCCAATTTTAGTCCAACTTTCTGACCGATTTTTTTATTCTTATCCTTTTCTCTTACCAATCAAAAACAAAGATAACAATAAGAAATCGGTCATCGATTCTCGGACGTGGGCGAATACCGTCAACTTGCAAAAAGTTTGTCGACACCAACAAACTATTTCTTTATAAGTGATCGCATTAAAATACATAGACAAATATACCGGTGGCCCCCTGGTGTCTCCATGCTCCATGATCAGCGGCGGTGATCATTAACCATCAGGTGAATCGTATGCTCGTTTGCTAACGTCTTTATAAATTAAAAATATATCCCAATTTTAGTAATGTAGCGATCTAGTCGTGTTATGGCTTTTTTCTTGACTATTTTATTGTATTTTTCATTTTATAATAATGATTTATTTGATAAAGAAAAAAAGAGTATTGGGTAACACACCATGCAGTGTCTTTGGTAATTTTTAATATTAGTTTTAGTTTAATTTAAAAAAAAACCTATGTTATTATCTAAACCACAGAATAGATAATAGTACTACGTATTTATACTAATATTATAAAGAGGAAAGATTTGATTGTTTGTTTGAATTGAATAGGCTCCAATACTACTGGACCGATTTTAAAAATTCTTTCACCAGTAGAAAGCTACATTATCAGAGAGTGACATAGGCTATAGCTTTTCCCAAAATTCAATGTGGTTCCCATGGGAGCGGGTCCGGAACTTCACGCGGATGAAGTCGCGGGCAAAAAATCTAGCAATTTAATAAAAATTGATATTTTGATAATGATAATAATAAAAAATATAGTTCAATATAGACTAAGGAAACTACCCAATAATTTAATTACTTATCCAAGCCTTTCTAAGCAAGGGTACGAACAAAAGATCAATTTATTCATACTGTCACCCAAACTGTTGGAATTTAATCAGAGTCCCGTAGCCTATTCATACGAATCAAAACTACGTTGAAATTAGTGGTTACGATTAATCAAAATACCCGCGAGGGGCGGGTATACCCATACCCGAGTATTTGCGGGTACGTATTCAGTTTATCAATGAAACTTTGTGTATAGAGACAGAATTTTGGTTGCCAGTTCAAAGTATTTTTATGGTTAATCAAAGTACCCGTAAAGGACGGGTATTAAAATGTTTCAGTAATTATAATAAAGAGATTTTCTTATAGTGTGTTGTCTCGCAATTACGTTAACTGAAAGTTAGGCGTATTTTTTTTAAATACTTGTATGGGTATGGGTACCTATTTTACCCATACAAGTTTTAAAATGGGTATGGGTATTTTTTTATCGATAACGAAGATAATAATATAAAATTTTGTACGAGTAGAAATCAGACAATTCTAAAGTGGCAGTAGGTATTTTACGCACAAGATGGGTATTTTGGTATTACGGATATGAGTATGGGTGTTAAATATTATAATTTATCGAATAAATTTTTGTCTTAGTTACATACTTTTGGCGCCAAATGTAAAGTTATGTAGTCAAATATATGTTTTTTCTATGTATAAAAGCAAAAAATATATACCCTTTTACATAGTATACATAGTATCTAACACATGAAATGTAGTGCGACAATAAACGGGCAACTACGGACGTCGTAAAAATATAAACTACCGTCAAACATAAAGTCTGGTGTAACACGGCGAATAAAAATTGCACGTGTTTGAATTGTAAAAATTTAAAAAATATGACACATTTAAAATTAGTAGGATTTTTTCAAATTCAAATTCAAATTCAAATTTAAAATATTTTTATTAAAATAGGCCTAATATAAGCTCTTTCGAATCGTCACAATTTTTTCCTTTTTATAATTATAATATTTAGGGACAAATCACACAGATTGAGCTAGCCCCAAAGTAAGTTCGAAACTTGTGTTATGGGATACTAACTCAACGATACTATATTCTATAACAAATACATATTATATAGATAAACATCCAAGACCCGAGGCCAGTCAGAAAAAGTTGGTTTTTCATCATGCCCCGACCGGGACTCGAACCCGGGACCTCCTGAGTGGCGGTCCGGCGTGGTAACCATTACGGTAGGAGGTCGTCACGTCAATAATGATTATGTATTGTTTATTCGGAGAATATTGATAACGTGGTTTGACTCTTGTTATGATTTTTTTAATTGTATTATGACTTCTGATACGTAGAAATAAGCAAAACTCAGTATTGTTTTCACCGTCAATATTTTTTGTCATTTCAAAGGGACTTCATTCATTTTATACTATGTAAATATTATCGATAACTTGATATTTATCGAGTTTATTTCGAATTTAATTTAAAATTTCTACTAAATTATAGAAATAAATAAAAATTACTAAAACATAATATTAAAGTGAGTATTCAAATTGAAGTGGAAGATTTATACGTATCAAAACAGGAAACGGATCCGGTTGAATTCACGTTACCGGCTGAAACACAGCCTCCGGATGTGACGTCACGTTCCCTGCGAATGTCAAGTTTTGGAGGCTTTTAAGGTACTCCCTGTTAACAAGCTCCAAGGTGAATGATTCAAAAAAACTGTCCACCTTGGAGAAAATAGAGTTAAGTCTACTAATGTTTAAAATTCGTTGAAAAAACTAACTACACTGGGCGTCAAAAATAAGTAGTACAGTTTTAAAATTGCAATTACTCTTAAACTATAGAAGTTAGAATTAATTTTGAAATAAAAATCAATCTTTAAAAGACGATATTATGCATAAAGTTTTTATTAAATGAAATGAAATTGTCTTTTAACTTTTTTTTATTTTAAAGGTCTAGCTTCTGTAGTTTAGGTGATATTGCAATTTTAAGACTACTACTTATTTTTTACGCCCAGTGTAGTTAGTTTTTTCAACGAATTTTAACCATTAGTAGACTTAACTACTGATCAAACAATCGGCCCTATATACTACAGGTGGCAAACAAGCATACGGCCCGTCTGATGGTAAGCAATCACCGTAGCCTATGGACGCTTTCGACACCAGGGGTATCCCTCTCGCGTTGCCGACCCTGTAGGAAGTGGAGCTCTGGAGACCTTACTCACCGTAGGAACACAACATGGCCGAGATCAATGCTATTTGGCTACGATCTTCTGTAAGGTGGAGGTCCTTCCCCAGATGGGCTGTTCCGATTTGAGCGGATTATCCGCTGTGCCCTACCTCTCTTAAATATTATTTATAATTGTTAAAATAATTTTCTTTAAGTCTGTCCGTCCGTCCGCTCCCAGTATGACCTGCTGGCACCAGCCTGCATCCTTTGAGTATACCAAATAAAAATCACCATCATTATCATATTTGACGACCTCCGTGACGTAATGGTTACCACACCAGACCGCCACCCAGGAGGTCCCGGGTTCGAATCCCGGTCGGGTCATGATGAAAAACGAACTTTTCCAATTAGCCTCGGGTCTTGGATGTTTATCTATGTATGAATTTGTTATTAAATATAGTATCGTTGAGTTAGTATCCCATAACACAAGTTTCGAACTTACTTTGGGGCTAGCCCAGTCTGTGTGATTTGTACATATTCATTTATATCAGGCTGTAGGATGAAACCTCCAATTTTCAGCACCATAGTACCAAATATCAACAACAATTTTTTACAATTACTGCTTATAATATAAAATCACTATGAGTCCACTGCTGAACATTGGCTTTCCCCTCCAGATAGCTAATTAAAAATATTTCATCTTATTTCTAGTCAAAATCCGTTTTGTCATTAACACTTTAAATATTATAAAAAAGACTAATGTCTATCCTCTTACCCGCATAAATTCCTCATTTCTACAGCTATTTGTACACTTCAGGTTGTCTGAAACTAGTCTAGACTCTAGAAACTAGGAGATTGATACTGGAATTAGCATAACATTAGGAGATAGCGAAGCTAGTATGTACTAAATCTAGGTCGCATTTCTTGAGATAAGTACACCAAGAAATTCGTCTTATACTTGACTACTGAGTGGTAAAGTCGTTACAAGACCAACTGTCTCTTTCTCGACAGTGGAAACCCTTTTGACAGTGGAAACACTGACTTAGAATATAGGAGCGAAATATTCGCGTTAGTTGCCATTCTCTCAAAGAATATTACCACCGTGGCGTAATGGTTACCACTCCGGACTGTCACTATCACAGGTATCAGGTTCGAATCCTGGTCGGGTCATGATGGAATACGACCTTTTTCTGATTGGCCTGTGTCTTGGATATCTATGTATGTATTTGGTATAAAATTTAGTATCGTTGAGTTAGTATCCCATAACACAAGTTTCGAACTTACTTTCGGGCTAGCTCAAAAAATGGTGTGCTATATCAAGCTATCAGCCTTGCTGTCAAATCTTAAACCTTCCGGGCTGCAAACTTGGACAGTAAAATAACAATAGAATCTTTTAAATAATTACAATACAATGTTAAAGGAAAATGAGTGGCCTAAACTAACAAGTTAAATTAAATCTCTAATACAAAGTAAATTTTAATATGAGTTGAAAGAAAATTGTATGAATGTTTGTAAAGGATCTTGTTATGTTCAACATGTGTTTGTTCTTACTTTCGAGCTATCATTTTGAGTTAGTAGTAGACCTTTAACGCAGAATTATACGGTTATGTACCACTTGCTTTTTCGTCCGTCCGTCGTCGTGTGGTCGTCAAAAAATCGCAGTTTTTTTTAAAATGTTATACCATTAAAGATTATGATGAAGAATATTTCTATTGCCGCTGTGCGAATCTTACACGCACTTAATTAGTATTAGTTTGTTTTATATTTTTTTCTTTATTATTTAAAATTGCAGTTTTTTAATTAATTCTTTAATGTTTTCTTTTTTATATTGTAATTGTAACTTTACCAGTACCATTTTAAAAGAGCAAGTGCTAAGTTTCTTGCCAGTTCTTCTTAGTACAAATCTGCCGTCTGATTTGGTGGTAGGAATAAGTATGACGATTCGAATTAGCTTGTAATATGCCTAATTGAATAAAAATATTTGACTTTGACTTTGAAAGTCAATTAAGTATTTACTCTATGTTTACAGACATGTCATTACATTATTCCTCTGTGAGGACGTTACCGTAAAAGTATAATTTAGTTTGATTTAAAAGCTTTAAATTTAGAACCATCCGAGCGTTGCGATAAAGGCCAAATCTTCGACTTACCCCGTGCTCTATTCATCCAATCAGACATCCCTTACCGTTCTTGAATACTAATACAAACCATATATTGTTTGCATACTTTGTAACTCTTATTGCAATACGTTTAGGTTTGAAATTTGCTTGGCAGAAATGTATTTGTTACGTTGCAAGTTGATATAGATTAAAAATTAGTTTGCTTTCGCCTTTTGTTTGAATACTTTGCGGTAGTGGTTTTGAATAGACAATGTACTTTGTAGATGCGCTATTGGTACTATGCTTTATATAGCAAATACTTGATGATATTTTAAACGTATTTTCTTATTATAATTTTATAATTATTTTACATGAAAGTAGAGGTTGAATAACTGACCTGTACAGTCATCAGTGAAAGATGCATGAATTTTTTTTCATAACTTTTTTATGGCTCTCCTTGTATAAGGTTTGCTTAATTTGAAATTGAGACTAGACGGCTTTATTAAGACCTAAATTGAGCACTATTTTTTTTTCGTAAATCCCTTGGGGAAGGACGAGTACGCAGATAGTACCGCGGGCATCTCCTTGTTATGACTTATGACAAATTCTTCGAAATAATATTTAGTAAACAATAAAAACTTTATTTGTTTTCTATATTTCTTGTCAAATCCTATTTACATTTAATACGAAATTGAAAAAGTACGTAATAAATATCTATTGATAAATAAGAGTACCTACCATTTTTGTTGGTAATAAAATAGGTTCAAAACATATTCGCAAATACGATTGACGCATCTAGTAAATTATAATCTTTGACATAACCCTAGGGATTTCGCATTACATTGACTGCTACATATGGTGAATGCGTATTCGCTATGACATGACATACAGTCTGACATATAAATAAACCGATTCATAATGGGGTGCTAGATCAGTAAGAAGTAAGGTTACTGTCTTTTTAAAAGAAAAGAAAGAACTGGTGGTAGGAAAAATGTGACGATTCGGCTTATATTATATATATAGGGACAATTCATACAGATTGAGCTAGCCCCAAAGTAAGTTCGAAACTTGTGTTATGCGATACTAACTCAACGATATTATATTTTATAACAAATACATAAATAGATAAACATCCAAGACCCGAGGCCAATCAGAAAAAGTTAGTTTTTCATCATGACCCGACCGGGGATCGAACCCGGGACCTCTTGGGTGGAGGTCTGGCGTGGTAACCATTACGCCACGGAGGTCGTCGCCATTAGGCCTTCCTTACTATTTATGTTATGTTGAGCCAATGTTCAGGAGTGGACTCAGAGACAGTGACGTCCCCATCCCGTCTAAGATATTATCCCGTTACGTATACCTATGTAACGACCTTTAATTCTTTTTTTTGCTATATCTTATTCTTGAGTAAATAACCTTATTACCTATACTATATATTAAGCTATAATATTGCTAGCCCTGCCTACTCCATCTATAACTCTGTTGCCCTAAGGTTGCCTTGAAAAGATTGCTTTGAGCAATAAGGCTGCCTTGTGGCTAATAAACTAGTTTGTAAGCTTTTTTGTGTTTACCGTATTGTTTTTGTTTGTGTTCTAATGTTTACAGTACTTTATAGTCTGTGTGTTGCAAATATAGCATATTTTATCTATCTATCTATCAATAAAAAATCACTCAAAAGCTTAGAAAGCTTTGATTGATCACAAACAAATATGAAATGCAGACCTCAAATTGTTATTATAATAATAATTCCATTGACACTAATTCTCAAAATAAACCTTATGATTATATATATAAATGCTAAATTCTATTGTACACCTGAATGAATAGGTTCATTGAACCCCCACCCTTATTGTTAGGGTGTGATCCCATTGTCTGTTTGATGATATTGGTATATTGTTAAATTTTATAACAAGTAGCGGTGTCTGGCCTATTGTTTACATGTAAAGGAGATAGTTTGTGAATTAAAATATTGCGAGCCTATAATCCTCGGGGGAGTAGGCAGCATCCCGCTGACTCAGATCATATTTAGATAAAGCTAAAGCAGTGGCAGCAATGACCTATAATTTAGAGACGAAAGGAGTGGATGCAATCACAATGTACCAGAAGTACATTTTGATCAGTGGCACAGAATATTACAATCGATTTTATTAATCTAGAAATACTAATCTATACTAATATTTTATAGAGGAAAGATTTGATTGTTTGTTTGTTGGCTCCGAAAGTACTGGGCCGATTTCAAAAATTCTTTCACCAGTAGAAAGCTACATTATCAGGGAGTGACATAGGCTATAGCTTTTCCCGAAATTCAATGTGGTTCCCACGGGAACTGCGTCACCGTGCGTTACATACGTTAACGTATAGGTATGACGTTAATGTGAATTATTTGCAACATCGAAGGTTTAATATATAACAAAACGTTTATATGCGTTAAAAATGTTGTATGATAAAAATGTACGCCACGGCTTACAGTTGAGAGAATAGGTAGTCGATGTTCGCTCGAAAGTGTTAAATAAGAAAATTTTATAAGTATGTATTTCCAAAATTCGACCCAAAAAAAAACACGTTACAAAATACATATTAGGTGGGTAATGATTATTCAGTAAAATTTTGCACATACGACAAATTTTCCAACTTCGGAAAATTCACGTCGCCATTATATTGAGTTACAAAATAGACATTCGTTGTTGTCAATTTGCATAGATTATAAATCAGGAGTTATTCAAGACGCCCCACAAGTTTCAACGCGTTATTACGAAGTGGGCCAATCGGGAACAACGCTAGAGGGCGCTACTGTGCGAATTTAAATTTCAAAATCAGAATCATAATGGATTGAGGAATGATACTGGTTGACTGGCAGAGAATTCAACTTTATTAGAGTATTATTGTAAGGTGCATTGCATGTTGTACCCACATTAAATTCAATATTTTTATAATACAGCGTACAGTAAAACAAAATTGTTTTAGTTGCGCTGATATTCGTTTTGTTTAACTAAGTGTAACGTTGTATAAATAAATAAATAAAAAAACTTAGCATTAAGTCAGCCTATTGTATCAGTACCTTTTGTATTGTGGTCAATAAAGTTAAATAAATAAATATTACTTAGGTATTTGTATACGTAGGTAAAGTCAGGTGTACGTCGAGCTTTAGACTTGCAATACAATTTTGGCTCTTATGACATAGAACTTAAGAACGATACAAAGCCCAATGAAATGAAATGAAATGAAATCGTTTATTTCAGAAATTAGACCTTCACAGGCACTTTTTCTTGTCATTTACAACTTGTTTAAATAAAGAAAACAAACTACGTTATTATACTACCACCATTTCGGACACAAGCAAAATGGCAACCGGTAAAAAGAAATGGCGAAAGGAAACCGGTTACGGTCTTTTTTGTCATTTGGTACTTTTATTTTTTTTATTTTTTTCAGGCTTTAAAACACTGGGCTCCGCCAATCTGCATTGGAGCACCGTGGCAGAGTACACTCTTAACCCCTGTAGATAGAAGGGAAACCTGTATCTCTGCCATGGCATGAGTATGAGTTGATGTGAGTGAGAAAAAAAATTGTCTTTTTATTGCAAAATTGACACCTCTTTTCCCAAATTTTAGGCTCCTTTCCCTAAATAGATTATGAGAGGTAGGGCACAGTGGATAATCCGCTCAAATCGGAGCAGCCCGTCTGGGGAAGGACCTCCACCTTACAGAAGATCGTAGCCAAATAACATTGGTCTCGGCCATGTTGTGTTCCTACGGTGAGTAAGGTCTCCAGTGCTCCACTTGGGGGGAGGGTTGGCAACGCGTAAGTGATCATGCTTGTTTGCCACCTTGTTTGTATGAGTTGTATAATAAAAATAAAAATAGGCCACAATTCGGCTAACAACATTATTTACGTTGTTCATAACACTAAAATGGTATAAATTAATTGAAATTTCACAAAATGGCGTACGTTTCATAAACGCTAATTAGGATTTCAATTAGTTCAATTCCCGATTCAATGTTAATGCTATTGAGTAACGCATTAGGGTTGACGATTTTATAAATTTGTATCTTCAAAACTTTTCAGACTGGGAATGTATTACCCTATTATAGAACATCGACTTGAAGCAACCCACCTTTCGAACATGATCACTCTCATTACCATGGCGTGACGCTTTAAGAGTACTCCGTGTTAAAAAGTACCTACCAAACATCCATCCATCGGGCGACCCATCTTTACAAATATTTACATTTATAATAAAAAGTTTTTTTTTTTTCTTTCATTTATAATATTAATACGTTAATAGTCTTGATGGCGCTCGTATAGCCAATGAAAACGCTAGTGTGGAAGTACTTTTAAATATACTTATTTTTATTGAATATTAAGTAATTAATATCATTAAAGACCATTTCTGTTTATAATTTGGATTCCAAATTATAATTTGAAACATTTATAAGTTTTTTTAATGCTGTAAATAATAATAATTCAAGATTTTATTGTTACTAATGTTTTTTTAAATTAATGAGTGACAAAAGAGTTAAATAACAAACAATCTTACAAACAAGTAACAATACAATCTTAAGTATTCTATAAAACATAATGAAATAAAAAAAGTTTTTTATTAAGACGTAACTCAATCCCGTCTGGTTGTGCAAGCCATACTAAAACGAATTACATTAAAAACTTCAATTGAATAGAGTACTGAAAAAGTACATCAAAGCAATCAATATATTAAGAAATTTAATTAATAAATACACCTATAATTAAAAGCTCTGCGAAAGAAAGCTTTAAAAAGTGTAATTGAATTTCGCTAATTAATTTATTGGCTACGAAAAATAAAAGGAATATGTACCTACTAACGGTGAAAAGCACAAAAGCTTTTATAATAAAATGGTTTACCCCGCGGCTTCCCTCGCGGTTAATTTGACAACAAAACAACCCATAGCGCGACTTGTGGCGCCATCTGTTGGCCGATAGCCCATCCCATACAGCGCCCTCTATAGTAGAAAAAATATTTTCCTATTGGAATGACATATTTTCACGGGACAAAAAGTAGCCTACGTTGGGCTCTGTACCCCTGTTAATAAGTATACAAATTTTCATAATGATCGGCTGATTAGTAAAGCTTGAAGGAATAAAAAACAAACAAAAAAACTCACTTTCTCATTTATAATATTAGTTAGGATTCTACACAGTTCTCACAGCGCCACCTGGTCCCAAAGTAAACTTAACTTGCTTGACATAGAAAACATCCAGATATAAAAATAAATGGCATCAAACATATATTTGTCCCGTGCGCGGATCGAACCAGCGACTTCTGGTGCCGAAGGTACCACCGGACTGTCAATGACACAAAGTCACTGGCAAAGTAAAGAAGAAATTAAAAAAAAATACGGGTTGCACACCGGGAGTGCCGGCAGAAGTGAAAACTTAAACATCAACGGTGTGCATTTTGGAATATTTTGGAATGGGAATCTTACGCTTTTACGATCAGGCTACGGATCTGACGCGAGTTTACCATATTTTACCCATCTAAAAAAGGTGCCAAGCGCCGATAAAGAAGTTTTCACTTAAAAAGGTTCCGTATTTACTTACGCTTTGCTTGCTTGCAGAGTGCATTGTCATCTATACTAATATTATAAAGAGGTAAAGTTTGTGTATTTGTTAAATTGTAAGGGGTAATCTCGGGATCTACTGAACCGATTTTAAAAATTCTTTCACCAATAGAAAGCCACGTTATTGCTGAGTGTCATAGGTTATATAAAAAACCAAAAAATAAAAAGGCTTTTAACATTATGCCCAACGAAGTGGGCACGGGTCAGCTAGTATACCAATAACTATAAACAGGAATGATTTTGTATTTTTGTTTGTAACGAATAAACTCAAAAATTAGGAGATCGATTTCAAAAATTCTTTCACCGTTGGGAAGGTACATTACCCCCGGGTAATATAACATATATATATATATATACATATATATATGAAAAAAAACATATATATATATATGTAAAAATATATATATATGTAAATATATATATATATATTTAAATCTAATCCTTAGTAAAACCCTTGCGAAACCAGGTCCGTTTGTATTCTATAAAATTTGTACATTTTCATAAAAATATTTTTATTTTATACTACCAGACCAGTTCATACTCGTAGCAGTAGCTAGTAGACTCTACCACTCAAAGAATTGCACTGTCGTTTTTGGGTGAAAGTGAAACAAACATTGCCACTTCTCACATTAATATAATTTTGATATTTGGAATATCGACAGCCCTAAAACTAACCAAATTATTCCATTGAAATCTAACAGTATTGTATTCTACGATATGTACATGGAATTTCAGACCGTTTGGTGGTATTGAAACATGATTTGTACTTCACGGAATGAATATAATAGTATTATGTCTAAAAATAATAGATTTAGGCTTAGTAATGTATCTATGTACATATATGTGGAGAATATAATTTTTATTTTACTTTTCACTATTATTGTCTAGAGCTTCTCCGTTCTGTCGTCAATGACAATCATTATGTTCAGTCAGATGCTAGCTTACGAAAAGAAGAAGATCAAGTAAGATTCGAGATCGCCGCCTTGTCAACGAAGAGCGTCAAGATGGCGACCTCGGATCCTCACCGTACCACGTTGCAGTATACTTTTTTTTGTTAAAAATTGTTCATTTGATATACTCGACATTGGCGACATTGGCTGTGTCGTTAAGACAGGACAGAAACGCTATTAATTAAGAAAAAATTAAGATTAAGATCAAGTAAGCAACAAAGGCATATCCGAAGTTTCCGAAGTAAATATTGAGTGATCTGTAGCACATAGCGCACACACGCAAAAGTATGGTTAAATTGTATTTTTTCGTGTTTTTCGCGTTTTATTTGAAACTATATCAAATGATTTTAAATCCAACAGAAAACGGTGAATTTTGGTTGGTTTCAAAATATAAAATCTAAATTTTATATGTATGTAGAAAAGTAATTAAAAAGGGGGGGGTGGCACTCCGGGAGTGCCGGCAGAAGTGAAAACTTAAACATCAACGTTGTGCATTTTTGAATATTTTCTTACGTTTTTTCGATCATCTAATAAAAGTGCCAAGCGCCGCTAAAGAAGTTTTCACTTCAAAAATCTACATGTTTACTTTGATATTGTTTCTATCAAGAAAACTAAAAGAAAGTCATGTTTACAAACGTCAATTTTTTGAAGTGAAAACTTCTTTAGCGGCGCTTGGCACCTTTTTTAGATGGGTAAAAAATGTTAAACTCGCGTCAGATCCGTAGAAATCGAAAAAGCGTAAGATTCCTTAACCATTCCAAAATATTCAAAAATGCACAACGTTGATGTTTTGATTGTTTTCATTTCTGCCGGAACCCCCTGGGTGCAACCCGTCCTTTTTATTGATGGAAAACGATTATTTTCATACCAATTTGACAAGCAAAAATGATTGAAAGTAATCTATAATAATAATACCTTAATATTTAAATAAATAATTCTCACTTAAATTACGGCAGTAAGATATTAACACCTCTAAATAGAATACGTCTAGTATCAAATTCAATTAGGGGGGAATAGCTCGCCTAACTACACCGCTAAGCTAAAACACCACATTATACTAACGATATACCGTATCCTACTGATTGATCCGCCCTCCAATCAAACGGGGCTAAATAAACATATTTGAATAAATAGCCGTGTGGCAGCCCTGTGCGAGCAATTTGGCGCCAAATCCGACGCCGCTAGGGTTGGTACGTTATAGAAATATTTAAAGTACTAGCTTTTCCCGTACGCGTTAATTTTATGAAAAAGATCTCGTTTGACAACAAAACAACCCATAGCGCGACTTGTGGCGCCATCTGTTGGCCGATACAGCGCCTTCTATAGTAGAAAAAATATTTTCCCATTGGAATGACATACTTTCACGGGATAAAAGTAGCCTATGTTGGGCTCTGCACCCGTGACAATATTGATCATAATGATCGGCTGATTAGTTAAGCCGTGAAGGAATAACAAACAAACAAACTCACTTTCTCTTTCTCATTTATAATATTAGTTAGGATTAGGATTTAAGTAGGTATTAGAAATAAATTAACCACTAAGGTGGCCAACATACGGCCCGCCTGATGGTAAGCGGTCATCTTAGTACATTTTCTTGTCCAAAATTTAAGAACTTTAATCGTAGGAAGTTGCTGAATGTAGACCGCTTCCAACTGGTGATACTGGAAATGTTTGGGGGAGACCAGCGGTGGACTTATTGAAGCTAAGATGAAAATGACATCTAGCGCATAAGCGCTAAGCCATAAGGCTGGCGCTGTTGTTACACTGTGAGATGACTTTATTGACTGTGCTGTATTACTTGTGAGGACAACAGACATTAAATCCGATCTAACGGTTATGATTTTATCTCCTAATATAATTACGCATATTCAGACCCTGCTATTTCTTCGCCTGCTGGGCGCCATTTTGTTGTACAGTAATACTAGAGTAACGGTTTTGATTTGGCAGCGGATTAATACTACAGGCATAGAATTATAAATCACTTATTTATTTTACTAGATAATAAAAACGTAAATCATTTATTTTAAAATGAAACCAGAGAGTGTCAACCCTAGCATCCCCGGACATCAAAGGACGCCGCCGCTATGTCGCTGGGTAGGGTTACCACTTTATTGATTTTGGGGATGAAGTACATACAGTACTAATATGTAAATTCACTTTGTTTAAAAATAAAACATTGTTTATCATAAAATTAACTAATACACTGGGCGTCAAAAATAAGTAGTACAGTTTTAAAATTGCAATTACTCTTAAACTATAGAAGTTAGAGTTTTGAAATAAAAGTCATTTTATAGCAAATTTAACAAAGTTTTCTAAAAATAATACTTTATTTAGCATTAGTAAAGTTTTACACTGAAAATCAGGAAAAAACTAAAAAGCTAACCATTTTGAAGGAACTATCAAGAACTTAATTTTTACGTTTTGGGCCTTGTTCCCACTTTAGTAACTTGTGTTGCCGCCTCGGGCTCTGATGACAGCTTGGAGCCGGTTTGGCATGCTGAACACTAAGTTTCGGAGGCGGTGTTGGGGAATATTCACCCATTCTTCTATCAGGGCCTGTTTTAGAGCCCTGAGGGTGGCGGGGGGTGGTCTGCGTCTTCTGACTAGCCTCCCAAGCTCATCCCAGGCGTGTTCAATCGGGTTAAGATCTGGACTTCTTGATGGCCAAGCCATCAAGCTGATGCCAACCTCCTGAATGTACTCTTGTACGAGATGAGCGGTGTGTGGCCGGGCGTTATCATGCATTAGTATAGCTCCATCACCCATATTTGCTAAATATGGCCCTGCATATTCGTTAAGGATCTCTAATGCATATCTTTCACCAGTCAGAGTGCCATTTTCTATGACCACTAGCTCTGTGCGACCCTCTGAAGAGATGCCAGCCCATACGTGTACAGAGCCCCCGCCGTATTGAACTCTTTCCGAGATGCAACCTTGAATGTATCGCTCACCAGGTCGCCTGTATACTCTCCGCCTTCCATCGGAAGTGAATAAAGAAAACCGAGACTCATCTGTGAACAAAACTTTTGTCCATTCTTCTTCGCCCCATTGTACGTGTTGACGCGCGTAGCGTAGTCTTACTACTCGATGCCCTGTCTCAAGTTTGGGGCCATTTGCTGGCCTGTACTACTTCAGGTTGGCTTCAGCAAGTCTTCTCCTCACTGTACTCTCACTAACGTAGTCTCTTCGGGTCTGAAGAAGCTGTTGCTGGACCTCAACTGCATTAAGGTGACGATTTCTTAACACAGTAGAGACAATTAAGCGGTCTTCTCGGGTACTAGTGCACCTGGGTCTGCCATTACTTGGTCTCCTTAGATGGTTTCCAGTCTCTTCGTATCTTCGCTTTACTTGCTGGATCGTTCTTAGAGTTACACCCACCGTTCTTGCAGTACGACGCATACTGATGCCTACTTCGAGAAAAGTTATGATTCTTGCACATTCATCTGGTGAAAGAGGCATGATTAGTAAAGTTTACTCGCTGAAGACACATTTGCTTTTGAATTGCAATTGATTTATCAGCAATAAAGAAAACAATAAAAAACAAAAGTACAAGCCAACAGTTTAAAAAAATAGTGTTTTTATTTATTAAGTTTTTTTTCAGTCAATCTTTAAAAAATGATATTATGCATGAAGTTTTTATTAAATGAAATTAAATTGTCTTTTAACTTTTTTTTATTTCAAAGGTCTAGCTTCTGCAGTTTAGGAGATATTGCAATTTTAAAACTGTACTACTTATTTTTGACGCCCAGTGTAGAAGATACTCTATTATGGAAAACCCATAACTTCTATTATTTATTGTCTCTTTCTATCTTAAATATTAAGAGCCGCGCTCTCAGCCACCATTCTCCTCTCTCTTGTGTCAAATCCTTCACCTCTTAATAAGACACGACTATTTTATGTCATTTATTTTAAAACTGCGTTCGTGAATATCTGCACTTCCCAAAGGTTGACTGGTAGATAATTCTTTTAGCATTTGCCTATTGTACTCAAATATTTTGGTCAATAAAGTATAAATAAGTAAAAAAGTAACATGTGGCTGGCAAAAATCGTAGGACCACCTGATGGAAGATACTTACCACCGCCTATGAACAAGTGTTATGATGATATGATGAAAAGTTCTAATATAATTATAATAAATTTAGTAAAGAACGCGCGTCCAAATTGTAACAATACCTGGAAATAGTTAAGTTAAAAGTGCATATTTAATTTAACACCTATTGTACATATACTTAAACTTGCTAATAGATGATTGAATTAAATATCAGTAACACTAGAGGTTCTATCAATGCGTTGGCCGCTACGAGTAAAGTGTGATAGTGTGTGTGATGACATGTGATCGAAAGTATGATGTGATAGTTAGCTCGACGGCCAATAAGATGGTGCATGGCTATCATTAATGTTAATTTTAGATGAATATTGTAACCATAGATTTTCGAAACTATGTGACCTGGACACTGGTCGCATAGCGGAGTTCTGCAAAAGGAGTTTAAGGTTTTCTGGTGGGAGGTCATCGGGGCCACAGTAACAACCGTATCCACACGGGAATAGGGTGTAATGAGTCCAAATAGCGACTTGAACACCCGCCCGCAGGCGTCCCACCCTATAATAATAATAATAACCATAGATTTAGTATATACTAGCGTACCTATAGATCGGCTTTGGTTTGATTAAGGCAATACCGAAAACAAAATACACTAGTGTGCGTGGAATGTACATGTGTGCAAGCAAGATATATAATTTTGTGGATTTTCCTTTTAGTTTGAGTTACATCCAGGTACTGCACAGGTAACCATGTTTAATCACGTCTAATTAACACCAAAACTACACAAAAAAAACATAAATTTTGTAAAAATAAGTAGGATTTGTTTTTAACACGACTGACGTCAGGCCGATACAGTCCGATAGCGTGTATAGGAAAATGGTCTCGCCTATCTATCTCGCTCTAACCAACGTGTATGCTATGATCTATCTCTTTTGCATTGCCAATCTTACGCTAGTATATAATAAATCTATGATTGTAACTAACATAATGTTCATGAACAAATAAATGTATTACTGAATAGGAAGATAAAGGTTAGTCGGGCTTCCGGATTTCTCATTCATCGAACAAAACCATTGCCGCTTTGTGTTGATATAGTCTAATTTTCGGATCTTGTAAAATACTGGTAGCAGTTACATAATGTTTTGTTTATAAATAACATACCTATGTTCCATGGCGTCTGTTCTAGCTATTAAAAAGGGTCCTCTTTTATTTTTAGATAAATTGTTGGTATAATTGTGCACACAAGTGTTATGAGTTCTTATTGTCTTGTGATATCCTACAAGTAAAACTTAAATGTAAAACTTTCTTTAAATTCAAATTTTTCCGTCTGCCAAGCGTGACGAGTATTGACAAACGAAAAAAATTACAAACATTTTGAGTAATGGAAATTTTGTTTGTCTGGGACCTGGGTGTTTTCTATGTATTTAAGTAAGTTTATATATATTAACTAGCTTTTCCCCGCCGCTTCGCTCGCGTTTAATTTTTTGACTTAAATCTTGTTTGACAACAAAACAACCCGACTTGTGGCTCCACCTTTTTCCATGGGGGCAATTCACGTAACAAAAAACCGATTCTATTTCAATTCAAACACACTCGCTGTCCCGTTCAATTCCTATTATGTATGAGTGACACAGCGATTGGATTTGAATCGGAATAGAATCGGTTTTACGTAAATAGGGGGGCAGTACTCGGTTCAGTCTATAGTTTTAAATTGAATATAAAATAAAAATTCTGCAAATAATTCCCAATGCTCTAATAAACGCTGTTCAAACCTTTATCAATAAATAACTAAAGAAACCGATGCTTTTACTTAGCAAACTCTATGAATAAGTAAACACTTTTCGTGGCGTCAGTACATTGACATCAGTCTTGTCTTGCTGTCGCGTTTAAATTGGCCGCGACAGTACTTGTGGGACATATGATCCACAACTGTACAAATTACAATCGTAAATGCAACCTGTTAAACAATTTTCATTCTTATTCAGTTGTGGTAGAGTTTAGTGGTTTTGTTCTTCGATGTCATTCAAGTTTGTTTTTGTTAAAGAACAAAAAGATTGACATATGGTCGTGTTTTTTTGTTTCTCTGTCAATCTGTGTACTGTAGTCTATATTTTGCTTGTAAAGGGACATGAAATGGAGACAGACAGTTCTTTTCGTAATACAATATTAATAAATTGAACAATTTTGTCTGTGTCGGTAATTATTTTGATTCTTTTTATCTGAGTCTCAAAATGAAACGGTATGTGTTATTAGATAGACCAAAAACTGGATAGGTTATCTAAAATGTCGTATTTTTTTTTCTTTCTTTATAAGAAGCATAGCTTAAGGTCTGCCACACTGCTATTGCCACAGGTAATTCAGTGACTGACACCACGAAGGATTGGAACCATGGTGTCAATCGCGGAAGGACTCTTTTTGATTTGACTGATTGACACCATGACCATGGTGTCAATCCATATAATTGAGACGTGGTCAAAGCCAAGGGGAAGACCAAGAAAGAGACGAATGAACTGACGGAATTCGATAGCAATTGAAAAGGAGAAACAGCCCAGCAGTGGGACATAAATGAGTAGTAAAAAAAAGTCTTTAAGGTATTTTCTTATCATCATCTCAACCCCCAAAGTTTTTTTTCTTATATCAATTAAATTAATATAATCAAAAAAAGATCTTTAATAGCTTCATTCTTTTTAAAACCCCAGTAATAAAAAATATGGTAATAACACTGTCGTTTACGTCCTTAATGTTACAATTAAAATCAAAATCTGACACGTCACCCGCAGGCAGATTTACATTTAAGTGAGCCGTAAAATGCGGGCCGAACTAATCTGCGAGATGACTCTTTTGGGGCCGCGGAAAAATATAAATGTTTAATCACATTATTGTCTTAAGACATGTTCACATGGATTTTTTTGTGAAGAATTTATTCGCTATTAAAATACTATAACAAATAAACCTCGTTTGCGTGTATTTATGCACAGAAGCGCCATTTACTTTTTTAAGCGCCATTAATTATAAGATATTTGACCAAATCCTATAGGAATAGCGTACTTTCCGGGACAAAGTTCAACTACCAAAGTGTGACTAGGCGCGTCGCGAAAATCGAACCCGTGACGGCGCCTTGGTTAAGAAAGGGGGAAGAGGAGTCACTGAGGTGGAGGAGTCGAACCCGCACCTTGCTTCACAAAAATATTTTTATTTTATTGTAGTGCGGTGACTGTCCATAGATTGGTAAACTTGTGAGGTTCGCCTACAGAAAAAAGTAATTTATTTAGAAGATCATTCATATAAATTGATGTCAACTTGTTATAAATAAATGCAGATTTTTTTAAAAGAGAAATAAAACAACATTACCCTTATGTAAGCCCACCATTAAGACTACGAACAAAAATATTACTGTAAAGTGTCAGATGTCAGTCTGTCTGTTACAGTTAATCTTCGGGCGGGCTTAATTTGATTCGCAGTACCTTAATATTATTTTATTAGCAAGGTTTGACTTCAAAGGATTTGTGTCAAAGGCTTGAAAATTAACTTTTTCGGGCTGTTTATTTGATTTTTGAGGCAGAAGAAAATTTATTGCTGTTTCAAGTAAATGTGAGTATATGCACGCCAAAAGTAATAACTGTCTTAACTCATACATAACTCATGTACATAATTTACAAAAGTAACAGCAAAGTTTTATAATATCGTGAGAAAATGTTTTTTTTTTAATTATAAAAAAATCCAAAATATCGTAGATTTATCCATCGACATAAAAGTATAGACAAGCTGCCCGGGATTGATATTTTGCGGTATTGCGATGGTGCACATGCACACCACCACCATACAGTCAGTTGCGAGCGAGCGACAGAAGCAGTTGTGTCAATTTTTTTTTAACTGATCGTTTTTTGTCAAAACACATTGTGGAAGAATAGAGTTAGCCCATGTCTTAATATGTTTAAAATGTTTTGTGCAACTCATGCTTAATTAACGTTTGGTAAATATTTATATTTGCAAGCAAAATGGCCACCATGTCAACGTTTGATAGAAATATAAAACGAATTCGGAAATGAAAACGTTTGGGCGTTGTCAAAGTACAGACAGACTGACGTGTAGCGAAATGGAAAATTTAATTATTATTTTAATAATTTATTTGTAATATTAATTATTAATTTACACTGTCGTGACGAAGATTGGCGAGTGACGTTAATTACTTTAGTGTAATAATTAATTTACTTACAAATAAAGATGCATGTACACCACAGCATAAAATTTGCACCCAGCAAATTATGATTCTTACCAGTAAACAAAAAAATATGTCATGTTAATAATGGGAATATTTTGTCTCTCTCTAAATAATCATTACTTTATCATTCTTAATGATAAATTAAATGAAGTGCCAAAATGATATAACATTGTAAGTACATTCATTATGCAAAAGTTATTAGTAGAAATCGGATATGTATTTGAATGTATGCATATGCAAATTCATAATGCGCTCCTTTTTGGTGATAAGTGCATATTTCTGTTATATGCATATTTTGTCATTTTGATAGTGCATTAATCCTATATATGTATATATACAATACTAGTCAAACCCGTGCAACTTCATTTGCGCGTATTTAGCAACGCCATCTTTTAGACTTTTGATCAAATCCTACGTGAATCGCGTACTTTTCGGGATAAAAAGGTATCTATCTATACCAAATATCATAAATATTGACCCAGCCATTTGAGCGTGAAGAAGTAACAAACATACACATAACTTTCGCCTATAAAATAGTAGTAGGATATGTATATGTTACGGTAGGAGTGATTAATTGAAAATTATTAATATTTTTACAACATTATTAATAATAACCACGTGTTTTGGTAAATATTAATAAACAAAGGAAATTAATTACTTTTGGTAGCAATTATTAATAATTCACTACACACATTGGTAAAAGTAAACTATTCACTCAAATAGATAAGCGGAAAATAGGCGGCAACGCGTTGATTGAACCTTTTAAGAAAACTTCGCGCCTCAATCGCTTCACATAGATAGCACTAGGATTAGTGCTATGTCTAGTATAAGTAGTGTTAGTACGTAATGAGATATTATTAAATACACATTTCCAAGTAAAACAGTAATTTTAACTGTATTTTGTACGAGCGCAGTGTGGATAGTGCAAATAGTAACTATAGGTGGTCAGTTCCGGCAATCCATCATTGCAGGGACTCCTGGACGTAATCGGCGGGCAGGGTATGATAGGGTTGTCGCAAACATTGATTTTTAATATTTTTAATTTTATAAATATACCTGTGATTTATTAAATGGCGCATAAAAATAGATAGATAATTTGATAGAATATGATTTATTTGCAATACACAACTTCTAGTAAGTAAGTTCCACAAGGTGGCCTTATTGCTAAAAACAAACTTTTCAAGTCAAAATACTTGATGTGGTTTATGAGGAACTAGCTTTTCCGCGCGGCTTCGATCGCGGTTAATTTTATGACATAGATGTCGTTTGACAACAAAACCCACGGCGCGATTTGTGGCGCCATCTGTTGGCCGATACAGCGCCCTCTATAGTAGAAAAAATATTTTCCCATTGGAATGACATACTTTCACGGGATGAAAAGTCTATGTTGGGGTCTGTACCCCTGACAATATATATACAAATTTTCATAATGATCGGAGGATTAGTTAAACCGTGAAGGAATAACAAACAAACAAACAAACTTAGGATTTATCGATAAACGAACAGGCAGCCAAGAAAAGTAAAGTTCAAATATTATGATTACTGAAATATAGTATGAGATAATATCGTAATATGAATTCACATAGAAAAAAAAAACTTAATGTAATATCTTAAAACATTAGCTAAAGTTTAGTACAAAATTGCTATATTACAAAAAAGGCCGTAACCGGTTTCCTTTCGCCATTTCTATTACCGGTGGCCATTTAGCTTGTTTCCGAAATGGTGGTAGTTTAATAAGTTGTTTATTTTCTTTTATTTATGTATACAAGTCGTAAATGACAAGAAACTGCTTGTGAAGGCCTAATTTCTAAAAAAATTCTTTTCATTTCAAAGATCCTCAATCAATCTTCAATTTCATTTTAAAATCAAGTAACAGTTAGGCCGACCGCTCATTGTGACTTTTTGTCACGGTAACTTTTTGTCACCGAGTCGTGTGCTATGAAGATATATGGGAGTACGCCGACTATGGTGACGTGACATTACGGTGACAAAAAGTTCTTGCAGCCCGACGACACTAGGTGACGTGACTGTCACCCGACCTGGTACATTACTATGGAAGTGCGCTCTTAGCCGTATAACGCAAAAGCACGAGCTTGGTATAATTAGGTACTTCGGTTTTTGGGTCATTTCTCAATGTTTTATGTCATACAGGCCATTACAGGCAAACAAGCAAACGGGCTATCTGGCAGAAAAATACGATAAAATTCTTATTGACAACCCTATCATATCTGCAATGTTGGGTTTGTTCTCGCCGTGCAAAATGCTGCGTTGTAATAAAACGACTGTTTTCATGTTATAATCCGCTTTGATATTCCATTAATTATATAAAAGTAAGCCAGAAAAGTGATTTTAGTTGAATATCAGGATTATTTGTCAGCCCTATGGTGCGTCGGTAGTGAGTGATACATTTGGCACCATAGGGCGCGGGTTCGATTATGTGATGGCATTTGTTTGTTCTCGAGTCTGGGTGTATTCTATGTACTATAAGTATATATTGAGTATATAATATCCGTTGTCTGGTATAACAGAAGCAGGTTACGCCTAGGTTTTTTTTTTTTTTTTTAAATACTCCTAGCTTACTTTGGGACCAGATGGCGCTGTCTAAATTGTCTAGAATTTATCATTATTTTATTATTATTTAATTTTTATTCCGAATAAATAGTACATTCAACAAAGGATTTGACTAACCCCCCCCTGTTTAATATACTAGCTGACCGGTGCCCACTTCGTTGGGCATAATGTTAATAATCCTTTTTAGTACCAGGCCTTCGTAAGAAACGCTTTCATTCGACCGGCTTTTCTCCGATTTACTTTGCAAAACCGACTACCACGTAAAAGCCTTTTTATTTTTCAGTTTTTTATATAACCTATGACACTCAGCAATAATGTGGCTTTCTATTGGTGAAAGATTTTTTAAAATCGGTTCAGTAGATCCCGAGATTACCCCTTACAATTTAACAAATATACAAACACACAAACTTTACTTCTTTATAATATTAGTATAGATATGATTAAAGATTTCTGAATATTGCGTGGAGGGATTTACTTGAAAATTTGTAATTACATAGTACAATATGAACACTATTGATAAATAAATTTTCAAGTAAATCCATTCACGCAATATTTAGAAATCTTTAATCATATGTGCAGGAACTGTACCTACTACGTACTAATATTAATTAAACTAGCGAAACCCGCGTATCCCGCGTATCCCGCTTTCCCGTGGGAATTTTTATCGCCGTAGGAACCACCCTCGTACTTCAAGGAATAAAAAAAAAAAGAATTAGCGAAATCGGTCCAGCTGTTCTCGAGATTTGCGCTTAGCAACGCATTTAGCGATTCATTGTTATATTATAGAAGATGTGTATCTATTTATGGATGAGTAAAAGTACTAACATTTAGCCGTTTTCTCGTGGAAACAGTAATAATACTGTTTCACGGAAAAACGTCTAGATAGAATTTCTTAGGTATACATTTTTGAAGTGAAAACTTCTTTAGCGGCGTTTGGCACTTTTTTTAGATGGGTAAAAAATGTTAAACTCGCGTCAGAATAAGCGTAAGATTCCCCAACCATTCCAAAATATTCAAAAATGCACAACGTTGATGTTTAAGTTTTCACTTCTGCCGGCACTCCCGGAGTGCAACCCGTCCAACTTCGAGGAACGAAGGGAGACCCGTATCACTGCAATGGGATGATACGAGTAATGGGTAGATTTGGATAATATATCGAAAATTTTAACTCGAATGTCATTTCGGGAACGGGAACTACGGAATTTTGCAGGCAAATGTAATGTTATCCCATTGACAAGAGGACCTCCGTGGCGTAATGGTTACTATGCCACCCATGAGGTCTCATTCGAATCCCGTTCGGATCATGATGAAAATGGAACTTTTTCTGATTGGCATGGGTCTTGTATATTTGTCTACATATGTATTTGCTATAAAATATAGTATCGTTGAGTTAGTATCCCATAACACAAGTCTCGAACTTACTTTGGGGTTAACTCTGTGCTAGTCCCTACATATTATTTAATGCAAGAGTTCTATAGCACCAAGTAAACAGTCACAATAATAATAGCAAGCTATATACATCCGAAATTGGACCATTCGACAAGATTTATTGGTATTCACTTCCGCGGTCAGGTCATTTAATTAACATGCAGTATACCGGAAGATGATTGCTAAAGCTGATTGATGGGGATACTGCGATGATAACCTTTAGGTAACTAAGGTTATATATATAAATTACACAGCGGCGGCCCCAGTTAATGCGGTCCCGATCGCCGGAAACCTCTCCTGATCGCCTTTTATGGTGTCATCATATTAATTTCAGAGAGCTGACTCTGCCACGCTGCTCCAATGTTGCTCCAACGGTTGGCAGAGGTCAGTGTGTTCAAGCCGTCTTAAGACCACTCACATGGCGTAACGGCAGTCATCTATGGACAACAACCGCGACCGAACTACTTGGTATAACGTGCCCTACGAAGCCTATAACGGAACCCATCTAAACACTAGCTAAGATCGAAGTTGCTTAACTTGTGTGTTCGTGTCAGAGCGCGACACACAGATACGCCATCGAGAAAACAGTATAGAATCTATAATATAAAAGTGAATCCCTGAATGTATTGCTAAGCGCAAATCTCGAGAAAAGCTGAACCGATTTCGCTAATTCTTTTTTAGAATATTCCTTTATGTACAAGGATCGTTCTTACGGAGAAAATTTTAAAAATTCCCACGGGAAAGCGGGATATACGCCAACGAAGTTGCGCGGGTTTCGCTAGTTATCTATAAATGAATCCCTGAATGTGTTGCTAAGCGAAATCTCGAGAACAGCTGAACCGATCTCGCTAATTCTTTTTTAGAATATTCCTTGAAGAACGAGGATGGTTCTTACTGAGAATGTATTAAAATAAAATAAAAAAGTTATATTCAATAGTTGATGGTTCTACTTCCAATATTAACTCTAATTATGTACAAATTGATATAATGATACCTTTACGTCGAACAAAAGTTAAATAAATTCTATCAATGTATGAATAGGTAATCGTCGTATTAGACTTATTTCTATACTTCAATAACGAGGTCTAATTATATGAGAATTATTACGTATTCATGTAATTTAATCTTAAGATAATTGCCATAAATCATATGAAGATATTTCTTAAGGGGTATACCTTCCATAATGATTCAGATCTCCACAACCTAAAGGGATGGATATATCTTTGGTTAGGACACACGTCTTTCGAAACATAATTTTATAAAAAATAAAAAAAACATATCACCGCCGAGAAAAGGATCATTAATAATTTTTAAGTTAATAACATATCAAATTAGAATTAAAGTATTATTAGAGCCTACATCTTGATGATTACAACAAGATTTTTTCAAATTTCTAAACCAAACACAAGAATTTCGCAAGTTAAATAAAAATTAACATGTTATATGTAAATAATTCGCAAACCGATCATTGTATTGAAAAATTATCTTCTCACTCACACCCTCAATGCTTTTAAAAGACATGTCTCTTACTAAGATCACAGTGTTGCGAGCTGCCAACCAACTCCAAACTTCAGTATAGACGTTTGGTATGAAACCTTTTGTCCACACTGTTTTAAACCTCGTTCCCAATGTTTTAAATAAGACAGGCTTTAAGCTTAAAACGCGTTTATGCAACTGCATTTATCATCTATTACTAACACAAACCTTTGACGACATATACTATCCTAATGATCGTATCGTTTACGCCTACAGTACACCCACAGGATCTGCTCTGCCCACGTCCCACTATTATCTACGTACATAATTACATACAGACGTTAATGATGTCTTATGGTGTACTATTACATTACACACATCTGTACGGTCAGCAACAAAAGTAGATTAACATTTTAGCACCACGTTATTCCAAAGCTACAAAAAACTGATATCAACAAGAATATTTGAAATGTCATGTCAATCTAAATCACTGTCTCACTCACACGGTACAATATAGAAATTGAGCGAGATAATGCGTGAGTTTGAGACGAGATTGAAACTGTTTTTATTAAGGTGCTCCTTCACCGGGAGCATCGCGTGTAATGAAACGCTCAGATTGGAGCATTACAGCAGTGAGGGAGGCGAACGCTCGTCAGTCAGGGAGGTAGTATTGTAATGTAATGCTCAAAGTCGAATCTAAAATGTTACATTACACGCGAATGCTCGCGGTGAAGGAGCACCTTTAAGAGGAAGCTGAAATGGTAAAAAGGTCTTCTTCTTCTTTTCTTAATGATTGGCGTTTCTGTCGTGTCTTAACGACACATAGACAATTTCGCCAATGTCGAGTATTACAAATGAGTATTACACCTTTTAACAAAAAAGTACACTTTCTATAGGCAACGTTGTACGGTGAGGATCCGAGGTCGCCATCTTGACGACCTTGGGTGTTAAGTACCTAGTAGTTGACAGTGACAGTTATAATTAAACGTGTCTAACTTTAAAAATGCGTTTCAGAAACTGGTTGTTAGTTACCGAAGAATATGATAAGGATTAATTAAAGCGAAAAGTATTCCGCCCTTTAAACGTTCGCACGGATAAAATCGCGTGCAATATTAATAATGTAATTAATTTATTCAATCCTATATAAACCCTAAAAGCCTGAAAATCCCTGCTTTCATGTCAATAAGATATTTTAAATTATAAATGTACTTGCGAAAACCGCGCAACTTTTTTTTGCGTCCCGCTTGTCCGTGAGAATTTCAGTTAATCTAAAAAAATTATATAGACCTTCGTCTTAAATCACTCTAACTTTTAATGAAAACTGCATTAAAATCCGTTGAGTAATTTAAAAGATAACCTTACATTTATTTCACTATTACAGGAAAAATACACAAGATTTTACATTACCTACATTTAATAACAGCATGTGTTGTGTACGCTGCAGAAAAATGTAAAAAGACCATGGTTCAGTTAAACATTGCTCATGGAAGAGAAAACCACTGGTTTTCTGTCATTATCAACAAGTCTGAAAGCTTTATAAAAAAATTAAGCGAACTGACAGAAAAAGGTAGTTTTCTTCTGTTCTGCTTCATTTTATACTATGTTAAGATCTAACCGCTTGCCCTTAAATATATCTTTTGTCATTTCAAAAACGCAAGTAACGTTACATTGTGTTTGGAATTAGAGTCCATACAGAATCGAATGGGTTTTTTTAGTATCACACGCTTGTGCCACGATGAGATCAATAACTTATGGTGTATCCACACTGCAGTGAACTTTAATGGAGAATACTGTATTTTCTGGAGTCGTCAAATTCATATTCAAAACATTTTTCAGAGAATAGGTTTCACAAACACGTTCTCTTGTCAGAGTATACAGAAATAAATGATTTGTTTATATTAATCTCTCTATAAACAAAACCAGAAAAAGAAAACCCCAAAAAGTTACGGCCTTTTTTGTCATTTAAAAATATATCGTACATTTTTTCAAACTAGGTACATACAACATTACGTATCATCAACTCAGCCATAAGAAGTCCACTGCTGGACAAAGGCCTCCACCAAACGCCTCCAATGCGACTTGCTGGCAGCGGCCTGCGTCCAGCGACTTCCTACGACTTTCCGTAAGTCATCTGACTACCTTGTACGTGGCATTTTATGTGGTAGCATCTCTAGTGTACTGAAGTTCGTGGATTATATCAGTATAAAAATACATTTACATTCACAGGGATTTCATATGTTATATTCATTAAGAATTTGTTACATACTTTTTGTATAACTTTAGGAAATGCTCGCGTCTGTACAGTAACACTTGGAATCGTTTTATAAAAAGTAACTGCGGTGTGGATATACCTTTAGGTGATATCGATCGTGTCATTATTATGCTTCATTGAGAATTTCCATTTTATTTTAATGTATTATTCTTTTGTACACAATTATCTACTTAAAATACATAATTTTTCTATTAGTTGGTTTTCGTAAAATCTGATATAGAAAATTCTTTGTTCATAAAAAAAATCTGAGATATAGAAATCATATTTTGAAGAACGGAGAAGCTCGAGATAACGAAACCCATCCAAACACTGGTTAGGATCTGCGTTGTTTAACTTGCGTGTTCGTTTTAAGATGCAACAACAGACAAGTAAAGAGTCAAGTAAATTAAATAAATTATATTTTTAGTTATATTTAATTTTGTATTTACACAAAACGTATTTAAAATTAACAATGTTTTTGTTAAAATTATAAAGGTAATAATAATTAAGTTGAAAGTTCACAGCTCCCTATAGTAATTATGTATTCTTATTTTCGGCTAAGTGAAAACGACATTTTAGCCTCATACAAGAGTATTAAATTTACATAATTAACATTACTATGAAGGTATTAGTATGAGAGCGAAAAAGAAGTATATTTTGTTATCCGACTCCGCCTGAAAGAGCGAGAAAAAGTGAATATAACATTAAAAAATTATGACATTGTCTAATATTGTCCATATAGTGTTAGACCTTTCTCCCATTTAGCGACTGCGACACAACTTGGTCGCATACTAGTATGACCCCCTAATGCGTGATATTTGCACACGGCTACATACGACTAAATTCGTCAATTCCCTCGAACTGTCACACGATACTATGTCGACGGTCATTTTGAACGATTTGTTTGAAACTCAGGTATCGTGCGATCAGAGAGCAGTCGCATGCAACTGGTATCCAACGGGTAGTAGACGGAGTCGAGAAGACGATGAATTTATAGGAAAGCTACTTTTGAGCAACTTACGCGTATGCTTCTCGAGTCGCGTCGTGCGTGAGCGAACGGTCTTAGAGTGTACTTAGTAAGAATTTTTTCACAGCACACTTTCCGCCCTTGTATCATAAATAAGTATAAAATATCTTTCACTGGTAAGTGAACTAAAAGCAAGGATATTGATCTATCGCTTTAGGGTTGTGCACAACCCAATAAATATTAATAATCGATATCCATTAAGTAAATGTCCGGTACAACACTATAATGTGGAATACACTAGTGACAGGTGTTCCTAAATTTTATGTCATCATGTGACAGTATAGGATCGTGTAATGACCCCGGAGTTAGGGTTGCCACCTATTAATAAAACCTTTTAAATAATTAAATATTCAAAACGTTTGTTGCATAATTGAATTTACTTTTGTGGAAGTTACATGTCACAGTATGGTTGTTAAAGATATAATTGTTTGTAATTAATACTGTTTTAAAGTTTAAGGTTAAAGTTAAACATTGTAGGCATAATTGTAGAGTCAATATAAATTCTATAAGTGTATGTGTAACATTAAACTTTGTACTGTTCAGACGTAAACACACATTATTTAACAAACAAATCCTTTTTATTTTTCTCCGATTTTGACAGTAAGTACAGAGTATTAAAATAATAAGGGAAAATATAAAACTTACAATTTGTATAATATCTATTTTAACACTTAATTAAGTATTACAACTAATTTTTTTTTAAATCTAGATTAAAATTAATAAAATTATACAAAAAATACATTTTTAAGTACAAACGAAACAGAAAAGAAAATTGTAACTTAAAGAGACATAATTTTCTAATTTGTGTCAACCCTGCGCAGTTGGCCCCAGGTGGGTTGCCCAAACACTTACCATCCTCATACTCGCAACGAGTTACTTATCTTTGGGTTAAGCTACATTGTTTGTTATAATTAAATTAATATTAAACAAAAATTATTTTAAGTACACATTTCTTTCTTTTTTTGTAAATATTTTTTAAAATAATTATTGTACAAAAAAATGTGTTGTGTTTAATTTTCTTTTTGTACCTACAAGTGCCAAATAATAGTAAAAGCTAGTTTCTGGAATGTTAAAGTTAATGACACATTAAATTATAGCCTTCATTTGGAAGCTTAATGTGGCATTAAAATGTGTTACAAAAACTGGTTGAAAGCGTACTTTTAAAAGTCAAAGTCAAAGTTACTTTATTCTGTGGGCCCTCGCAGACATCATAGAATAAGTAATAACCCGAGTTAGAATGGCCACTCACCGCCCCGCACCGAATCGCGTTACCTTACCCCAGGCGGGTATCGAGGCGGGTGCAGTCGCAAAGGCGTGCGTTTAGTGAACGAATGTGTATACGTGTGCGCGTGTACAGACGACATTGGCCTATGCAGTACTTGACAAAATAGGCTGTGCAGACACTTAGATACTGCAATTTTGAATTTGAGAAAAAAATTATAGGTACCACAATTTCTTTCTCTGTTAAGACTAGACGAAAAACAATTAACACCGTTTGTCTTAAAACAAAAACCTGAGCTACTGCTTAGTTGCTAAACTCGCTAACTTATTTCATAAAGATGTCTAGAAAATTTTAAACTCATTAAATTACCGCAAAGTACGCCAGATGACCCAACAACAGGTCAAAGTTACTTGTTACAAGTTTTACTTAAGTTGTTTTACTTTTGCGAGTGCGTCTATTCAAAATATTGATAGTCTAGCAAAAATACAACTTCGTTTGCGCTTTCCAGTGGAAATCCCGGAAAATTCTATCTTATCGGATGCCTACGGCCGTTTGTCTACCGTCACCGGGACGTCACCGAAAACGAGATTATTTCTGGCCGAGATTGAAGTTGACGGTGGCTGTGGACAAACGGCCAAGTGTTTTGCATGGCCGCCACTTCGGCCCGTCACAATCTCGGACCGAAGAAAAAGCGCCGAACTAAGCGATGAATCGGCGGACGGGATGACGGCGCTCGGGTGACGGGCGTGCGGTGGACACATGGCCATAGTAAATGTAGGTATGTATCGCTAAATCGGCGCCGTCATCTCGTTCTCGGTGACGTCCCGGTGACGGAGGCGGTAGACAAACGGCCTACGTCTGGGAAAATACACCTTCCAAGTTTTAAGTGTCTACGATAACAGCTAAGGCTGCGTTGATTCGTCAGTCATTCAGGACAAGGCATTTTGTATGTATAAATATTATACTGCGTGAAACGAAACGACCGACACAGCTTATTATTTCTGAAGAGGTCTATACATCTTCTTCATGCTGGTGAGATTTTTTTTTCTAATGGGCCTACCACACGCACAAGCTTCACCACAGTTTTGCCTGCGCAGGCCGGTTTGTACACGGAACACGGAGCGTGAGGTTGGTAAAACTGTATCACGCGCAAACCCCACAGCGCGGCTCGCGACTTTTCGACTTGCTTGAAATTTTGCCTGCGCATGCCCGGCCTGCGCGTACTTGTCTGTGCGTGTGGTTGGGCGTTCAGTGTTCAAGCCACAGTCGAGGCTTGCTCGCAATTCGCTTAAGTCGTTCGTCACTCAAAAATGGCTGATTTGGGCAAAGTGGTAGAGTATTTTTTGCAAAAATCGTTCGGATCATCTCTTAAATCCTTCATTAGATTTATATGTGTATGAATTTTTCTGTTCAACAGCCATTTTTTTGTCTACTTTGATCGCTTACTTTTTTACTTTTGCATTGTCTTTTTTTAAATAGCAAACACTTGAAAAATAATAGCATTATAAATGTTTCTTCATTGGGAGACATTGTTGCGACGCCAAGGATTTCGACAAGAATGTGGCTTGCGCGGAGCTTGCGCGTACTTAACTGTACCGTGTGGTAAGACACGGAGTGTTCAGTTTTTTCGTGCGAGAAGTTTGCGCAGGCCAAACTGTGGTGAAGCTTGTGCGTGTGGTAAGCGCTTAAGTCTAATAGTTTTAGAATAATTTAATAACAAACATTTGTTGTGTTTTCATCCCTAAAAATCAGCCGTATGTTTTTTTTTAATCGGTAATTACCTAACCACGATTTTTTAAACCTGTGTGTTGTTTAGTGTTTTAAGTATTTTTAGTGGTTTTTAACGAAAATATCCGCCTGTTTAGGAATCTTTGTCTTGCATTATTGCCGCGTGGAATTAGGGTTATCAATACGTAGGAAATTGAACCAGTGGAAATTGACAGGTCAGTGCGTTCTTTTTAAATAATCTTTTTTTAAAATTAAACCTATAAAAACGCATGTCTTTAAGGTAGCTAACATGAAACTTTCGGCTGTGACTGTCGTTTTTTTTTTCACCGTTTTGAGTATTCATTTTGCGATAAATCTCGGCTTTATATCGAACGCTAAATTTACGTAAATGAAGAAAATCTGTTTCAAATCGGCACTTATACTTTTATTTCTACATACTGCCGGTTTTACCACTTGCTAATAAACTGCCGAATAGGCTATTTGCCTAATAAGAAACGTCAAACGCATTCTAGAACTTCCAGCATATTTGTTATTGTTCAGTGGCAAAAACCGCTTTTAATCTACAATATCTACACTATTTCGAAAATAAAATGGTCACAATAAAAATATATGGCAAAGCTAAGTTTTACATGGTTCTTTCTGGTACTATGCCTGTTTGCCACCGTAATTAACTAAAATACCAACAGAGATAGAATCCCAAGTTAGGCTAACTTTCCACTTAAAACCAAAACATAGATAAAGCCAGTCACAGTCAAAACTAAGCAATCAATCCCTACAACAATATTTAAGTACCAAAGTACCAAATAAACAGCGGTAAACTTCGCTTACTCCCAATAGGTATATACCTTAGAACACCGGTTCTCAAACTTTATAATAATTTACCAGAACCCCAAGACAAATGACAAATGTTATTTATCAAATCTATAATGTTTAACCTTCGTGTTTAACGCATTTCTATACAAGATTGATGATTAAGTGAGATATATTAACTAGATTTAATTGTTCTCAAAAAAAAAATCTACTTGTCTACAGATGCAATATACATAGGTACAAGATCTATGCAGATTTGTGTCAGTATACAATAGTAACGGAAAAACAGAATATGCATATTTTAGGTTGAACCTTTTCTTGTAACTCCATGTTTTAGTTTCTCTAAGCATTCTGCTACAATCAACGTTAATTTAGAAAAAACAACAACCACATAAGAGCAAAGACCGTAGTCAAATAGCATTGGTCTCGGCAATGTTGTGTTCTTACAGTGAGTAAGGTCTCCAGAGCTCCACTTGGGGGGGTTGAGAGGATTGGCAACGCGTGAGTGATACCCCCGGTATTCCAAGCGTCTATAGGCTTCGGTGATGCTTACCATCAGGCGGGCCGTATTGCTTGTTTGCCACCAAAAAATTACATCTGAATATCCGGAAACTTGAAGGGGAGGGGGTAATATCATTGGCAACACTTTGAGAAGCACTGCTCTTAAGTAAAGGTGTATCGGAGACGTTTATTAAGCGGTTCCCAGAAGTTGCCGGCTCAAACTTCGATTTCAAAAGGCGCTGTCAAAATATCAAACACACAATACGAGTGAACAAACCCTTAGCAGAAACTTTTATTGCGAAATTTAAAGAGCCATTTGAAGTAATAGCTCAAGTTCTTACCCCCCATTTTACCACCCTATCCCCCTATATTAATCATGTGAAAACACCCCCCTCCTGAGTTTAATACGTGTACTGTGTGGATTTAGGATAAAAAATTAACTAACGATAAATTTCTAACTTGTTCTAAACATCTGTTTCGATTTTAGATTTAGTTGTTACTGCGGTTTCGTTCGCGTGGAATAATTTTTAATAGTTTATATTGTCTAAGATCCATTTTTTAGGATACCGTAGTGAAGAAACAACAAACTAACGAATTCAGTTTCGTCATGTCCGTCTGTCTATCAGACAGATGTCCGTATGTCCGCGGTCTTAATACTTGACTTAATACTAGAAAGTTATTATTTGGTAGATTTACACATATTTAGCTAGCATACATGCACTTAAAAGGACGGCAGTGGCTCAGGGACACCCCGGTGTCTTTGTGCTCCATGTGACCTGCATACTCGTTTGCCAACCTCTGACATAAAAAAAAATTTGCTATTCTAACAAAAAGGTAGAACAAAATTTTGAAAAATCTTTTTTAAGTTATTTTCTGCGCCCATGTTTTGCAGGTCATTAGATAGTTCTCTTAAATGTCCATCGAAAACTTGAATCATTATATCTTTCATAAGCTGACTGTACTTCACTACATATTGACAATCTCTGGTCGCTGTTATTAATGATGGATGACACAGGAGGCACAGTGGTGTGAATACGTTGTGGGTTAATCCCGAAATTGGAATTTTAAGCTAACAAATGAAATTGTCTAACCTTGTTAGTAAGATTACATCGTAAAAATTTTTACTCGCTACCCCATTTACACTTTCTTTTTACAAGCTATTTGTTACTGTCTAGAACGCAAACTCGCAAACGGCTAGAAATAAAATAAAAACTGCTTCTTCAAGGTCCATTTACAACGAACGATTTACAATTCTTCAAGGGGAAATCCTTACTTTATTTTGTGTGGTACGAGCAGCTGATAAGTGATAGTGATTAGGGTCTCTTTATTTTGACTCGCCTTATATATCTATCTATTCTAATATTATGGTACAAAAGGCGGACTTAACGCTAAAAGCATCTTATCATAGAAGTGCAGATCATTGTCCCGGTAGAATCCCATTTTTTTTTCAAATATAATACAGTCAATGTTACACGGGGTAAGGTACATTACCCCGTGTACAATTGACTGTATTATGGTGAAAGAATTTTTAAAATCGGCTCAGTAGTTTTTAAGTTTATTCGTTACAAACAAAAATACATCTCTTCTCTTTATAATCTATATATATAAAATTCAAAGTCCTGACTGACTGACTTAACTATATATCAACGCACAGCCCAAACTGGTGGGTCTAGAGACTCCAAATTTGGACAGTAGGTTCCTTACGACGTCTAGGGGTGTACTAAGAAAGGATTTTTCAAAATTTCTACGGGAAACCGAGATATACGCAAACGAAGTTGCGAGGGTGTATCAACGCACAGCCAAAACCGCTGCGTCTAGAGATTCCAAATTTGGCATGTAGGTTCCTTACGACGTCTAGGGATGTACTAAGAAAGGATTTTCCGAAATTCCCACGGGAAAGCGAGATATACGCATACGAAGTTGCGAGGGGACGCACAGCCCAAACCGCTGGGTCTAGAGATGCCAAATTTGACATGTAGGGTCCTTATAAGGTCCAGACCGACCGGACCGGACCGGACCGGAACGGACCGGACCGGATCGGAACGTATCAGACCTGATCGGTCTGGAAGGAACCGCACCGTACCGGGTCGTGCCGGACCGGATCGAACCGGACCGGACCGGTTTTTTTTTCATCTATATATATAAAATTCAAAGTCCTGACTGACTGACTGACTGACTTAACTATATATCAACGCACAGCCCAAACCGCTGGGTCTAGAGATTCCAAATTTGGCACGTAGGTTCCTTACGACGTCTAGGGATGTACTAAGAAAGGATTTTTTAAAATTCCCACGGGAAAGCGAGATATACGCAAACGAAGTTGCGAGGGGACGCACAGCCCAAACCGCTGGGTCTAGAGATGACAAATTTGACATGTAGGGTCCTTATAAGGTCCAGACCGACCGGACTTGACCGGACCGGAACGGATCGGACCTGATCGGTCTGGAAGGAACCGCACCGTACGGGGCCGTGCCAGACCGGATCGAACCGGACCGGACCGGATTTTATTTCATAGATAAAATTCAAAGTCCTGATTGACTGACTGACTGACTTAACTATATATCAACGCACAGCCCAAACCAATGGGTCTAGAAATTCCAAATTTGAACTGTAGGTTCCTTACGACGTCTAGGGGTGTACTATGAAAGGATATTTCAAAATTCCTACGGGAAACTGAGATATACGCAAACGAAGTTGCGAGGGGACGCACAGCCCAAACCGCTGGGTCTAGAGATGCCAAATTTGACATGTAGGGTCCTTTTAAGGTCCAGATTGACCGGACCGGACCAGAACGGACCGGACCGGACCAGAACGGATCAGATCTGATCGGTCTGGAAGGAACCGCACCGTACCGGGCCGTGCCGGACCGGATCGAACCGGACCGGACCGGATTTTTTTTCATAGATAAAATTCAAAGTCCTGACTGACTGACTGACTTAACTATATATCAACGCACAGCCCAAACCGGTGGGTCTAGAGATTCCAAATTTGGACAGTAGGTTCCTTACGACGGCAACGTCTAGGGGTGTACTAAGAAAGGATATTTCAAAATTCCCACGGGAAACCGAGATATACGCAAACGAAGTTGCGAGGGTATATCAAATTTGGCATGTAGATTCCTTACGACATCTAGCTATGTACTAAGAAACGATTTTTCAAAATTCCCACGGGAAAGCGAGATATACGCAAACGAAGTTGAGAAGGGACGCACAGCCTAAACCGCTGGGTCTAGAGATGCCAAATTTGTCATGTGAACCTTATAAGGACCGGACCGACCGGACCGGACCGGACCGGACCAGATCGACCGGACCGGATGGAACCGTACCGTACCGGGCCGTGCCGGACCGGAATTTGTTTCTGAAGAAAGATATGCTAATTGTTACTAGGCCACGCGGGCGAAGCCGCGGGCGGAAGCTAGTATTAGTATAGATTTGTCAATTTAGTAATTAGCTGTATAATTCGAAAAATATCCAATAACGTTCATCTAATTAAACTAGTCCAATCGTGGGGTACTCGTCTTGTATAAACTGTCCTACGTCTGAGCATTCTAAAAGAAAAGGAATAACCTAGGAACCCAGGTGCCAATAAAGCGGAATCAGAATTTTCTTTTGTCTAAACTTTGTCCACGTTCAAACCACTGTGCAGTCTGCAAAAATATTTTAATATTTCCTTTTAAAATGTTTTGGTGATATTTTTAATTCTTTAACCGACATTTTTATTTTACCGGACGCGAGCCTTTCCCATGGGAATTTTTAATATCTCTCTTAGTGCACAATAACGTAAAAAAAGGAGACTGAAAATTATGGGCCAAAATGTTATTACATTTTGGCCCATAATTTTTAGTTGGAATATGGTCTAAAAAATTAGTCATATTTTTCTTTCTATATAAATCAATTATCAGCTTATTTCTCAATCTACGAGAGGAAAAATATGAGGAAATACTTTTCGTGAGATTATCGAATAACTGAATACCTAATCGATTACATAATTACAGAAAAAAAAACCCTTAGCATTTAGTAGTTAGGTAACTTAAAGTAGGTAACTAAATGCACCATACATACACAATACATTATAGGGGTCATATTATTATGATATAAACACTACGTAATAATGATTATCGATTTCATATCGATTATCAGTATTTAGTCTATGTCACTGACATAAATGTCATTGTCAATGACATTGACAGTTACCGCCTGCCGGCTTTTGATATTTTGCTCACTCGTTTTGTGTTTTCCGATGCGTTTTGAGTGCTTTTTCCATTTTTCCAAATTGTTTCCTATTTTCGACGACCATCAAATCGGTGGCCAAGCCACTCTATACCATCGAGGTCGTCAAAGGTCGTAAAAAACATCTTTTGCACTTCAGGAATCATCTAATTGCAACATAACCTCACTTTCACTAAACAGTCATTAACTCAGCTCTCAGATTGTCAAAAGTTACAGAATTTACAGTGAAGGACTGATAAGTATAAACCTATCAATTGTAACCATTTTCATCTTATTACATCCTGGCCCAGAATTGTATGGAATCGTTTCAGTCTCGTATCCTTTCTGTAAAGTTATCTTTCATGGCACTTGGTTCTGGAAAATGTAAAATTTTTCATTGGGTAGACAGACTAAAATTTTTAAACGTTTTAAATAAAATGTGTGATACTGTGTTATTGAACAATGTTATAATATAGTACTACTTCGTAAATCCAATACATTTAAAAAATTACATGTATTTTATTCATTATAAACTTTAAAGTACACCCATGATTAAGTGCACCAAGCTCAATTTAACTCAATTATTCATTTAACTCAAATTTTAATTAATTCTAATTAAAATTTAACTGAAACTTAATTTAAATTATTTTTGTCTCTGTTTATAACACTGATATACTTATAGTAGGTACGCGTAAAAAATTGGTCTCACGGTTTATAAAACAATTAAAATCCATTGTCTTATCCTAATGCACTTTCGAACTTCGTTTTACGTCTGCGCGAGCCACCCGTGTTGGCGAACTTGGCGACTAGTATAGTAATCTTAAACTAAAAATTCTGGCTGTCACTGTCAAAAAATAAAGCCTCATTATCTTGTCAATTGGGTTTGTGCAAATCACTGTAAATGTTCTTCTTCTCATCTTCCTTATATTGCTGGCTGACTGGTATTACTGATGTGCATAGGCGTCGGTGATCAATTAACAGGGGGCCGTACCTTTTATATATTGTAAACGAGACGTCGCCTTACATCATATTGCCTGTCTCCCTTACTCAGCCGTCCTTGTTTTGTTTTAAGCGGTCATGGTTGGAGCATCACTCTATAGAATACACATTCAATACTTCTTACTCCGTCTATTTTCTTTCCGATTAATTATATTCATTATGAGTTCCAGGACAGCCGTAGTTTCTCCCGCGGACGTCAATAAGCTTCATTGTTTATTGCCAATCTGAGGTGGCCGTTGTTGATTCTGGCTATACAGGACACACAGCAGTTGTGTGGTGGGCTAGTCCTGATAATAAAAGGCGTCGTCAACCCGTTTGCTTGTCTCCCCTCTCATATAAAAAATATAATAATTAATATTACGGTAAACAGCAGATCATTATAAGCTTATAAATTACTGATAATTACTTACATGTGCCGACAAAGACTAGGTCTAGAAATACCAGCTAATACCCGTTAGCTCGAGGTCGCGTACCGTTATAAGCTTCAAAGCGTAACTTATATTTTTGTTACTAATACTCAGGTATTAACCACGTACAGCCTAAATACCCAGTCTAGTAACAAAACGTTTTAATGTAGGTACAGTTATGCATAAATTATTATGTTATTTTCACAAATAGCATCAAAAGGATCAAATAATTAAATTATGACTAGAAAAAAAGTATAATCATATGAAATGTGGTGCTAGATAAAAATTTAAAAAAATAAAATGGACAGAGATTACTAATGAAGAAGTGCTGCTGAAGGGAAAAGAGGACTTTGATAAAAGAGATAGAAACAAAAAAACTAGAGGGTCATCTTATAAAACACGACGAGTTTACCAGAAATATCTTGGAAGAAAATGTAGAAAACAAACCGTAGCCGTACCTAAACTGAAAGTAGCTCGACACACACTCGTCCGATTTCTTTAATCTACATGTTTTTAGGTAAAATTGGAAATTACCTCAAATCTTTGTCACTGAATACTAACTAGACTAATTTACTAAGTGGAAGTATTTAGTTTCGCAAACAAATTAGCGTAACTAAGGTCGTCATTAGCGGAATACACTTTTAAATTTTCCAGTGTAATCTTCTTAAGAGGGTCTCCTAAGCTAAATCCACACAGGAACGTGTTGCTAACAAAAGAAAAAGTCTAAGTAAATTGTACATAGGTCACATGGCACCATCTGATCCCACTTTCCCTTAGAACATTTTATGCCACAAGGCTGGCAAACAAGCATACGGCCCGACATATGGTAAGCATCACCGTAGCCTATAAACGCTTGCAATACCGGGGCTATCACTCCGGTGTTGCCAACCCTCCTAACCCCCCCAAGTGGAGCTCTGGATACCTTACTCACCGTAGGAACACAACTTGGCCGAGACCAATTGCTATTTGGTTACGATCTTCTGTAAGGTGGAGATCCTTCTCCAGACGGGCTGCTCCAATTTGAGTGGATTATCCGCTGTGCCCTACCTCTCTTACATATCATTAAATTTTTTGATCATACAAATAGGCAAACAAGCGAGGTGTTTGATGGAATGTGGTTACCGTCGTCTGTGTAAAACAGAAAGAAAAAGAAGACATTTCTTGCCAGTTCTTCTTAGTAATCTGCCGTCTGAACTGACTGGTAAGAAAAAACTGTGACGATTCGACAGAGCTTGTCTATTTGGCTTATTCAAATGAAAAATTGATTTGATTTGGAAAGGGATTATTATTTCTCTGTCAATTTAATTCGTCATGTTTTTTTTTATATCACAAATGTGGCAAACAAGCTTTTGGCCCGCCTGATGGTGAGCGGTCGTAACCTATGGACGCTTGCAACACCGAGAGTGTCACCCGCGCCTTGCTGACCCTGTAAAAATCTTTTAATCTTTTGAGTAACCCCATAATCATTTTCTAACCTCTATAGTTGAAGTGTTTATAAATACACTATATTAATAGTTGCATAACTATTAAAATTAAACCATTTGAAACATTACAATTGTGACAGTTATGTCGTAGAATATCTGTAACAAAAATACAATGGCTATTTATCACACTGACAACGCCGACTGAAATTAATGGGTTCCGCACACGTATCTTCCGAGATGAGTTGTGGCTGTGAGCTTTACAAGAAATGATAAACAATTGAAGCTGAGACGCATTAAAAATATTACAACTAAAGCAGTGCGATTTTGTATATTTTGCATGTTGTCCTGTGGGAATTTTCAAAAGTAAAAGGTCGTCCCAACTCCATTTTTAAGGTTCCGTACCTCAAAAGGAAAAACGGAACGAGTATAAGATTAGCTTTATTTGTAGTAAACGTAGGTCACCACGTTTATACAATGTTTTATATTATTTACCCCGTAAAAGCATAGTGCTCGTTTTGAATATTGTGCTAAAATGAAACTTCTGCAAATGATTTCTATATTGTTAATTTATTTTAGTGTTTAATTCATAAAATTGTATTATAACACTTTGTCGAGAAAATCTTCAACTGTAAGTATATCCATCTTATCTTAAGGCGTAATATCACTAAGACGAAGAGTTTTTTTTAAATTTTCTAACATTGCAATTCTTCTAGGAAAGAATTGCGTAACGTCTGTATGTAATGCACTGTAATATGACTGCATTACAATGGGTGGTCTTGTATAATCAGATTACAATTGTTTGTATAAAATAATGTTATAACTTTCTTAGTACTGAGTCAGAAATGCGGGATCGCTTCTAAGAAAATTCTTCATTCTCTGTATAGATTGTTACCCGATTACTTTGATAAAATGGGTTCTGTTATCTTTGCGATGTGGGAGGTATGACATTTGGATTAATTGCAATTAGCTTTGGGACAAAAAGAACATTATAACATTTGTGATTTTTGACCGACACCGAAAGGATTGCCTTTTTTATGGAAGAGGTTAGCAAACCATGCGGTTTACCTTCTTCTTCCTTTCATGTACTTCCCTCAATTGTTAACGAAAGTACCCTCAAGTGTCAACTGCAGGAAGCCACCTAACGTCACCTAACAGTCACTGACTTGACTTAAAGACTGTTATTTATCGACATACAACAGTCAGGACCGACAGTTAAAGACAGGAGTTTTAGTTTGGGTACATTAGCGTCTTAAATAGGTGGTTAGAGAGTTAAAATGTTTATCGCTTCAAATATGACACAAAACATAACACATGTTATATAGGTGTACAGTCACGTGCAATGATATGTATCCATGTGCATTCTAATTTAGGCCTTACCACAACGACTTAAGAACTATACGTGTCTACATTTAATTGCAGCAACTGTACACAGTCCATGTATTATCACAACTAATCAATAATTCCATTAATTAAATTTCATACATTGTTCAAATATTCTGTGGCGATTTACCTACGAATTAATATGGCGTCAACAGCTTTACGCCGTGCACAACCCTATCCCGTCTCATATTATTAGGGTTGTCAATATTACATAATTGGAATTCTTGTTGGCAACATGAAAATATTTGAGTAATTTGCATGTATTATCTAAAATATTATTGGTATTAATTTAATGGTAGTCAATAATAAAGCTTATCATATTTTAGGTGTTTCTAACATAAGATGGGTCCACGGACACCCGCCGGCGGGGTTGCGGAAGTATCACCAGTGCCCGCGACCCCGCCACGTGAAGGCGGAGAAGGTGGCAGACAGTCAGGTTTTTAGTCGGTATCCCTCATTGGCTAGAGAGGCGAGCCCCACAGACCCCCGTCGCTTCCCCAAGTGGCGGGACATGCAGTAATGCATTTTCCTGACTTTAAACAAAAAAAAACAAAAAAAGTTGTTTCTAACATCAATAATTTTCTGTTTCCGAAATGGTGGTTGTTTACAGAGTAACTTATATATCTAATACTAGCAGCCCGCCCCGGCTATGCACGAGTTTTAGTAAGAATTCATAATTTTATTGAAAATATAATATTGCTTATGTCGGACTGGGCAGTTCTAAACGACTGTTAAAAACTGTCTTACAGATTGCTGATAAGTTTCTGTTATTTTATCTATTAAATAAATTAATGAGAAATCAATCGCACAAGAAAATTAAAATATTATAATAAAATTTAACTTGTATGGGATTCGAATCGAACATGCGACCTCAGAAATAAAAGAACATGCTACTAACCACTCTACCATAAGGCCTATCAGGAAACATAACATACTAAATGTTGGTTATGCAAATAATTTTATGCATTGTTTATTCTGACTGTATGTTTGTAAAATGACACTTTCTCAGAAACAAACAATGCATTGTGTCACTAAATAATTATTTACATAGCCTTATTTAAAGGCGTTGTTGCATTTTATAATTCGTAAGAAGCCATTAAAAGTATTGAATGACCTGTTAAATAAACCGCCACTTAATGAATCGCGACAGATTTATGTACATTTTTTTTTATACCACAAAGGTGGCATTGTTTGCCACCTTTGTGTTATAAAAAAAATGTACGGCATACGGCCTGATGGTAAGCTGTCACCGTAGCCTATAGACGCTTGCAATACCGGGGGTATAACTCAGGCGTTGCCTAAGACTTCTTAAGAAATTTCGGCCGTGTCCGTCGTTTTGTTTCACCCAGTACAGTATTTTTCTGACTCTCAAAATACAAAAAGCGTTTGTTAAGTAATTTCTACTAGAAAGAAGTAAAACTTTTTAATGAATGGTGCAACATAAATTACAATTTTTACTGAAAAAAAAACTACTACAGTTTTTAACTGCCAACCCTATACCGTGAGTCTCCAGGGCTGGCAACTTCGACAATTTAGCTGTACAACTTCAGTGTCCGTCGCATAATGTATTTACCACGACAAAATATTAATCCGGCCATAACGAAGCGACGATAGTTTGCTGGACAACCTGTCAAAGATCACATAATAATCAGATGTGTCGCATCATTGACGACCTCCGTGGCGTAATGGTTACCACGCCGCCCGGGCCGCCATCCAGAAGATCCCGGGTTCGGATCCCGGTCGCGTCATCATGAAAAACGATCTTTTTCTGATTGGACTGGGTCTTGCATGTTTATCCATATATGTAAAATTGTTACAAAATAAAATATCGTTGAGTTAGTATCCCATAACACAAGTCTCGAAGTTACTTTGGGGCTCGCTCAATCTGTGTGATTTGTCCCTATTATAATTGACAGACCCGTTGAGCGATTAGTACGAACATGTCTGTTTGTGTGTTTAATATTATTCGTCATAAAGAATTTGATTTCAAAACAACATTACGATAGTATATTCACTTAGGGCCGATTGTTTGATCAGTAGTTAAGTATACTAATGGTTAAAATTCGTGAAAAAACTACCTATTTGTTAAAATTGCTACGAATTTTAACCATTGATCAAACAATCGGCCCTTAATGATTACTAAAAACAATTGCGAATAGAAAAAACGACGTTTTAACTCGTAGTTATACTGTGGTTATTCATAAATTATAACTTTTTATTAAATATGTGTTTAATTTATTTTTTAATCCGTGTAGGGAAAGGACATATATTTTTTTATTCATTCTACCGAATGTATGAGCTACCGCTTATTAATATTTTAAAAACATATTTATGTAAGTAGGTATATTGATCAGTTTATACCTATTAATTTATATTTATATATTTTTTAAGAATTATTGCTCTGGTTAAAAGAAATATTATACTGCCATGATGATTAAAATTTTAGGAAAAAAATAGGCTTATTTAAAAATAAGCTTTATATAAACTTAAATCATGTCAGGCCAGGTTAAGATAAGATAATCCATTCCGTAAAATATTAGCCAATTTTCATTTAAAGAAATAGCAATCAGATTTCCATTCAAGTGAAACAGGAGACTGGTAGGAAGGTGTTCCCAAAAATGGCATATCTATTATTAGATGATCTATGACAACTGCAGTACCTATAAAATGAGCAACGTAGTATTCATTGCAAAAGTTACTTTATGTTTTAGAGTTTAATAACTGCATTCATTTAACTGCTTTTATTGTTAACGAGAGTGTTAACGATATAGCCTGACGTGTGGTTGGTCTCTGGTGGTTAGATGTACCTTTTTTATATTATACTAGAAGAAGCCTGCGGTATTACGCGTGCTGTCTTTTAATTCATTTTCTCATGGGAATTTTGAATTAGATTCTACCGCCTCTTTGGTACTAGCACATTGATTGTGACTTTGGACACTAACGTGTAAAACTTGACGTGATATTGACTGTACATAATGACTCAACTCTGGTCATATCATATATTATATTAGCTTCTGCCCGCGGCATCTCCCGCGTAGCCTCCTCACATACAACATATATTTTTTCAATTCAATTGAATACACAAACTGGCTGGATTTGGATGAAATTTGGCACACTGGTAGATCGTTATAAACGGTACCGCTCTGTAAGGGCCGACATACACGGACTGCTTGAAGCAGTCAGGATGAAGGCTTCAAGCTGCGACTGCATAATGAACTAGTCTTCTACATAAACGCATATTCGCTCATCGCTCGAGCAATAGCAACTGCTTCGGGTGGTCGTGCGGTCAAATCTTCAAGCTGTTGACTATGAATGCAAGAGCGATCTGTGTATCAATGACTAACAGAACTGCTCGAGCAGCAAGTCTTTCTGTCTTCGCAAAAACTGGTTTAACCCCAACCATGGTCGTATATCATAATATTATCGCTAATGTAACCCGAAACAGGTGTGTCTGTGTTCGCGCCCTCAGCTTCCGCGTACGCCATTCGCATTGTGTAGACGTTACGCTCGGTCGCATTTTCGCGTTTTGCCAATCCTGATTTTAGGGTTGGCGATTATTTGACAAGTTAATAATTATTTAAGGTGAGGAAAATTTTAGCGTGGAAGAGTAAGGGAGCGAAGTGTATTGTCCATATGGACATATGACCTCAAAAAAGCGGCTGGAGGCGGATGGATGCGAAAGACGGAGGATCGCATGTGGTGGAAAGCATTGGAAAAGGCCTATATTCAGCAGTTGGGTAGATACAGGATGATGATGATTATTTAATATATGATTTATCTATCTGTCTAATACTAATAACCTTTAAACTTTCGCATTGCATTGTTATAATAACGGGAACGTCTAAACGTCAGACATTAAAAAGGTATGATCGTTAAATCCCGTTTCATTATCAATCTATCTAACACTAGTTCTTAATCACGGATTTTCCCGTGAAATCCCGACCTTGGTTTTTTAAGACTTATACCTCTAGATATTCTAGATTCTCTCTCAAAAGCCATACAACGTGGTAACGCTGCAAGCATAGGGACTTTGAGCTAGGCATGAAACCGGCCGCATTTTTGTGTTCCTGATTAAGCTACGTTTAATTTTGATAGCAAAAACATATTGACAATTATGCGTTTTTTTTTTAAAAACGTGCCAGCGCCAACCCTACCATTTAACGCGAACACACGGCGTTCCAACAAATAAATCAGAGTTTCTCTATTTAAGTGCGCGACTCAGTAAAAGGTGTTTGATTTAGTATACCCAAAGAAATACTAGCTCCTATGCTAACCAGTTACGTTTTACATTCAGAAATCAACCCTGAACACCTGGAAATAGGGTTAAAAATACAAGAGTGTGTCCTGGAATGTTCATTCAGGTGCCAAACATTTTCTCACAGTTAAATTCTTATTTGTTTCAAAATCTTTTTTTAAACAAAGAATTACCAACGGATTCACAAACCTGTGTTGTCATTGTAGAATCAAATCAAGATGAAAAGTTTTACTTAAGCCTTGAGCACTTAACTTAAAACACAAAGACAATGTCAAATTGCTTTATTCTGTGGGCACTCTTGGGCATAGTCAATTAGAATGTTAGATATGTGTACTAGAATTTTGGAACGATCAAAAAACTGTCATTATAGGTCTTTTTTTTCTTTTGCTTAAGAGAGGTGGGGCACAGCGGATAATCCGCTCAAATCGGAGCAGCAGTCTGGAGAATGATCTCCATCTTTCAGAAGATCGTAGCCAAATAGCTTTGGTCTCGACCATGTTGTGTTCCTACGGTGAGCATGGTCTCTAGAGCTTCACTTTTTACAGGGTCAGCAACGCGCGAGTGATACCCCCGGGTTTCCAAGCGTCCATAGGCTACGGGGATTGCTTACCATCAGGCGGGCCGGATGCTTGTTTGCCACCTTAGTGGTATAAAAAAAACTTGCCGTACAAGATATATATATATACACCATAATAAAAAAAAATTACACATACCTATTGCAGTTCAGATATTAATTTCAAAATTATTTTAGGTTTTTATTACAGAAATGATTTAAGTATGTAGCGTTTATTTCTAGCGTTCCTAAGTCCCATAAATTGTTTTAATGACCAATAAATTCCTATTAACAATTGGCATATTGTTTGCTACACTGAAGTTAATTTTAAAAATCGACGTAGAAATGAAGACTTCATACACAAATTTCTAGATTTTTTACCTTTATTTAAAATAGTAATGCCAGTTTTCACTAACATTTCTAAAAATTTTAATCTCTTAACAGATTTCTCTATGTCCAAATCCTTGTTTTTGAAATGAAATGAAATGAAATCGTTTATTTCAGAAATTAGACCTTCACAGGCACTTTTTCTTGTCATTTACAACTTGTTTATATAAAGAAAATAAACTACGTTATATACTACCACCATTTCGGACACAACGGATTTTGGTAAAACTAGATGTTTTTGGTAATTCTGTCTGTCTGTATCTCTTCCGAACTTTTGTGTGCGAGGCGTACTCTCGCTTAGCAAGTTTTTTTTGGATTAATATTAAAAATAACACTATTTATGTTTAGTACCACTATTTAAGTACACTAACACTATTTAACGTACTCTTATGGTTTTTAGACATTATGTATACAGTATATTATGTAGATTGGAAGGTATTAGGCACATAGTAACACATAGCTACTGCAGCTATGTTTTACTATGTGCCTTATACCTTCCAATCTGCCAGCATCACACAATTTCCTGACACAAATCGATTCAACTCGTTTTTACGACTCAAAAACACTTAAACGATAAGAAGTTATTGCGATTAATCGTATACTGCTTTATTATGGCCAATAGTAATCGATATTGCGACTTGCATCGAGTTATGGCGTGATAACTGTTTATTTGTTTCATTTTTCCAACGATTGTTCGATCGATAATTGATTTTAATTGAATTATTATTTTTTTTAATCGATTTCTTAGTTTGTGTTAATATTTAATTAAGTTACAAATTGTTTGGTTACATCATCATTATATGGTGATTGTGCAAGGTTCGTTGGATTGGGGTTAAAAAGAAGAGAGAGAAGAGAGAAGAGACAAGTAAAAAGGAGAAAAGATATTGGGCTTCCGAATCTCACATTCACCGAACGTAACACTGCTACTTCACGCCGATATTCTGTGCGAGGGTGGTACATCCCCATTCGAGCTATTTCATAAAAGCTCTACCACTTTAACTGTTTATAATCCGTAAATACAGCTTTCAGATTAAATATCAGCTTCAAATAAAGTCAAAGTGCAACAAAAGCCAAAAACAATAAACAATCAGTTGACTAGACATCCATTGTGTGAATAGACCTTGCGCATCCCACACTAGAGGGACAATGCCACAGATATAATTTTAAATAGATGACGCTATTGTATAAATGGAGTAGAGATCATAGATTTAGTATATACTAGCGAGCGTACCTATAGATCGGCTTTGGTTTGATTAAGGCGAGACCAAAAACAAAATACACTAGTGTGTGTGGAATGTACATGTGTGCAAGCAAGTATTGATTGTATTTGCTTGGATAACAACATAAAACGTACCTATGCTCTGTTTTGTGATGACAATGCACTGTATGTAAAAAAAGTAACTTTTTGGGAAATCGAAGTTTTATATTTTTTTGAATAATTGCCTGTAAAACCTAATTAAATAATGGGATTGAATTGAATTTGGAATATGTTATTAATTATACAATAACCTATAAGGCCAAAGTAAAAAAAAACATATTTTTCATTTGTTTCACACTGTATCTGAACATACAGTGTGTTGTCATTGCAGTGCTATTTCAAACATGTCTACCTATAATTGGCTTATTCAAAATGTTGTGTTTACATGTTATTATTACGTTTTATTACAAAACGTTGGTGGATTAATAAATAAAATAAATAGTTTCTATAGTAGAAATGATTCCCGATATAATTTCACTTTAATTTTTCTCACGGAAACAACTTTCATTTTAATATAAGTTAAGAAACGTAAACCCTAGCCAGTGTTTGGATTGGTTACGTTATCTTCTTTTCTGTGCTACGAAGAGCACCGTTAAGCCGGCGTCGGTTCCTCTTGTCTATAGATGACAGTCGTTAAGAAAAGGGCTTCAGTCTGCTTAACAACATTGGCCTCTATCAATCCGCATTGGAGTAGCGTGGCAGAGTCCTCTATCCTTTTCGATTGGAGACCCGTATTCCTGCCAGATGATTTTGGGTTGAAACGATGATACTAAAAACTAAACTTATCAGTTAAAATAGGTATACATCATATCATATCAACCCATAATCATCCCACTGCTGGGATACGGGTCTCCCTTCAATCGAAGGTGATTAGAGCGTACTCTGCCACGCTGCTCCAATGCGGATTGGCAAAGGCCGGGGTTTTCAAGCCGCCCGAAGGCCACCGACTTGACTTAACGACTGTCATCTACCGATAACAGCCGGGACCGACGGCTTAACGTGCCCTCCGAAGCACGGAGAAGCTCGAGATAACGAAACCCATCCAAACACTGGCTAGGGTCGACGTCGCTTGACTTGCGTGTTCATACTAGAATGCGACACACAGCGACGCCATCGAGGTATACATTTCATGACATTTAATTCTTTCGTCATCTATTCAGTTTATTATCTATGGTATTTTATTATTTGGTACCCCTCAAAAGTATTATCAATCCCCTCCTATTATTTCATAGATAATCTTTTTTCGCACAATATTTATGGCTGTCGAATTTCATTTGACAGGAATTGTAAGGGATCTTTCTCATGGACAAAAGAACAGTCAGACCGTATTTTCTATATATAAGTTTAATAGCAATGCGTGACTTGTATGCTGTTTATTATAGTAGGAGTAGATAGTAGTTATTGAATAGTTATTTTGATATTTGGTAAAATATGTACATGTATATGTCAAATAATGAAAGAGGTAACCAGGACTATAAAATATGATTGAAGTTTTCTAAAAATATTGCATGATAAGATTTATATTACTCGATTCTTCAAACATACACAACAACTATTTATCTACTATTATTAGTATTATAATAAACATAACAATAAAACATTATGTTATTCACATGAAAACGGGAAGATTACGCTTTCAAAATGACGAGCGTAATCTAAATTTGAAATTACGATTCCGCGTCATAATTTCGACGCGTAATTTTCACTAGATTACTCCCACTATAAATTTACGCTCCTTACAGCGACTGCACACAATGACCCACAGTTTCCATTCATTATGCCCACAAAACCAGTGATATACCGAGCAATGACAGCAACACTTCAGAAAATATGACTTCTCTCTCACACAATGCACCCGCTAACTAGGTCAGGAGCTGTGCGAGAGGGCGACTAGAGTTCTAGGGTTGACGTCTGTCAAAAAAGTGAATAAATGAGCAAACATGTGTATTGTGTACACTGTAGAAATAATTATTTAAAGCTGTGATATTTTTGAAATGTCATAACACCAAAAAGGTTGGTTAACGATGACATTTTTAAATATTAAAAGCTGCCAAATTCAAACAATGTTACAAACAGACATATTCATGCGCACCTTTTTTTGAGAAAAAGAGATGCAGAATGCTCTCAATCCTCTTAAAACCGCTAATACTTATAAAGAAACAGTCAATTTAACAATAGTGATGAAACCAAAAACTGTAATCACGATAAAAGAGACAGCACAATAATTTTTTAAGAAAAAAATGTGTCGTGATTGACAACCCTATGTGGCCTACATTCTACATGATACGACGTGCGGATGTTGATTACGAGATGCAGGACCGAATGAAAATCTAGCTCCTTGGTATTTTGAGAAAAGAGCTTGTTAGTATCCCATACTTATACGGTTGCAAGATTTTAGCGATTCTATTCCAAAGATTCAATTTTAAAAATTGTAGCTATCGTTTTTATTTCAAAAAATAATAATTTACAATTTAATAAAATTTGAGTGCATGAAATATGCATAATATATAAATGGCATAAGAGTTTTCACTTGGATTACGGAAGCCAAGAATCGTTCGAAGTGTGTTAGTAGTGGCCTATTTTATTTACAGTAGTGGAGAGCTATAGGACACCAATGTCTGACTTTTTTCTTAGCCTGTAGGTATGGCGTTCCACTGCTGATGATGACGATGATGACGAATCATCTGTGTTTATTTTCCAATTGATTACCAATTGCGTAATCTAATTAAGTGATTTAGATTACCTTATGAAGAAACAATACAATTAATCGTGAATTAAAACGGCATATTCAATTTGAAAATAATCATACGACTCCGATACAGATGTGTTAAATCGATTCTACTTAAATGCACAATCGTTAAATGTATCATGAAAATTCGATTAAAAGACAAATCGAATGGATATTAATTCAATTCGTTTTAATAAGCCCGAATCAAAACGCTTTATTCTCGGTCGTCGTTTTTGTACAATAAGTAGAAATTGACAAGACGTGGTGAAATTAAAATTGTCTTGAATCGAGCATAGTTTTTAGTATAAAAAAAAAACATTTATTTTGCAAGTAGATTTACAGGAAATACTTTCGCACGTCAAAAATTTTAGTGTCTTTTTTCAAATGTCGTAGTGTAGTGTCAATTTTAGTTAATTTTAGTGTTCTCAAAATTGCTTGCTAGTAGTTAGGTTTCAGTAATACGTGGCCAATTCTTCTAGCTTTGTTAAGCATTTGTAGTTTGTAGACTTTGGGTAGTATATCGCACATAAATGTTGTAACTCAAATGCAATGTTTTTTAAGAATCAACAAATAATCAAAACGTGTATTCAGAGAGAAGGCGTTTACAGGGTTTTTTAATTAATCTAATATATCAGCTTCATACTACCGTTTCGGAAAATAAAAACGAAATGATTACTGGCAAAAGAAATGGTCAAAGAAACGAATACTTATTTTTTTGTAAACCTTAATTGTGCATATTATCTTAGTTGGATTTTTTATTATTTCAATAACAGTCGTATTGAATTACTTGAATTGAATTTCACGTATAACTATGATATTGCGCCATTTGCGCCTCATGTTATATCAAAACCGACATATTTTGGTTTGCAACACTTTTGCATTCAGTGCGATATATTTAAAATTTTGTAATATACATCAATACATTGATTCCAAATGGATAGTTTTGTTAAAACCCAAAAACCTCGTTCACATAACGATTTTAACCGCACCAAGCGCATATTAATGGCACACACTGCGCCTATAACCGTTCGCACGCGACACCACTCGTGGGTCCCCTAACAGTTTACAATGGAGAAATAAAAATGTTTTATCGATCATGGGGTGCGAAGGCGCCTTAACGCGTGCTGGATTAATGGCCAATAGTGCTGTGTTAATAAGAACGACACAATATTGTATGGGAAAATATCGTATTCGCCATTCCTTTTACCGGTGGCCATTTTGTTTTTGATTGTTAAATTGCTTGCTCGGTTGTTTTTCGACCAGAGAGCTGAACAGAGCGAAAATAAATCCCAAATGGTATCTATCCCCAATAGTATATAAATTAAAACTGTATGCTACTAATATTATAAAGGCGAAAATTTGTGTGTATGTTTGTTACTTCTTCACGGTTAAATGGCTGGACCAATTTTTATGACATTTGGTATGTAGGTTGCTAATACCTTGGAATAACTCACAGGGTACTTCGATTGAAGGGAGACTATTAAGAGAAAATTACTCTTCATTTCTTGGAGAGTTTCACTTCAAGTATTGAAATATGATAAAATGTAAAACCTACTAAAATATATAACGTAATGTACGTTAATGTAACTATTCTAGAGTACTACATTCTGCATTGCACCATCCACTTTAGGTGATTATACGGATTAATATGAAGGGAGACTATGAGAGAAAATAGCTCTTCATTTCTTGGAGTTTCACTATAAGTAGTGAAATATGATAAAATGTAAAACCTACTAAAATATATACCGTAATTTACGTTAATGTAACTATTCTAAACTATAAACTGGATTAACCTAAAAACTTTTAGTACTACATTCTGCATTGCACCATCCACTTTGGGTGATTATACGGATTAATATGAAACTTGAAGGGTGGAATATGGGATACATCGTAAAAAATATATTAAAGAGATATATTGATTTTATCGATATTGATGTACGCGTGACTGCGCCTTAATAGTTAACGAAATCTTTATTATAGGATTTATGATCTATCGTATATTGTAATGGTATAAAGAATATTAACATTATTTTCGGATAGGGGGTGGAAAATATTTTTTAATCACCGATATCAGATCTGTGACGTAGGGCACAGCGGATAATCCGCTCAAATCGGAGCAACCCGTCTGGAGAAGGACCACCTTACAGAAGATCGTAGCCAAACAGCATTGGTCTCGGCCATGTTGTGTTCCTACGGTGGTCTCCAGACCAGAGCTCCACTTTTGACAGAGTCGGCATGAGTAATACCCCTGGTGTTGCAATCGTTCAGAGGGTATGAACTGCTTACCATCAGGCGGTCCGTATGCTTGTTTGCCACCAAAAAAAACAAAAATATTTACCTGCACTCAAATACTTTTTATTATGCTCACTAAGAAATATAAAAGTTATTTTCTTTTTAAACTTACCATTATTATGTGCTATAAAAACAGCGCGTCGTCTCTTTTAATTTTTATACTCTAATTAAGTAATTAGACCGGGAGCTAACACCCGTAATCCTTACAGCTTTTAGTTACTACGTACAGCTGGTGACATTAAAAAGGCCCATTATTATCTACAGTACCTATCTTATTTTATTTAGATACTGTCTAGTAGTTTTTAAGTGCCATATTTAACGAGAATAAATTACAAATCCACCATTATTTAGTTCACAAGAAACCTATAAGGTTTCGCCTTGTCTGTCTACGAGTACTTCATTATTTTTTATACATAATATCTTAATTTTTCGACAGAAATCTAAGTAGAATAATGTAATTTAAAATAAGATGTCCAGTCCACCAGAGAAGGGTCGGGTTCCATACGAGAAGTTTTTATGCCGGGGATTTTTACGGAGTGGATTTTTACGGAGTGGATTTTTACGCAGTGGTTTTTTACAGGGCGATTGCAAGGTCGGCCGGCCAGGAAGACAGGCACGTTGTTTTGATTCCGAGTTTAAAATCATGGAGAGTGACATTTGATTTTTAAAATAATAAAATCATGTTAAATGGCTAAGAACTGGAGAATGCACTATCTTTGCCTTTATTCTACATTTAAGTATATCTTTATTACAGTGTCAAATTTAATGTCTAGCGCTGTACGTTATTTTTAAAATGGAGTACAGAAAGCAGTGCACACGGCGTGTGATTTGTTTCGTAATCATGCTTTATGGACTTCGGGATTTAGCATCCAGGAAATTGGCCTCGTTTTACTAAACTAACAATATTATGTTATACTAGTTTTTTGATATTCGTTGTAGCAATAAAAGATAGTGGTAACAGCTGAAGTAGATTGTTATAAAACCAAACTGGTGTTTTTGGGAATATTTTGTTTGGATTTTTTAAATGAGATGGTGCTCAAATGTCAATGAACTTAAGCATGTGCTAAACCCCTGTGTATTATTTCAAGTTTCTAACCCTTATAGTTTAGGCCCTGCGTTGATATGTCAGTCAGTCAGTCAACTTCTCCTTTTATATATATAGATATTTGAACCCCGAAGCCATCAAAGCACAACTCGCTGTGCCCTTTGTTTCAAAATGAGTTTAAAACCGTGTGAATCAAGGGTTAATGTGTATTTTTATGCTAAAGTGGCAAACAAGCATAAGGCCCGCCTGGTGGTAAGCAGTTACCGTAGCCTATAGACGCTTGCAATACCCGGGGTATCACTCACGCGTTGCCAACGCTCCCCCCCCCCCCCCCCAAGTGGAGCTCTGGAGACCAATGCTATTAGGCTACGATCTTCTGCAAGGTGAAGATCCTTCCCTAGGCGGGCTGCTCCGATTTGAGCGGATTATCCACTGAGCCTGATAAATAAAATATTGGATTTTTTTATCATATTTTTTTTCTAGGGGCTTTTATCTTGCTGATACGGCAGCCCCGTGTTTGATTTATATTATTTATTCTAGAAACATTTTGTCAATAGATAACGCGTTGAGATGTTTAGGGGAATCCCATAAATATATTTCCACGAGATTTGCCATCTTGAAAATTCTAAAATCAATTACATTTAAAACTCTCGATCGCTATCACAACAGTTAAAATTTATACACGTTAAGATATACGGAGTGACAGACACACACATTGATAAAATAAAGAGATAATGTTTATTTATTAAGACCGCCCATGTTTTGAACACCATGTATGTTATAAATTAATATCAACCTGTATGTTTTAAATATATGAATATTCAAAAGATTTATCTTGATTGTGATTTTTTTTTTGCAGATGTTTGAAATTTATTATAATTTTAGTTAATTTTATAATCCATATTCGTTTTTATTTTTAAGGACCAGGGGCCTAATTCTCACGCAATCGAGAAAATTTCACAAACGTAAAAAAGTACGAAATTCGAATATTTTTCGAGGGAAACACATTTTTATTCTCAGAACTTCACAATCGAAATATTTCGATCGAACATCACATCACTCGAACGCAAGGAGTGGCAACGAGTGGTACTGACCAATCGAAGTTGATACTCGTATTCGAACTTTAGATGTCAAAATGACAAACTTCGATCACTGACATTGACACAGACAACTTTTCAATTCGTTCCGTTTTATTCAATACGAGCTTCGAATTTTGTGAAAATCACCAATTATTAGGTGGAAATTACAATTTGTTTCCCAAACGTTTTTAAAAACGTCGATTGCATGAGAATCGGGCCCCAGGAAGGTTACTACGAAATGTAAATCCGAAACATCGGCCGAAGTATCGGAAGAATTTTAACCATGAATTACCTGGTATTTCTTGAATTCTATCCACGAAATATCTTGTACTATTTGGTTATTTTAGTAGTTCGTTGAATTATAACATTTATAACCATGAAATACATTGTAATTCGTGGTTCAAATTCTTCCGATACTTCGGCTGAAGTATCGGATTTACCTTTCGTAGGCGGCGGCACTTTCATACAGATACATATATAGAATCTAGTAGTGTCACTTGCAGTTTACAGCTGCACGGCGTGCGGTTCATCTTGAAATTAGACCTTTTTAATCATTCCACTTGGATCCATTATTGATCCATCAATGGATCTTAGGCGACTTTTAAAATTCAACTTGAATTGAATCCATTATTTGGCATTATTTATGATTGATTCTAACTTACAGATTCTTGACAGCTCGAAGTTTATGAAACAGGAATCTTACCTGAAAACAATAAGTTAATATTAAAAAAAAATACTCATTTTTTTTTTCCTATATCTACCTTAATTTATATTTAGACTAACATCTAGAAAAATAACAAAAATATTAATCATAGTATTTACCCATAATCATCCCACTGCTAGGATAAGGGTCTCCCTTCAATCGAAGGGGGTTAGAGCTTACTCTGCCACGCTGCTCCTATGTGGATTAGCGAAGACCAGTGTTTTCAGCCTCAAGCCACCGACTTGGCTTAACGACTGTGATCTATCGACAACAGCCCAAACAGCTAAACGTGCCTATGTATGCATCATTTTCAATATCAACATTTTGTTACTCTGATAATAAAACTGTATATTTTTCCGTCAAATTGTTAATATAAAAATCTATAATATTTCATCACTTGAACGTAACCCTTTTTGTATATCCCTCTTTTTCTAGCACATATAAACAGAAAGAGATGAAGACATAAAAATCTACGACACGCGCCCCTCAAGACTATACTCTAGTTATAAAATGGCACCTGAATTATTCATAACAGGGGCAAAATAACATTGTTACAAGAAAAATATAAATTTCAACTCTATTCACTATGAATAAAGGTATAAAATTGTTGCAGCGAATAGTTATATCAAAATCAAACGATTCCAACGTGGGTTTACACTTGTCGGAAGTAAACATAGTACCGGAATATTGTACGCTTTTTTAACATATGAATAGATGATGCTAGAGATTTTTTGGCAATCCGACTCCTATAAGAATTTTCAAAAATTTCTGAAAGATATTTGACTTAGAAAATACAATACAGTGTATGTACAGTGTTGGTTTATAATACAATAGTATTTTTTTTAAATCACACAGTTTGAGCTAGCCCCAAAGTAAGTTCGAAACTTGTGTTATGGGATACTAACTCAACGATACTATATTTTATAACAAATACATAGGTATTTAGATAAACATCCAAGACCCGAGGCCAATCAGAAAATTTTTTTTTTTATCATAAAACCGCATTCGTGAATTTCTGCACTTCCCAATAGTTGACTGGTAGATAAGTTGCATTATCTACCAGTCAACCATTGGGTAGTGCAGAAATTCCCGCTTATTGTATCAGTAATTTTGTAATAAAAACAATGGAGTGGTAGAGCATTTATGAAATGGGCTAGTTCCACCGAACACACTTAATTCCCACTTCTTCTAGGTTGTCTGGAAGAGATTGCTTCTGCGATAAGACCGCCTTTTGTTCATTAATTTTGTTAAATTTTTTTTTGTTTTTTTATCTGTATGTTTATATTTGTAATGGCAATAAAGTGTTTTGTATCGTATTGTATAAGATTTAGCATAGTGTAATAAGAGTTAGCAAGTTAGCCTGTCTAATTAGACTACTTGCTTGCTTGCTGATTACCGCGTAGTGTAATAAGACAGCACGCATAGGCAGAGTTGCCAACTGACTGAGCTGACAACTTGAAAATTAGCATTCAGCACCTAGCACTCAATCTGGCACTTTAGCAATTTATGCTATTTTCCAGTTAAGATAAAACAAAATGTAGCTCGCTTCGTAAGCAGTAACTAAACCATGAAGAAATTACTAAAAGGAGTTGCCCTAAGCAGTAGTGCAGTGTAGTCCAGCACGTTTTCTAAGTTGTTACTTTATATACGGACAAGATAATAATAAATTTATACGTTATATTAATGAGCCTTTTAGAATTTTTCTCTGCTATTCAATTACGATATTGTATAGTATAATGCTATTTTGTTTCATGTCCAATAAACTTAGCACTATTTTTAAAAAATCCTGGCAATCTAGCACTTTTAGGGACTTCATTTAGCACCTGCCCGTAATATAGAGTTGGCAACCCTGCGCATAGGCAGAATTAACTACTTTCCATCAAATGACACGAGTGCTTGTGAACTTTGCAACGACATACAAAAGCTGCATCAAAGTCTGTTGCTTGGGATATTTCACGTAAATCAGTTTAGTCGTATATCTGTCAGTTTCTGAAACGCGTTTTAATTCCAAATTCTTTTTTTCTTTATTTTGACAGTAACAGCCATAATATAATGTATCTTTAACTTTTAAAATGGTTTTGCGCAATTCATCTTAAGCATGAAAGGTTAACAAAATATATTTATCAGAGAAATAGTTATGTTTATAATAAAAAGTAATATTAGGTTGTTGGATATAATATCTTTACTTCAAAAGTAGTGTCGGTTCGAATCTCAACAATTCAAAACTTATAATAGAAGGGTATTTCTTTGGGGTGGTTCACTGGAGTTTATCCCAAGGGGATGGACAGGGGTAGGCAGACATGACGAAATATTCGATATACCTCTTTAAATTCCCGAATAATTTTGAGAGAAATGGAATAGATGGATGAGTTAGTAATCAATAAATAAATTTGTATACGATTCACTCAACGTTACCTGCTCACAGAGTAAGGTATTATTAGGGACACTTAAACACATTTTAGGTTTAAATAATATGATTAATAACGCAACATTATAATTACCACAAGGGTAAACAAGAAGGCTATTATTAAATCTTTAATTTCATGGTTAGCCCAAAATAATTACCCTTAAACATAATAATTCAAAAGTTAGTAAAGATTTTAAAGAATAGGACAAAGGGTACTTTAGGGGTGGTTTACATAATAAAACAATAGGGGTGTGTCGTTTAAACATTAAACTTAAGTTGGATACAAACGTCTGCGGTTTATTGTGGCGTGGCGTTATGTGTCGTGATGGTGGGGTGTCCACGTCACACTTGGGTGATGGTGGGGTGTGCATACTTTGCGTTGCAGATCCATGTGTCGTAGTCGTATGTCCACGTCACACTTGGGGGGGTTGGGAGGGTTGGCAACGCGTGAGTGATACCCCCGGTATTGCTTACGTCTATATGCTACTTTGATGGCTTACCATCAGGCCGACCGTATGCTTGTTTGCCACCTGTGTGGTATAAAAAAAAAAAACAACTTTTCTTTTTGTTTTGATTGGACATTTGTGGCTAGATTTTCGGAAGCGAGAGCACAGAAGCCATATTCTCCTTATGAACGCCGTGTCGGCTGCCACCCGTGTCGTATCATCATCTTAGCCACAAGAAGTTCAACATAGGCCTGGGATCAAACGTCCCCAGCGCGACCGGTTGGCAACGGCACCAGCCGTATATCACAATGGTACTAGTGGTCGCGGTTGCGTGCGACGATGGTGGAACGTTGTGGTTGTGGTTAGAATTTGTACAGTAACTTATTATACTTTTCCTTTTGGAATTCCTATGGGAAATGGAGTAATTCAGTAGTAGATTTGTTAGTAACAAAAGGCGTATGCAAACTTGGACATGATACTTTGTATTGTTCATCTTCTTTTGTTGTTTTCAGTAACACAACTAAACCCTCATTCGTGATGCGATAATGCATTATTCGTAATGAATTTATGTGAAATATCTCGCTGGGAAGATTCCAACCGCGTAATTTTAATAATGAATGAAAACAAGCTTTCAAAATGTAAATTTTTAATTAGAAAACTGTTCGCCTCCACTCTCGGCGCGGCGTGATGCCACCAGTTTTATTGTTGCACGGTTGACGTCATTTCATTCACTCACTCGTTCATTCATTCACTCTTTTTAGTGCATTGGGAAACATATTTTATTGTATAAATTCGAATCGAAAAGAGGCTCTCTGGAATGGAGGCATAAGTTCAATGAATTGTTTATCATATCAGGCTGATTATGAGGATGTTAAAAATTCGAAAGCTATGCTGTTTTTTTTATTATTTGACTTTAAATGTGGGCAAACAAGCACTTAATTGCTAGTTTTTCAGCACCAAAATATCCTAACAGACAGAACATCTGTCGTCCTTACAAGTGTCAAACCGAAAGAATAAATAAGTTAAGCAACGAAGACTCCATAATGACATTAGCCTGTCCTATAGGTTGACATTTTTTAATTTCAATAACAAAATTCCGACCTCACCGGAAATTTATTAAAATGAATTATTATAAACAACAACAAACAGACGGGACAAACAACAGGATTTGAACAAAAGATCCCCATAACAATTTATAAAAGCAATAGAAATGCCAACCCTTTGATGGCGCTGCACAAAATCAATTCTTCATTTAATAATATTCCAATAGGCGCGAACAGACGTGCGACAAAAAAAATCGCAAATAGCAAAATTCTAAACTCGGTACGATATCGCCGTGTATGTCCGCGACGACTCGTAGCCACGTAGCGGAATCGCGATAGGGCGCGAAATCTTCGATTGACAGCGCGCTCATCGTGCTCTCGCTGCGAGGACGCCACGCCACGTTCTGCGAGCGCGCGGTGGGCGTAGCGACGATACCGCGGCGATACAACGACCTTCCAACATTGGCATTCGTATCGCCATCGCCGTGTGGACGCGTTTATAGAGAACTAGTAACTTCGTTTGCGTATATCTCGCTTTCCCGTGGGAATTTTGAAAAATCCTTTCTTAGTGCTCCCCTACGTTATAAAAGGAACCCCTGTGCAAAATTTCAAGTTTCTAACCCCAATAGTATAGGCCCTGCGTTGATATGTCAGTCAGTCAGCTTCTCCTTTTATAAATATAGATATATGGGTATACGTGTTACGACGATAATATCCCCGCGATTCTCTCCCTCGTGGAGATGGTCCCTAAACTATCGCATCCTAATACAATATTGTTTTAGCCGACATTGTCGTGTCGTCATATCGCTCGTCTGTGCGTTAACAAAAACAACAAACCTTGATCCTGGCGACCATTTAAAGCCCTTTGTTCTTGGAGACAACCCTTTTAAGATTTTCGTAATTAAATTTTTATGAAGATCCTCCTCATTAATTAATTTGTCTTAAAATAATTTTAGGTATGCATTTACGTTAATTTTATCATTAGTTAAGTAAAAGTGAAAATAGTATTGAAATAACAAAAACAAACTATTTTTACACTCTCGGACTGTTTTTTGTTTGGAAAAAATGATTTTGCTGTATAAAATGTTTTAAATCTCCCAATATACTTTTAAAATTTACTTGTTTAAAATTTTTGTTTTCTTTTCGTTTATTTGCTAGTAATTTAATAATATTAGTTTTGTATTTTAAACTAGCTGACCCGTGCCCACTTCGTTGGGCATAATGTTAAAAGCCTTTCTATTTTTTGGTTTTTTATATAACCTATGACACTCAGCAATAATGTGGCTTTCTATTGGTGAAAGAATTTTTTAAATCGGTTCAGTAGATCCCGAGATTACCCCTTACAATTTAACAAATACACAAACTTTACCTCTTTATAATATTAGCATAGAAGTATAGATTAGCATACTGTTTATTCATCTGCTTTGCTCATATATTGATCATGTTGTGTACATTATGTTTAGGGATATAGTTTTGATCGAAACTGTTTCATATATTAGTTTTAACTCCGTATTGACTGTAGAATACAGTCTTATGTACCAACAAAATAAAATAAATATAATGATCGACAAATTTGATTTTCGACGAATATTAAATAAACAAAATATTCATGGAAAAATACACAACGCAATCTAGTCCCAAATTAAGCAAAGCTAAATACTTTTTTGAAAAATAAATACCTTATTATGCATAAAAAATCATCCAGACCAAGACAATCATATTATGTTCATGCACTGCACACACAAAAGCAGGATTGGAACCCGCGGTCCTTGAGATAAAGCCATTGCTAGCCACTCGACTACCAAGTCTGTTATATCCAACAATTAAATTAACCAAAACTAATTCTATGTTTTAACTGCACATCTGCAATTACTTTTAATTGTTTGTCATCTCAAAGGTTAAAAACATTACAGTTATTATTTTTTTTTGCAAAAAATTACAGAAAATAAAGGTTTTGACGTAATCATAAACTTAAAGCATGTAATTACAAGAATTACAACGCAATTACATATTTTTTATTACGAAAAAACTCCATAACAATTACTTGCACAATAACTTTTTACCGTCCACAGATTCTAAAAGTTTCCAAGATAAGAGCCCAGTGTACACTGAACATAAATATATTATTCTGGTGGCTGGACTGTCTCGCAGTGTATTAGACGCACAGTAGTGTCACTTCATTTAAATCGAATAACTATTTCGAAAATAATAATGAAAAATTCTACTTCCCCGACACATACAACACATTTTCGACATTGTTTACTCATCACATCAAACTACAAATCATCAGCACGGTGTATGTACAAAACATACAAGGATTTTCAGAAATTCCCACGGGAAAGCGGGATACACGCGAACGTAGTTGCGCAGGTTTCGCTAGTTAAAAATACACAACAAACGGTACAATACATAGGTTACATTACAATACATTGGGATAACATAATATGGATTCGACGCCCGATGTCACTAACGCATTTTGTCACATAAGCAGTTTGTCACGCAATATAAATTTACGTAGTAAGTCACTTAAGCATTTCGTCATATTTGTCTACTAAATTGTTTGTCTACTAAACTACGGCCATTGTATTGGTCCTCACCCGCGCATCACATAGGATTGCCTTCATAATATCACTAGGTCATGATGAATATAAACTGTGCGTACTGTTCCAACTGTTTATTTGACGCCATCCCTCCCGCAAAACTTCCTTAAATATTGCAGATTTATGCTAAACGTTACCGCGGACTGGGTTTTTTATTGCCACATAAAAACTTAGTTCGAATTAACTCTTGGTGTGGCTCAGCTTTTAGTTTCCCCTTCAGTTAAAAAGCGGGAAAATTAAGAATTTTGACATTTAATATTACGATGGTTAATGGTAACATTAGTATGAAAATTATGAAAAAAAAAAGTTATTTAATATATTTTTTTACTTTTTTATACCACTAAAGTGGCAGACAAGTATACGGTCGCCTGATGGTAAACAACCACCGCAATGTTTTTTTGCAATACCAAGAGCAATACTAACTCGCTGCCGACTCTGCAAGAATCTCTTCACGCCTTTTTTGAAGAACCCTATTTTTTATTTTTTTATTTTTATGGCAATGGAGGTCAAACGAGCTATCGTGCGGGTCACCTGATGGTAAACAATCACCGCCCATGGACATCTACGACTACCATGATCTTAGATGCGTTGTTGGAAGAGAGAGTAGAGAGTAGAGTAGGAAGCAGGAGAGGCATTCAGTGAAAAGTATTAACATTTACAACATACCCAATTCAACGATCGCCCCACGACATATTCGTAAAATTACTGTTTTCATCAAAGGTTCCCCCCCCCCCCCAATCATCAAAACCAGGAATTAAGCGATCCTCATTAATAAAAGTTGGATGAAAAAAAGGCAATATAATGGCGGTTACTCCAATAGCGTAACTCATCGGTACGTAGAAAATGGAATATTAATATCGAAATGAGAGACTATGATCGTATTCTAAAGTCACTCGAATTCGTATATCGGGCCATCGAGATTTAATGTACCTAGAGTAAAACTACACAGCGCTTTTTTGTTCGCATTCGATCAATTCGACGTAAACAAACCGACCAAATAGAGAAAAATCCTCATTTTGCGAATTTATACGTATTTACGTATCAAAGTTATGTGGCTTACTTGCTCATATTTTGAAGTGAGTAACCCGGCAAATTTAGAAATGTGTCACGCATTTGATAAATTCACAACATGGAACTTTTTTTCAATTTAGCCGGCTTGTAAATAACACTACTCATTTGGTCCGCTCTGAATAAACCGACATTTAATTTTGCTTTTTCAAATATGGTAAGTACTCCAAAGAGTTACACAAAAATGAGTTGTGTTACATCATCATTATGTGGCTTTAACTTGCTCACATTGTGAAGTGAGTAACCCGGCTAATTTTGATGTGACACGCGTCTAGTAAATTCGCGATAAGTTTCATATTTTAAATTTAGTCGGCTTGTCAACATTAACACGTTCTTGTAAACACAAAAATGAGTTAGTGGTGTAGTTTTTTTTGCAATCGTTACTCTGCCTATCCCTCCTATGTATGTATGTTTAGTATTCCTAGATTGATTGACTTCTCGGTTCAGCAAACAGAAGAAATGTACGTTCACTAAATGACAAAGCCAATTAGTTAGAAAGCTTAGTGGGCGCGAACGGACATGTTAGCTTTCATTAATTAATAAATTAACCAAATTAATTATAGTTTAGGTACCGGTAGAGCATCCTCAAGTCTATAAGCCTTTTTTTTTTTTGTCTAAAGTCAGGAAAATGCATCACTGCATGTCCCGCCGCTGCTGGGGAAGCGACGGGGGTCTGTCGGGCTTCCCCCTTTAATGCCACTTGGGTATACCGACTAAAAACCCTGACTGACTGCCACCTTATCCACCTAGATGGGCGCCACGGGAACTAAGATACATCCGTGACCCCGCCGGCAAGTCTAAGCCTACCTGTTTTCAATAAAAATCCTAGTGTTTCCCACAACTATGTAAAATTAACTGTATACTTGCTATTTATATAAAGGCATAAACTATTAAGATACTGAAGCACAAAACACTTTATTTGAAAATAAAAATACATTTAAGACGCTATGCCGTAAAATAATTGAAACGAAAGGGGCGGGGCCTAGCCAAAAGTTGCGCGAGTGCCGCCGCGGCGGCGCTGCACTCGCGCGCGTGCCGGCCGGACCGCCGTTTTCCCGCGAAGTTTTGAAAATACTTTCGTCGGAAATACGATACGTTTCGCTGTTCACTTGTTATTGTTTGTTTAGTAGCTATTTAAGTTTATCTTAACTAATAAAGTAAATGAATACCTGTGTCTATTTATTTTAATATTAGTTATGAAATACAAGACAGTCGATATTTGGTCTATAACTAAATATATTGATAAATAAGCAAAATAATTACTTACATAAGTACATATTAAATTTTAAATAGTTTTACAGACAAACAAAATACTTTTTGCAATCGAATAAAACATTACACACACTGCGTTTTACTTTATAGTCTAAGAGCTAATGTCATTGTAAGGAATATTTTAGTAAAATGATAAAACAATGGGATTACATACTAAAGCTGTTATAATAAGGAATGTTCATCGTTTCATTCAAATACTTATTCAAAGTTATGTTATGAAAATTTTCTGTGGCTTCTTCTGAAGACTGTGCATATGCAGTACCACACTACAGGCTGAGCCAATTTTGAAATATACGAAAATGTTGTCTAGAATATAATTAATTAATAATAAATTCTAATTAGATGCAAATCACGTACTTTTTAAATCGTTTTATTTATAAAAGAACTAATAATAAAGCATTAGAGAAATTTTAAAAGTTATAGTTTTAAAATTTCTCTAAGGCAATAATCTTCTCATTATTACAACCCGCATTTGTCTCATTTGTGTCAACATTTTTATTTTCTTTACCTTTACGAATGACATAACTATGCTCACGAATTGCCATATTTCTTGTATGCCGAGGATCTACAAGCTCTGGTAGCAAGCAATCATAATAAAAAGATAATAATTTTGGTTCCATTTTCGTCTTCCAAAACTGATCATCTTTATGGAGTATTTCTGTTTTTAGTTTATTTTCCCCATACCACACAGCTAATAAACATTTTGGAAATTTACTAATATGCATTTGCCCCTGTGCTTGAAAGAACCAATCAGATTTTTTATTAATGTATATTTTTCCAGTATTTTTGTCTTCTTTCCAAAAATGCATTTTGTTTAGTGCTATATATAGCCCTATCAATCCCAATCTTGAACGGTGCTATGGGGCACTTAATTTCTACAAGCATATTATGCGTTAAAACTATTCCATCAGGCGTGGCCCCTAAAAACGGATATTGTTCGTCTATAAACAAACCACATTGCTTAATGTCTATATTCATTTTTTGCTTTTTTTTTAACCGACTTCAAAAAAGGAGGAGGTTCTATGTTTCATTGTTTTTTTTTGGAGGTCCGCCGATTACTCCTTAAATTTTGGACCGATTTTCATAATTCTTTTTTTAAAATAATATGTAATTTAAATATTGATTTTTTAAACTATATTTCCAAAATATTTTTATATAGTAGGTAAAAAATACGTAAATGTGGATAAAGTTACTAAGTAAAAAAAATAGTTTCTAGAAAACAAAAAGATGGAAAACGAAACAGCATTTTAAATTTCGACCAACCATTTTCGAACAAATGAAATTCGGGCAAACAAGTTTCGGAGTAAAGATACGTTACCATTCAACAAGAGGAGTTGTCTTGTCTGGCAGGCGACCGTCTCCTAGTTATTGCATATATTACAAAATACTTCAATATATAAATAGCTTCATTATAAAGTTTTGATTTAATCTCAGTTTATTTTTGACTAATATTAAGTTAAGAACAAAAATGTAATGTAGCTTCCTACCTATAAAGCTAATATTATACCTATTTTCTATTAAGTTTATTCTATTAAGTAAAATAAAATATTGTAATAAAATAAAATAATCAGTTAGATGTCCAATAGGCAGAATATAAACAAAGTGTCGCCCCTGCGTAGTAATGTCATATTCTATGACTCGGTTGGGGGCGGGGCCAGGGAGGGGCGCGCCCCGCACGGCCGAACGCGGCGCCAAAATTTGAAGGCGCTGTCATTTCTATACGTAATAATATTATTTCGATGGGTTGCGCGCGAGATCTCGACGAACGTAGATCCGTCCCAGACAAGAGTAAGCGGCCGACTGAGCCCGCCCCACCCGTGCGACGCATATATCAATCCCTCTTGCGAGAGACAGAGATGGGACACCGTGAACACGGCGAATTTTTAACGTCGTAAGCGCCAAAACACATTTATGCTTATTTAAAATTCATTAATTGAGTTTTTAAAAATTTGTCTTTACAGTCTCTAGAAAACATTAATGTCTTTCTTTATATGAAGTTTAAAATTTCTACTATTTACCGTTTAGAAGTTACAAGAGTTCTGAAGAAAAAACAGAGGTTACTTCGGATTTTTTTTCTATCGAGGAAATGTGTCACAATCGTGTTTTGGCTCTTTCCAAAATTTCGATTATATGATGAATTAATACATATCCAAAAATCTAGGTCTAAATTTTAGTAGTTTAGAAGATATTTGGTTTCTAAGGACCCTTCTTTTTTTCACATATCCCCTTAAATAACGATACCGAGCTGTAAGCTAAACTAATGACATTTTTACTCGAATGGAACTGCAAAGGGATTGAATAAATAGAAAAGATATTCAACTACAGTCTATTGTTACATTACTATTGGGACCTAAAACTGTGTTTACTTTGATACCAGTTATATAAATTGTAAAACCGTCTGGAATGCAATTATATATTTATACACAGACATAATTATACCTTCAAATCTTGTGTTGTGTGTAATTACCACGAAGTAAGTTTATCCTAGAAAATAGATTTTAATAGCATGGATAAATATATACATAGGTATATATTTTTATACGCAGATGACAGACTATCCATCCATCACGTAAGTACTTTTAGTCTGTGAAAATAGAACTATGAAATTATATACAGTCGCATAAAAAAATCCGTGTAATTCTAGTAGATCTGGATGAATGGACCTCTACCACTGTTCGATTTCTGCGACACTTCCGCACCGTGACGTGCGGAAGTGTCGCAGAAATCGAACAGCAAAGATCTGGAACTCCTGCCAGCGGTGTTTCCTACCATGACTTGGGAACCTTCAAGACGCGAGGATACATGCACTTAAAAGGCCGGCAGCGGCTCAGGGACTCCCCCCGTGTCTCTGTGCTCCATGGGTGGCGGTGACTTAACATCAGATGACCCGTATGCTCGTCTGCCAACCTCTTACATACAAAAAAGATCGCCGCAGTAAGTTATAACATAATGTATTTTTCTTCTTAACGAAACTAGTGAATCAATAAAACAGATAAAAATGTTTTCATCGTGTCAAGAGAAGAAAGCTCACAAGAACAAAGTCGTTAGTATAAATTAGACAGAAAAATACGATAGCGTGCATTGAAAAAAAAACAGTCGTAATTACCATTTTTTTTTCAGTCTGAATAGAAAATTGAAGTGAGCTGGGAATTGCCCCCTAAAACTCTCCCCACTTGTTAAGGATTAAGGTATCCTTTTGTGGGAAATATTGCAGAATGTGCGTTTAATCTGAAACGAGACCCACGCTCGAGTTGCTTTTTTGTAAGGAGAAATTTTTATTTTTATTCAAGATAATCTCGGAGCAATTTCGCTGGGCGATCGCTAGAGTTGGACTATTCGTATTGTCGTGGTCGTGATACCTGGTAGCTGTTTCCGTTATTTTTAATACCAGTCCTAGGCTTCATTCAGACGACGCCAGTTTCTTGCACATGCAAGAGCATGTAATCTAGTGGGAGCAATAATTTGTCCTTCAAAAATTGTAAGCAACTGTCGTTTAGACGTTGCATGTCAATTATTGTTTTGACATTATTGTATGCCACAGGCAATAAACTGGCATGGTCTAAATGGGCCTTTAGACAAATCCTTCCTTACTAATATTATAAATGAGAAAGTGAGTTTGTTTGTTTGTTATTCCTTCACGGCTTGACTAAGCAGCCGATCATTATGAAATTTGCATAAATATTGTTAGGGGTACAGAGCGCAACATAGGCTACTTTTTATCCCGTGAAAGTATGTCATTGCAATGGGAAAATAATTTTTCTACTATAGAGGGCGCTGTATCGGCCAACAGATGGCGCCACAAGTCGCGTTATGGGTTGTTAACCAAACGAGACCTATGTCATAAAATTAACGCGAGCGAAGCCGCGGGGAAAAGCCAGTGATAAATAAAATATAGTATCGTTGAGTTAGTATCTCATCATAACACAAGCTTCGAACTTACTTTGGGGCTAGCTCAATCTGTGTGATTTGTCACTATATATTTATTTAATGTAATCTATAAGCTTCAACTTCACATGTATATAAAAAAATTTTACAAATAAACAAACACCGTATTGCTAAATATACTGTATTGCGGTGGTAAGTATAGTCAAGATGAATTAAATCTTTACACTTGCAATTTTGAATTTATAGCGCAGTAAATATTGACAAGTTGACTGTACATTACATTTTTTTCAAAATACGTAGAGATGAGATGTTAACAAACTCATTGTTAAACTTTAATTTTGAGATGAAATGCTTGTAAGGTAACAAGAAAAGGATTAATTTTGTTTCAATAGAGAACTTTAATAACACACACCCAGACTAAAAACATACAAAAAAATTGCCTTAAGCTGGAATCGAACCCACGCCATCAGGGTCACTAACCGGGCTGTCAAATTTAAACTTAAAGTACAGATTATGATCGCTAGGAATTTAAATAAATACTCAAATTACAAGTATAATATCACTCCCAGTGTACATATGGATAGGTATCGTGCTTACGAATGCTTGCCATTCTCGGTCTCCCAGATTGGAATGTAGGGCTGGCACTTTACATATAATGCAGAACGTTTAACAGCATACGCAAATTTATGGGAATTTTGACAGGTTCCGTAGTCAAATGGTTAGCAATGGCTTCTTTATGTCAGAAGTAGCATAGTTTCTGTCACATTTTTTTACCTAAAATAGGTTTGCATTTGACCACACGCATCGCTGTGGTCTACGATGTAACACGCTGTCCTAGAAGAAACCTATTTACTCGAGATTTTAAGACCCCTGGATTGTATTTTTCGGGAAACATCGATTCCGGTAGAGAGTTCCGAAGAACCGCAGTCCTTATAATGAAGGTTGAAGCAAAGCGCTTTGTGTGCATCTTTGGAACCTCAACCGTAAATCGATGTCTTCCATCGTATTTCTAGTTGTTCGGCGATAGAACGGAGAGGGTGGAATCAAATCGTGCACACTCCCCAAAATGTTGATAAATAAAACAACCGTCAGAATGGCAACGTTACGCCGATGTTCGAGACTTTGCAACTTTTTAAGCGGGCAATATCAATGTATAGCTCTTGCCCGTGGCATCGTTCGCCGTAAATTTTGAGTACCTGTCATAAATATAGGTCTCGCCATCTGTTGGCCGATAAAATAAAATGTTAATAGGCGATTGCAGCGCCATGTCAACAACAAGGGCGCCTTGTTGCACACAAGCCTAGCCTGTAGCACACCCCGGACACTCCATACAACACGCGTGAAATGATTACCTATTTCTACTACATAGGCCAATGTCGTCTGTACACGCGCACACGTATGCACACACGTATACACATTCGTTCACTAAGCACACACCTTTGCGACTGCACCCGCCTCGATACCCGCCTGGGGTAAGGTAACGCGATTCGGTGCGAGGCGGAGAGTGGCCTTTTTACCTCGTGTTATTACTTATTCTATGCCTGTAGGTAAGTTTATGTCCATTGTGTGTTGATTTTGTTTATTTGTATTGCAAATAAAGTATTATTATTTTATATTATTTAGTCAGTATGTATTTCGGTTCTCAATAACGATAACGTTGCATATATGGAAGCTGTCAATAACACCCCTGTTACTTCTGTGCGGTTAATAACCTGAATGGACTTGCATGCAACATAAATTGAATACGTTTCTGTTTGGCTTTTAATTAAAATATTACCAATATACTGGTATTATTAATAAAATAAAAAATAATTATTAATATTAATGGCAATATAATTCGACGTCGAACTATATTTTTAAAGTTTTTTTTGCAGGTCCTGAAAATTTGTCGAGTGGCTAGTAACGGATACGTTATCCCAATGACCGCAGTTTAAATTCCGCGCAAGGCAAACTATTGTGTGCATGAACATGTCTGCTTGCCTTGGTCTTCACTTACGAATAAAGTATTTATGTTTATATATTAGTATTAGATTTATCGTTTATAAGAATCTCACATCACAACTAAGTTCTATAATGTTATTTTGATTCCTGATTGGAACTATATAGGTCTGTAAAACTACTTCAAATACACCTTCGGGCACTGATACTTGACAGCCAGAAAAAGTATCTGACATAGCTTAGAGCCACAGCACACGGCGTATTTTAAACGCGCAGATGACGCGCGTATCGTTATCCAAGGCGGTGTTGCAATCATTCCATCGTAACGTCTAACATATAAAGAGCTCAATGTAGCACGAAACGCGCGTCCTCTGCACGTATAAAATACGCCGTGTGCTGTGGCTCTTAGTCTCTGACACTGGATTTTATTATACGTATGTATTTTAATATTTATTTATTTATTATGTTACAGGTTTACAGTTATAACCAAAACATCTTATGGTAGACAATAACAGATTTTGTACTGATTATGTTAGTGACAACCCTAGGAGCTTCTTATCTCACCGACAGGTACGCTTGACGAGACTGCGTCAATAGACACGAATCTATAGCTCGTGTGTACGCCGCCTAAGGCAGATTGGCTGTGTGAGTGTGTGTACACGTAATACTATGAATGTGTGAGTTTTGTACTGTGACCAAGCCCGATTTACATAGATATAAAATCAAATATTTCTTATTTCACTGTTAGTATTGTGTGTACGACTTTATAATAAAATTGTACAAGTCGCCAACACGGCTGACTCGCGCAGATGTAAAACGAAGTTCGAAACTCATACTTGTACAGTGCATAACGACAATCGATTTTCAATTATAACTGTGAGTTAAAATTTTGGCGCGTACCATATACATTTTTTTTTAATTTGAATTTGGATTTTTTTTTTTACTAACAAGAAAGTGGATAGTTCAAAATTTTCACACCCTCATCAATCGCACCGCAGTACTTAAGTCTACTCGTGGTCGTGACACGGTACACACTCAATCTGTCCGATTTGTCCCCATATGACGACCTCCGTGGCGTAATGGTTACCACGCCAGACCGCCACCCAGGAGGTCCCGGGTTCGATCCCCGGTCGGGTCACGATGAAAAACGAACTTTTTCTGATTGGCCTCGGGTCTTGGATGTTTATCTATATATGTATTTGTTATAAAATATAATATCGTTGAGTTAGTATCCCATAACACAAGTTTCGAACTTACTTTGGGGCTAGCTCAATCTGTATGAATTGTCCCTATATATTTATATTTTTATATTATTTATATATTCATTTATTGACAGGAACAGAAGAAGAAGTAACAATAGGAGCTTGCGTAGTCTATTTAAATTTGCATCTATGGCGATTCCTAAGATGGAATTGAATTGTGTCAAAGAGCCCAATGACCTGTAATGTTTGTGTAACAAGTCAGCCGAAGTCTGATTGGTTTTCATGTGCAAATATCCCAGGTTATCCAGGGCATCCAGGCAAAACATACATTTGCACCTTCCTTTAAACTTTTTAAGTTCCATTTTATTTTTATTATTCCTGTACAAAGGTACACGAAAATATTTGTTGCCGGACTAAAAAAAAATTAAATGCAAAATGTTGCTTTTATTAATATTTTAAATAAAAATAAAGTTTTTAATAACATACCATTGTAATGTGGAAAAAAATATTCAGAACCCAGCAAACAATGATTTTCATCATGCGTCAGACAGACAGAACAAGCAAGCGGACCCCATGATGGAAAGTGGCATCACGCTGCCTATGAACATCTTAAACACTAGATGTAAGGGGTAGTAGTCAATCGACAAACACCTAACTAATATCATTGCTAATTTACGCCGACATTCTCTGAGAGGTAAGTACTTCCCCGGTAGAGCTAGACAATTCCATAAAGGTCTACAGCTCCGACAGATGTCTGTCTGCCTGATTCGAACTCTTGTGATAAAGTAGCCGTCCCTGGGACGTGTCATACACACTTGTCAACCATTAGATGGCCTAAAACTCTAGATAACCTATACAGGACGCCAATGTATGTTTCCATCAAGCGATTGATACTATTGTATCCAAAATACAATAAGTGACGAAGTGTTCCAATTAGAGAGATGACGACCCAAGGGTCCAACAGGAACTGGGCCCTTTACGATCTTTTATAAGATTCCTTTGTAAGAAACTTTCAAGGAAATGCCTAGTTAAGTGATGAATTGGGAAATAGATATGGAGTACTTCTATATAATATATCTACTCTTATATATTTTTATAAGAACTTTATTTCATGTAAGGCAAAAGATCGCGCGGTCGTTTATCAAAAAGATCGACTGATCAAGGGAAAGACTCATCGTCACGTGCTGGACAGAACCTGGTGGAGGCAGATCATCCGCTCCAGACGCAACCATGAGGCAGATCACGATCGTCAGGCATGAGGGAAGGACTCAGATAATTTTATTTCACGTATTTCAGGTCAACAGAGCACTGCCAGCATCAGCGAATCGGGACTGGCGCGTGAACATCTGTATTTCATATATTTTGTGTGAACGACTTCACACTAAAAGCGGCCCGGGTCGGTGGCGGCGCGGCAGTCATCGCGACTACGACCCGCTGCCGCGTTCATTGTTACTTTCATGTTTTCGACTACCTATAGAAAAAATGAACTTTTTTTTCATAAAAAAAGACATTACTTTCAATTTTATAGGTATTCAGTATCGTAAATAAATTTGATGACACTATCAAGCCACTCGTCATAGCTAAATCTCACGGATCTTCGGGATCATTATGGGTACCTTCCCCCTCGCTCCCCCTATTTCTCGCCCTAATTCACCCCTCCTATTACCGTGAGGGGTGGCCCGAGCACTTTTGTAAACATAATTTTTGGTCTGTTATTATTTGGATTGTGTTTTAAGAATATAAGGTGTATATTCATTTATTCACGTAATTTGTTTACAATAACGTATATTTTTATTAATTTTTTACTAAAAACTAAAGTAAAATTAAGAATTAAACTAAGACTAATATTAAAAATTATAAAGACAGGGTGTCCTTGTGGGTGTCCCTGTGGCAAGGTACCTGGTAGGTAGCGAGATAACTCTGCTAGCGTTTTGGGTAGGTACTACCTACCCAAATAGGTACTACCTACCCAAAACGCTAGTAGAGTTATCTCGCTGTATTGTGATAGAAATGCATTGAGCGAAGTAACTGCCAGCCTGGGGGACACCTGGGGTCGCACGCGCCTATGATCCACTGGGCGATCGAGCAGTGGATGCAAGAGGACGGAGGAAAAACAAAGAAAAAACAAATTTTAGTCGCAAGACATACGCAAAAACCTTGACATAAACTTTATATTTTGGGGGATTGTACCTGTCAAATAATCCATTGGATTCATCAAAAGGGGAGTTTTAAAACGTGAAAGGATTATCCTGTTTACCACCTTTGTATAAAACAAATCCCGTTTATAAATCTAACAGAATATAAAAACGTAAATACGTGAATGGAACACGTAATCCCAACGAGTTTAGTCGAGAGCCCGGCACAGACCGACGGACTGGCAAGAAGGGTGTTGCCGCCTGAATTTAATATCACTCCCACGATCGATGGGTACTTTATTCAAATAATTTCTGGAAATGACAATTTACCTTTGAAAAACGTAAACAGAAAAATATTTTATGGACTTTTTTTATGCCACAAAGATGGCAAACAAGCATACGGCACGCCTAATGGTATCACTGTAGCCTATAGACGCTTGCAATACCGAGGATATCACTCACGCGTTGCCAACCCTCCCAAGTGGAGCTGTGGAGACCTTACTCACCATAGGAACACAACATAGCCGAGACCAATGCTATTTGGTTACGATCTTCTGTAAGGTGGTCCTTCCCCAGACGGGATGCTCCGATTTGAGCGGATTATCGTGCCCTAGCCTTTTGTGTTTTTTTTTTACATTTATACACTTTAATATTTCTATGACATATAGGGAGAAGTTTTTGCCCAACTGTGTGACAGTTTATGTTAATAATAACAACAATAATGCTAATGATTAGTAGAAAAAAATATTTTTTCATTTAAGTTTCCGAAATTCATAAAAAAACGATAAGTAACTGTAATATGATTAAAATAAAATTCGGAAAGTTAGATTATGCAGAAGGATTACGAAAAGATTAAATATAGCCTTATGTAGAGCAGCATAAATATGTTATCACGTTCTAGTACTTTCCACTTTCATATATTTTAACGAGCTTTTGCCCGCGGCTTCGCTCGCGTTAATTTTATGACATGCATAGATCTTGTTTGACAACAAAACAACCCATACGCGCGACTTGCGGCGCCATCTGTTGGCCAAGCCAGCGCCCTCTACAGTAGAAAAAATATTTTCCCATTGGAATGGCATACTTTCACGGGACAAAAAGTAGCCTATGTTGGGCTCTGTACCCCTGACAATATATATACAAATTTTCATAATGATCGGTTGATTAGTCAACCCGTGAAGGAATAACAAACAAACTCACTTTCTCATCTATCTATCTATATATATAAAAATGAAACCCGTTTTCCGTTGTCACGACATAACATGAAAACGGCTTGACCGATTTGGCTGATTTTTTTTTTTGTAGTTTTCTAATACTCTGTACAAGGTTCTTACGGAAAAAAATATTAAGAAAATCTCTCAGAAAGATTGAAAAAAAAACGAAACAGTACCCGGGCGAAGCCGGGCCGGGCAGCTAGTTTATAATATTAGTACGTAGTACTATTATCTATTCTGTGATATTAGTAAGGATTACTGAAAGCTTGAGTGAACAATACATGTTAATAATAGTGATAAGTTACTAAAATGTTAACATATAAATGACACTGCACTTGCAAAAAAAGTGCCACATCTAGTTGCTTTAACCCTACAATAGATTACAAATGTACTTGAGCGGAAATTTAAAAATAAATGCGATATAGAAGCGGCTTGAATTGACGGGTCTTTACTTCATTTACGTCTTTTTGCCCCTGTCTACCCAATAATACATAAAGTCTGTACGACTGTACTTGTCATTTACCACTTTTTGCTTGAAGTCTAGTCTGAGATATGGATTTCTTTTTGTTCTAGTTTTATTTTATTAGTTTTGTTCAGCCTTTTTGTCTGTCTATAGTTCACACGGGTCATTTTACTTGTTTTAGTACAGTCAACGGCACAAATATGTTATCACTATCCGTGCATCAACACCGAAGTTAACTTTTGTGGAGCAACACGATGCAACACATTAGGTAACATTCTTCAACTTTTGCCAGATTTTTTCCAGTTTTTTTTGTTATCAAAATGTTGACCACTAACTATGTCACTATTATTACAACTCGCATGCTATATCGAGGAGAAATCAGTCTACGTTTGATAATGTTTGATTGTTTTATTCAAACCCATCACCCAGGGTTACTCGTTACTTAGCGTTGACTCCATCTAGGTATAGATTTAACAATTACAAACAATGAACAAATTCATAGTGCTAATAGTATGGACGACACAATAATATAGTAGGGTGTCCACGCGACCAGTATATTTTGAGACTCCCTCTTTGCTTTTTGTGATATAAACATGAGCAGGGAATTCAAAATTCATAGGTCTTAGTTCATTGGGCATATAATACAAGTAGCTAATAAAGAAAACGCGTGCACGACACGTGCTGCCAGCATGTGCTGTGTGTAATGGCGTCTGAATTTTGGAGGGAAAATGGAAATCTCAGGAGTTAATTAAGAAATAATTCGTAGCATAACGTTGTAAATGAACGAGATAACCAGTGCAGTGGTGCAATTATGCTTACACATTATGATGTCGTTTTGATGTCAACTTGACATTACAGACTATTTTGTATTATGTTCTCCGAAATATGCGATATCAAAATGATATCAACTTGACATTAAATTCGATTTTCATCATGACCCGACCGGGATTCGAATCCGGGACCTCCTGGGTGACGGTCTAACATGGTAACCATTACGCCACAGAGGTCGTCAAAATATCGTTAAAATCTGTCAGTTGTCACCAAAATTCGGCGAAAGAAGATTTAAGATTAATATTGCAGCATTGTAAATTAGGAATAAGTTATTAATACTAGACTATTGATATTATTAAATATTGTAATACTAACAAATTTTAATTAAAGCCAGCTAGATATACATAGTTCAATACATTTAAACGTATTTGATTATATTAATTATCCTCTTTTTAATATTTTTTTTGTTCAATACCATTTTTTTAAATGAAATATTTAAGAATTAACATTTTATAAATAAAAAACAAAATTTATCTTTTCCATAAATTTCCTCTAAATAATTATTTTTTATTCAATACTATTTTGAAATTGAATATTTTTTTACAAAATTTAAAAAATTATTTACTTTCTGCAAACAAGAGAAAATAAAGCTTTTTCATAGTTAAATCACAAAAACCGTTTATTAAAACATAAAAAAATCTATACAGGTAAAATATTTACGTTTCCAATCGACAAATACTTTACCGATATTAATTAAAAATAAAAAAAATACCTTTTTTACAACCCTATACAAACAGGGACAGTTGATGAAAGGGCCCAGTATTTGCGGAGCGCGTCATGTTTGTTTTTACACGAATTCCCCGTTTCTCCGTACATTGTGGCCATACTAGTCCCCCTTTCATTCACGTAGAGGGCGCTAGTGTATTAGTGTTGCTTACTTAACTTCATGAACATGCGTGGGTGTTGCACTCGTTTTGTTTTTCATAAACTGGCAAAAGAGCAGGTCGACGAGTGTTTTTAAAACGGAATTTTTAATTTGTTACTGGCCAGTTTTATTATGACTTAACATAAGGTTCAACTTTTGGGTTCTAGAGGTCAACAACGGTATTAGTTCAGGATCCGCTTATTAATGATGTGTAATATGGGTAAGTACTCTGTACATCGCTTCGTTAATACAGTAAGGCTGCCTTGTTGCGAATACACTAGTTTATAAGATTTTTTTTTATGGAATTTATTTTTATCTGTGTATCCTTACTAATATTATAAATGAGAAAGTGAGTTTGTTTGGTTGTTATTCCTTCACGTCTTGACTAAGCAGCCGATCATTATGAAAATTTGCATACATATCGTTAGGGGTACAGAGCCCAACATAGGCTACTTTTTATCCCGTGAAAGTATGTCGTTCCAATGAGAAAATATTTTTTCTACTATAGAGGGTGCTGTATCGGGCAACAGATGGCGCCACAAGTCTAAGCGCTATGGGTTTTTTGTTGTCAATCGAGATCTATGTCATAAAATCAACGCGAGCGAAGCCGCGGGGAAAAGCTAGTTCCAAATAAAGCTAAATCCTTAATTGAGGTGTTGTTCAGAAAATTTTATTTTTACATTTCCATGGATGAAATAAGAATAAATTTTCTTTATAATTTTGATGAATTTTAAGATGAAGTTGCGGAAAACATAAAAAAATAGATAAAAAGCATTGAATATTTTTGCGTACTTTCCGCTCTAGTGCATAAAAGCTTTTAGAATGTAATTAAAAGATGTCGGTGTATTAATAAATAAATCCCTAATTGCTTTTACATTACATAAAGTCGAGTTTTTGAAATGTTAAATAATAAAATGTAAAAGCCCAAAAGTGTAATAACGGATTTATTTCTAATTAGTTATTGGTTGAACTTAAAAAAAAGTTTTCTTTTGGAACTTTATACAAAATTTTAAGCTCTGAGTAGAAATATGAAAATTGGACTGTAATTAGTATAATCGACTTTGAAATTTATATTTCACAAGCTTTCGCCCGCGGCTGTGTTCGTCGGAAGTCGTTTATCTACTGCGTGACGAGTCAAATTATTTTAATAGTGCTATAAAGTAACTGTATGATTTTATATTATTATAGCACTAGCCGATGCCTGCGGTTTTGTTTCCGTTCTTGGAATGATATACAGGGTAAAAAGTACCCTATGTTGTTTGCTACAACTGCAAATAGGGACTACTTTCGACAATATTTTCTAAGTCATGAGTACTTCTTTTATATTCGACTAGCTGTTCCCGCGTCTTCGTTCGCGTCGAAAACACTATCGCGATATGAATAATTTTCCCCGTTTTTTGCAACATTTCTCACTGATGCTTCGCTCCTATTGGTCGCAGCGTAATGTTATATAGCTTAAAAACAAACAAACAAACTCGTCAGATATTTTTGTATTGTTTTTATATAAAAAAATATATGTCATTATACTTGTATTAAAAAAAGATTCATTAAAAACATATATGTTAAAACTACATATTTTTTATTATTCTCAACATATATGTTAATCGGTGCTATATACTATCTGTGTACCAAATTTCAAGCAAATCCGTCCAGTCATTTTCGCGTCAAAGAGTAAGAAACATACAAACTTTCGCTTTTATTATATTAGCAAGGATAAAACGAAAGTTTAAGAAGTCGGTTAATAAGCGAAATACCAGTGAAAGCAACTTTAAAATCTAGTCTAGTGTTCTCATAAAGTAAGAGGCAGACATTAAAAAAAATATATAATTTGTGGTCTTTAATCTGTGGTAGAAGAAACGTAGCGAAACGTGAGGTCAGCTCAGTTTAAAAAAAAATTATAACTACATACGAAAATATTATAATTTTCTTTGGTTTCACCGCATTTACCATTTGCCCATGGCGAAAATCCACGCGAACGACTAGTACCTATTTGTTTATACCTTTTTTAATTACTGCAAGCCAACACTATAGGGTACATACATAGATAGACAAAAAAATTAGGTATATAAGTACCAAATCAGAATAAATTATTTCTATATACTAAGACAGGCCCGGTGGTCGGGTGGCTAGCAATGGTCACTTTATCTCGAGGGACGTGGGTTCGAATCCTGCGCAAGGCAAACATTTGTGTGTATGAACATACCTGTTTGCTTTGGTCTGGGTGTTTTCTATGTTTAATAAGTTTTTTTTAAAGTATTTACCTATATGTATTTATCAGCAATCTAGTACCCATAGTACAAGCTTAGTTGCTTTGTTTGGGACTAGATGGCGTTGTGTGATTCGTCTTAGAATATTTATTTAATGTTAAACATGGTGTATATGATGTATATGACTAAAGGAAGGGCAACCTGTGTGAAGGGCCAAGTGTCTGAAAAAACGATTTAATTTCACACAAAGTCATATTACTCTGTAACATGTTAACTTAATGTAGGTATCCTACTAATATTATAAAAGCGAAAGTTATGTGTATGTTTGTTACTTCTTCACGCTAAAATAGCTGGGCCAATATTTATGATATTTGGTATGTAGGTAGCTGATACCTTTGATTAACACATAGGGTCCTTTTTATCCCGAAAAGTATGCGATTCCCGTAGGATTTTATCAAAAATCTGATATAGATGGCGCTGCTGTGCATAATATACGCAAACGAAGTTGCGCGAGCCTCACTAGTATTATAATATTTTATTATTTTAATACAACAAACATTTTATTTGATCTATACTAAAATTATAAAGAAGTAAAGTTTGTGTGTTTGTATATTTGTTAAATTGTAAGGGGTAATCTCGGGATCTACCGAACCGATTTTAAAAATTCTTTCACCAATAGAAAGCCACATTATTGCTGAGTGTCATAGGTTATATAAAAAACCGAAAAATAAAAAGGCTTTTACGTGGTAGTCGGTTTTGCAAAGTGAATCGGAGAAAAAACGGTCGAATGAAACGCCTGTACTAAAAAAGGATTATTAACATTATGCCCAACGAAGTGGGCACGGGTCAGCTAGTGCATAGATAACTTTAAAAAAATACAATATTTATCAACATAAATTTAATTTACTATCTACTAGTCAACCCTAAACTGCAATGGAGCGTGGACGTCGAATGCCAATTATTGCATGCTCGGATTTACTCCGCGTCACTTTGCCGTACCGTGATTGACTGACGCGTTTTTTTCCGTCCATTTTTTTTCTATTTTTACCCGTTTTCAAACAAGCCCGATACGCGACAGTATAACGATTCTGTTGCGACAGGTCCGCGTTTATTTCAATGTTAACAAATGTTGTATTTTTTTTGTTGGTATTCAAAAAACAAATGTGAGAAGTTGTATTGAAATAGTAAAATTTGAATTCATTAAAATTTAAATAAAATGTACCATCCATACTAATATTATAACTTTATAACTAATATTATAAATGGGAAATTGACGTGATTTTTTTAATGGAGATAGTTGAAGGGATGAAGAGTGTCATTTTTGTCTCTTTCTAACCCCCCACTTCCCTAAAATGGATGGTGGAAGTTTGTATGGAGCATTCCGCAATTTTCAAATTGGTATGCGGACTATTTGTGACTAACAAAAGAATCGTGTATAATTTTTTTTGAAATCTGCCCCCAACCCCTTAAAAGAGGGGGTGAAATTTTATATAGGAATTTTTGCAGTTTTCAAGGTAGGAAGCCAAAAATCGGTAAGTACACAGACTCTTCGTTACCAATGAAAAATACCTGCGAAAGGGGAACCGTGTGACCCCGAATTTAACGCGAGCGAAGCCGCGGGCAAACACTAGTCGTGGTATATTTTTAAATTTTTATATGTTTGTATTTTATTATTAGGAAGGCTTTTGTCCAGCAGTGGGACAGCTTAGGCTAATAATAATAAGAATGTTTGTCTTTTTAGCCAATTTGCCATTGCAATATTCGACTACCTCTTGTTAATTCTGTGCCTCTAGTGTAAAGGGGTTAAACTCAAAAATCATAATTTTACAGGGCGGCAAAAAAGGATTTAAATCTGATTTTGTCGGTTACTGTTTTAAATATATTATAATCTTAAACTGATTACGACTAGAACTATAAATAAACTAGAAATTGAACTCAATATTAGGCTGTAGTTTAATAATGCTGCTGAGATATAAGCCTGCAAAAATTATTTTCACCACTGTTCACCGCGGAGAGCACTGTGAATAGGGGTTAAAATAGACTTTAACTTGCTAAAATGATTACAAAGCTTTACGTGAATTTGTGTAAAGGGGTCGATTTTCTAACTAGAACTATGTTTTTAATAAATTATTTGTGTTTATAGATTGTAAATAGCTCAAGAAATAAATGAAATGCTTTAAGAAAATTAAGTAAGTAGTTATATTTTAAGAAAATTTTACATTATTATTATTTTCTGATTATTTTAAGGTGGGACGCCTGCAGGGCACAGGCGGGTGTTCAAGTCGCTATTTGGACTCATTACACTGTTCCCGTGTGGATACGGTTGTTACTGTGGCCCCGATGACCTCCCCCCAGAAAACCTTAAACTCCTTCTACAGAACTCCGTCGGCCAGTGTCCAGGTCGCACAGTTTTCCTTCTTCGATCCTATCGGCTTCAAAAGTCTCCCACCTGAGCCTGCTGTAGTGTATGCACTCAGCCAGGAAGTGCTGGCTGGTCTCTGGTTCACCGCATTCAAGACAAGTGAAGTCTATGCTGTTGTCTATTAGGGACATATGTCGGTTAAGTCTGCAGTGGCCTGTGATGATGCCCATGACTATGCCCAGTCTTTCCCGGCTTAGTGATAGTAGTGACCGGGTTCTTTTGTGATTCTTTCCTTTTACAAACAATTTTGCTTGTCTGCAGCTATTACTCTCAGCCCATGCGTCCTGTGCCTCGCGTCTCATAAGTTCGTTTATCACTCCCTTAGTGACGGTGGCTGATATCGGAAGCTGAGGCTCTGGTCCTATAGGTCTCGAGCTGGCACCTTCTCTTGCAAGCTCGTCCGCTCTTTCATTCCCTGATGTGCCTTGATGGCCTGGAACCCATGCTACAGTGACCGTCATTACCTCGACTAGTTTATTGAGAACATATTTGCACTCCTTGACCAGCCCTGATACGGTCTCTACCTTGGCCAGTGCTCTAATTGCCGCTTGGCTGTCTGAATAGATAATGGTGCTTTGCGTACCATTTCTGCGCATTCTTTTATACCTAGAACCTCCTCTTGGAAAACGCTGGCATACGTACCCAATGCTAGAACCACATCTTTAGCTGGTTTACTGGGTATGTGTATCCCTGCTCTAACTAATCCTGTGCTTCTCATTCTGGATCCATCTGTGTAACAGATGAGCTGGGAACCCGATGTCTCAATTTCCCAGTCTGATCTTTTACCTATGTGTAGTATACTTCTTGTGGAAGATCGTTTGTTTCTTGATTAGGTCGTTATTTGTCATAAGTAATGACATGTCTCTCCCTAATGCGTCTTCTATCGCAGCATGACCTCCGTGCCTTCCATTCTTTGCAGGCAGTGATCCTGTACCATTGCTCTGCTGCTCTTCTTTTGACCTCAGTGTGTACCGGATTTAGTCCTAGGGCCATATCCAGCGCCATCGTCGGTGTGGACGTCATGGCACCCGTGGTCATTAGATTAGCAGCCATTTTTACTTTCCTCAGCTCACGTAGGTTCGATGAAATGTTGGCTCTATGCCACCATACAATCGCTCCATACAAGAACTACTCTGGGGGTGTTAGAAACGATAGCAGAATGCCTGTGAATTTGTTCGTGTCGTGTTGAGTCCTGGGTAACAGAGTAGGTGTATAATATTCATAGAGCAAGAGAAAGAACTTGAAAAACGCTTAAGTATGTGTTTAGTGAGTATTAGACACTATAAAATTATAATTCCACACAAATCTTTTAAAACTGGTTGTATGGTAATTTAAGAAATTTTTAGGGTTAGATGATACGTTCAGAAAGTTTACGGAAACATTAATATTTTTCTTTAAATTACCACACCTCTCACTACCACCAGTAGTATTATAAAATGAATTCGATTTGTGTGGAATTATAGGGTGACCCGAATTCATAGAAGACTGTTCAAAAATTTATCAGGTTGTGTCTGTGTAACAATCAAAAAAACAATTATAGAGTTATACCCCGTTTAGATACTAAAAACAAATCAAGATTAGAAAAAACCAGTTTTGTGTAAAAGGGTTAAACTAGTTACTCTCGTAATTTTGCAGTCCAGGCGCCAAACGAACACACACAACCTCTCTCTCTCCGAGTACTCGAACCGACTGGCTGACCGGCCGCTCGCCGAGGCGCGTATGCGCTATGCGCCGCCGTTTCTCAATTACCTCACCCCCGCGCTTCCTATTTAGTGTCACCGTTTTGTCACAAAAAAAATCTCACTTAATTCTACTTTGTCCTAAATAAATAGAAAAAGAAATTTTAAACTTTTGTGAATAAAGAGCAAAGTAAACTTAATACTAAAATGTCAGGTAAAACTGTCTTAGGAATAACGATTAAAATTATTATTAATCTTTTTACATGTAATGGAGTTTGAAATAATTAAAGAAATAAAGCGATATAAGTAAAATTTTATCACTTTACACGAATTTTCACACTTATTTTAAATTGTGAAAAACGGTTAAAATGTAACTTTCACCGTTTTTACAAAAAGATTCGTTTGTGTAAAATAATCAAAGTATACTTTTATTTCTTTACACAAACTCTCATGTATAATGTGGTTTGTTAATTAAGATCTAATTATAGTGTAACCGTTTTTCACAATTTTAATTTTAAGAAATGTCTTTGCTTTATTAACTAAAATGGAGTTTAACCGTTTTTAACAAAATGATTGTCAAATTTTGCAGACATTGATCACTTTGCACAGCTCCTAAAATTGAAACTTATGGTCGTATCTAACTGAGTGTCAAACGTAACGATATAGCTTCGTGAAAGACATAGAGTGGTTAAAAAATGTAAAAATTGGATAAACTCGAGTTTAACCCCTTTACACTAGAGGCACAGAATTATTCCTAACAACAATTGCTTTACTTATGCTGTCATAGTCGCATGTTTCTGCTTACCTACCGTATTTGATCAGATCAAAACATTACAGTACAAGCGCATTATGTATGGCCATTAAAATATATAATAAAATTCCAATAAATAAAAAATCTTTTGCTCATAAAGTTAAAGAGTATTTAATTGAAAAAAGTTTTTATAATTTAGAAGAGTTTTTTAAATAGCAATCTAACATTATAATTATATTGAATTTAAAATTATTTTTGTATTATTGGTTTTAATTGTTTGACATTATTATTTTAATTGTTTGACATTGCTATCGCCATGTCTGATCATATCAAATCAAATCAATATTGAAATTAATTGCGTGTGATAAGCTTAAGAATATTGTAGTGCCCTAACGGGGTTCCATGCGGGAAACTAGTTTGTAAAACTGTTATTATTATAAAATCTATATATAAATACCATGGAAACAATAAAATATTTGAATTTGAATTTGAATTTGAAGATTCTTCTTCTTCTTATTACCCTTATTACCCATACTCTACATTCACTCGTATTTAAAGATTACTACACGAAATAATGCGATACTAAAACATAGATTAAATAGAATCCATTTAAAGAATTTATTTGACACAAAAGTAGATTTGGATCTTAAATAAATGGTTACTTATAAATTTTACCTTTACCACTGAAAGGGTTAATATTTAATGTCCTTTTAAAATGTAGCTTAAAATTAACAAACCATTTTGTGGTCGACTCATGAATAAAGGTTATCTTTTAAGATTGTTTTAATATAAATGATCTTTATTCAAACTATATATTTGAAGTTCTCACCACATTTTAATGTATTTCATACAGTACAGTCAGGTGCACGTCGAGCTTTACAATTGCAGTACAATTTTGGCTCTTAATACATAGAACTTAAGAATGGTACACAGTTCATTATGTAAAGATTAACCTGCTCTTGACTGTACATGCTAGAATAAAATAACCATATAAATTAAGTTTTTTAAAAACAATTCAATTTTAAAATAAAAGTAATATTTTTCTTTACTATAGGTACATACAGCTAGACTATTATCACGGTTGACTGCACATATAAAGACTATCTAAAAAGAAATCATATTTTTATTTTCATATACAAAATAGGACCGCCTTTCAATACTAATACATATAAAGCTATGTATACATTTGTGCCTTTCAATTTAGCCACGATCCCACCGCCCTACAGAGGTGAACCTGGCCTTTGACAAATATTGGTTGAATAGAATATTGGACTCGTAATATCGACGCAACATGAGGTTTCTTGGCGTTTTCGTACGAATTTCCAATAGGAGCTTTAACCTTTCTATTTAGTGTTGTCCAAATTTATTGTTGCCGTTATCGATAAAACATGACATGAGTAAATTAAGATATTATCGACATTATAATTTATCGAGGAGCAACGACCTGTGACGCCAGTTTTTGCGTAGTAAAATAGATTTTAAATTCACTCTTGATTCAATTTCAGTGGCGTCATTAATGTTGTAATTGTATATTAGACCGAGAAAAATTTGCTATGTGCGTAAATACATTACATTTTATTGCAACGAAAAAAAAAACGAAATTTTGGCTAGGAGCATGCAGATTTTTAGTCCATTTGCAATCAAACCTCGATTCGATCTCATTTGTTATCTACGTATCAGATAATCAAGATTTTTGAAGTGGAAACTTCTTTAGCGGCGCTTGGCACTTTTTTTAGATGGGTAAAAAATGTTAAAACTCGCGTCAGATCCGTAGCCTGATCGAAAAAGCGTAAAATTCCCTAACCATTCCAAAATCCATTATTTAATAAATTAAAAGTAAAAAAAATATATTTAAAAACAAGCTTTTATTTAATTGCGCTAAAAAGAATAAAATAAACTTTTCTTTTATAACTTTAACTATCAACTTATAACGTCATTACACAATTTATATGACATAAAAGCTTGTCGCGAGATTTAATTACTAACATTTACTCGTAGTACGAGTAAATGTTAGTTCGATAATTATGTTTTCTTATACAGGTAAATCTCGCGACAAGCTTTTATGTCATATAAATTGTGTAATGAGATTTAATTACTAACATTTACTCGTAGTACGAGTAAATGTTAGTTCGATAATTATGTTTTCTTATACAGGTAAATCTCGCGACAAGCTTTTATGTCATATAAATTGTGTAATGACGTAATAAGTTGATAGTTAAAGTTATAAAAGAAAAGTTTATTTTATTCTTTTTAGCGCAATTAAATAAAAGCTTGTTTTTAAATATATTTTTTTTACTTTTAATTTATTTTTTACTTTTTAGTTATCACTGGACAGGTTTCGCAGTGCCATCTATTGTCGAAAGGCGGTACTAGTCTAATGAATTTATTTGTTATAACTAGCACCAGCAATTTGAGTACCTACCTATATAATTTCCTGATTTTACTACAGTCACCCTGCGACAAACTAAACGGGTATAAGTACCCATCAAAAATAAAATACCGACCAAGGACAAGTAGAACTCGCGCATGAGGGTTCCTTCCCATAATGATACATGACTAGTATCATCACCACGAAGGAGATCTCCTTCGTGAGTCATACTATCATAGATACTAATATTATAAATGAGAAAGTGAGTGAGTTTGTTTGTTATTTCTTCACGGCTTGACTAATCAGTTGATCGTTATGAAAATTATGAAAATTTGTATATATATTGTCAGGGGTACAGAGCCCAACATAGGCTACCTTTTTACCCGTGAAAGTATGTCAATCCAAAGGGAAAATATTTTTTCTACTATTGAGGGCGCTGTATGGGATGCTATCGGCCAACAGATGGCGCCACAAGTCGCGCTATGGGTTGTTTTGTTGTCAAACGAAATCTGTCATAAAATTAACGCGAGCAAAGCCGCGAGGAATAGCTAGTAATTGATAAAATACATTTTAATTCAAATCCGGTATAAAAAGAGCCATGTACCAATGTAAAATGTACCAAGGGTAGGGTCACATTACATTGGTTGTTTAAAGAAGAAGAAGTAACTACAAATTTACAATTTTCAGATTTATTCCTGTACTTGTGCAACATCATCTTGCTTCTTGCCAAATTTCATGATTCTAGGACAACCGGAAGTACCCTATAGGTTTTTGGTCGGAACGGTTTTGTACGAAAAACGGAACACAAACGGCTGTATCGTAATTTTGTTATTATAATATTGTATTGTCATCTGATCTACAGTTTTAAGCAAAATTTCAGCTCAATCGGTCTTCAGGAAGTGGTTCAAATTTTCGTTCCAAGATTCCACCCTTACATACATTCATACATACATACATACATACATACAGGTCAAGTTAAATAAAAGCTTTTAAAAATGCACAATGCTTAGTTTTCACTTCTGCCGGCACTCCCGGAGTGCAACACGTCCTTTTTTTTTTATTGTCTCAACCATGCTCATGCTCAGTCATGGGTACCATAATTTCAATCTATTTATTTCTTAATTGCTCATGTCATGTCCATACATGGACTCCGAGAGTATGTCGCAATGTGGGTCTTTAGTCTAGTCTAGACAGATTACTGTTGTGTTGTATCGTGTGTAGGTACTGTGTGATATCGATAAAACTATAGATACTTTCCCAACACTATTTTCTATTGTATACTTGGCCTTATATCAACACCTATTCTACATTTTCGTTAAATATGGATACAAAATTCAATATAGGTACATTTATAATAATAATTCAAATGGAAATTACGTATTATTACATATTTATAGAAAGAGACAGGGATAGTGTTTTAAGGAAAAATATAAAAAGTGACGAATGACAAATCACCAACTAATGAAAATTGGATTCGAAGTGAAAGAAAAAAATATGAATTGATTTAATATAGATAATATATTTGGTAATATAGATTCTGGATATATCTTAGTGTCGCCTATGTGACCTAGATTACAGAATTATAGATATTCATCATTCGTACAATGCTTTTTTAATAGATTTAACGTAATTTTTTTTGATCATACGAAATTGATACAAATATGCAGACTCAAAGTGTAGACATTAAAATTTAAGTTTTTTTTTATTTGGACGACCTCCGTGGCGTAATGGTTACCACGCCAGACTGCCACCCAGGAGGTCCCGGGTTCGATCCCCGGTCGGGTCATGATGAAAAACGAACTTTTTCTGATTGGCCTCGGGTCTTGGATGTTTATCTATATATGTATTTGTTATAAAATATAATATCGTTGAGTTAGTATCCCATAACACAAGTTTCGAACTTACTTTGGGGCTAGCTTAATCTGTATGAATTGTCCCTATATATTATATATATATATATTTCGCCAAAGCGAGTTGACTCGATGGACTCACTGTGTGTCGTAGTCTAAACGAACACGCAAGGCAAGCAACGTCGACACTAGCCAGTGAATGGATGGGTTTCGTCATATGGAGCTTCTCCGTGCTCCGGAGAACGTTAAGCCGTCGTTGGTCCCGGTCGTCGTCGATGGATGACATAAGAAAGAAACAATGGCTCCGAATGGACTGGTGTTGTCGTCATGCTACGGGATTGTCATTGACTAAACCCCTCCACACTCCACTACACTTTTTCACAAATTCCTTTTCTGTCCAAGCTGACCGTCTTAGGAATTCCCTTCCTCTTATTGTTCGTCAAGCTCTGTCGCTTCAATCGTTTAAAAATATGATCAATCGTCACTATTTGTCCACATAATTATTTTCTTTTAATGTTCATTTTATTTATCTTATCTATACTAATATTATAAAGAGGAAAGATTTAATTGTTTGTTTGTTTGAATTGATTAGGCTCAGAAACTACTGGACCGATTTCAAAAACTCTTTCACCAGTAGAAAGCTACATTATCAGGGCGTGACATAGGCTATAGCTTTTCCCGAAATTCAATGTGGTTCCCACGGGAACGGGTCCGGAATTTCACGCGGACGAAGTCGCGGGCAAAAAAGCTAGTATTTTATATGTATTATAAGGTAGGTATGTTCATTTATATTATTACTTTATCTTTTGTTTTTTTATCTCTTTCTCTTGTTTAAATGTAATTATTTATCTTTTTAGTATTATTTCGGTACTAATGCGCCACCTATTTCTACCACATACTTCTTTCTCTCAGGTTGCCTGGAAGAAATTGCTATGCGATATGCGCCTTTTGTATATTTCAACAGATTTATTTTGTTTTTGTTATTGTTTTGGTGCAATAAAGAGTTTTTATTTATTTATTTAAACTTAACGACTGTCATCTACCGACAGCAGCGCGTGTCAGCGTGTTCATTTTCTGACGGCCACTCACCAGCCTTGAACTTGATGGTAAGCACAAATAATAAAAAATCTAAGCGTTTCCAATACTTTTGTGTGACATGAAAGCGTTGGGACAGAAATAAGTCTTGTTTTGTATTGGGGAGTGAAAGGGGGAGGTGGTGGTGTCGAGGGGAAGCGGGGTGCAGGTCATATTATCACGTAACAAATTGGTTTGTGCTACCTTTGTTCGAGGTCGACTCAGGCCCTTTGGCGAGATGTACAGATAGCAATAAAATGTGTAACAATTTTTTTATTTTATTTATGCTCATGGAACATGTAAAGCAACATGTAAAGTGCAAGTTGAGCTTTAGATTTGCAGTACAATTTTGGGTCTTATGACATAGAACTTAAGAATGAAACAAAGTCCGATATGTAAAGGTTGACATGCTCTTGACTGTACACCACCAAACCAATGATAGAATTAAGCAGGTAGAAAACTAAGAACAAAGATTTGTATGCTAATATGTAAGCATTGTTATGAAATTTTGTAATTGTAGTACAATATTAATATTATTGATAAATAAAAATTTAAGTTTTTATACAGTAGACAAACAAGCAAGCGGGCTACCTGATGGAAAGCGGTCACCGCCGCCTAGGGACATCAGAAACATCGGGGGCGCTACTAATGCGTTGTTCACCAAGGAGGTTGGAGGAAAGAAAGGAGGAAGGGAAGGGAAAGCAGGGGGAAAGAGGGGATAGGGAAAGAGTTGGGCTTCCGGATCTCTCACTCACCGAACGAAACGCATTGCTGCTTCACGTCGATATTCTGTGAGAGGGTGGTACTTCCCGGGTCGAGCTAGCCCATTTCGTAATAATTGCTCTGCCACTTCAGTTTCTCCCTTCACGCAATATTTGTAAAACCTGAATCATTTTTAGGGCCCTGCTCATCACTTTAATTGCTGTACATAGAGTATTTTTTTGAAAAGGGACATGTCTTGGGGTTTCTGACTAATTAGATAACTAGTATTCATAATAATATGAATAAATAATATAGAAAAACTTACTCAATCATAGAACCCCATATTGGATTGGCTCGTGGACAGGATAATAAATAAATTTAAATAAATTTATAGGGACAATTCATACAGATTGAGCTAGCCCCAAAGTAAGTTCGAAACTTGTGTTATGGGATACTAACTCAACGATATTATATTTTATAACAAATACATAATAATATATAGATAAACATCCAAGACCCGAGGCCAATTAGAAAAAGTTCGTTTTTCATCATGACCCGACCGGGGATCGAACCCGGGACCTCCTGGGTGGCGGTCTGGCGTGGTAACCATTACGCCACGGAGGTCGTCAGGATGTGGCTTAAACCAAAATTCAAAATGGCGGATATGTACCTGAAACAAAATACACAAATCAATTAGATAGAGTACAGTATTATACGTCAAAAACTTAATTTCAATCAAATGCATTATTTAAATAAGGAATGTAATAATCTCAAGAACTTCATAACCGATTTAAATACATATTTTGTTACATTACATTAAAATCATTACACAAACAAAAATACCTACTTCACACATTCATCACTTAATTGTATTAAAATTTTTGTTTTTCTACTTGACACTTAACTAAATCTATAAATATAAAAAGAGATGCTGACTGACTGACTGACTGACATATCAACGCAGGGCCTAATCTATAAGGGTTAGAAACTTGAATTTTTGCACAGGCTCCTTTTATAACGTAGGGGAGCACTAAGAAAGAGAAGTTGCTTGTGTGTGAAATGGTGGTAGTATATAACGTACATAGTTTATTTTCTTTATACATAATATACAAATTGTAAATGACAAGAAAAAGTGCCTGTGAAGGTCTAATTTCTGAAATAAACGATTTCATTTCATTTCATTTCAAAGGATTTTTCAAAATTCCCACGGGAATGCGAGATATACGCACACGAAGTTGCGATGGATTTGCTAAGAATAAGAACGGAGAAGCTATTTAAATTTGTTTTTCTGTCCGTATCTTAAAACCTTGTACTTAACATGGAACAGAAAGATTCTTTTGTTAGACGCATTTCAAGAGTAAAACCTATTGAGACGTAACGCTATTTACCTTTTTTTGTATACCTTACTTGTGTGTACTTGAGTTGAGATTTAATTCGTTTTTTTTGCTGATCGTACAACAATCTATTTTGTTCGCAATTGGTGTAGGTGAGAATTTTGTTTTTGTAAAGTTCGAATATAAATTGTATTGTAACTTGTAACTAACAAATTAATTTGATTTAACGAAAATAGCGGTATCGTTCGGTATTTCCGCGATATTTTATACCAATTCCAATGGGAATTTCAAAAGCATTGTTCAAAAAAATCTTTATGAAAAATTATTACGCTGAATGTCTATGAAAGCATAGAAGCTCGATGGCGTCGCATTGTGTCGCACTCTAATATGAACACGCAAGTCAAGCGACGTCGACCCTAGCCAGTGCTTGGATGGGTTTCGTTATCTCGAGCTTCTTCGTGCTTCGGAGGGCATGTTCAGCCGTCGGTCCCGGCTGTTATCGGCCGTTAATCCGTTAAGCAAAGTCGGTGGCCTTCGGGCGGCTTGAATACACCGGCCTCTGCCAATCCGCATTGGAGCAGCGTGGCAGAGTACGCTCTAGTCCCCTTTGATGGAAGGGAGATCCGTATCCCTGCAGTGGGATGATTATGGATTGATGTCTGTGAAAGTTTGTCAAAGTTATACCGATATTATCGTTGGAGGCTGGCCTGCGCGAATTTCAAGCTACCCAGAGAGTGGTCCGAAGACAATGTCGAGCTCTCATATCGGAGGCCAAGACTCACTTTGGGTCCCAAAGCCAGCGGAGTAAGTAAATAAACCGATATTACTCTCACAAAGTAAGAAGCTTGAGATTTTTAAGCATATCCAAATTGGGTTAATCTTAATTCCACGTAAAAAAATCGCAACGCATACTTTTTCTTTCTTCCTAAATTTGATAGTGACATCCATAATGCGTCATTAACTTTACAATGTTTTTCTGCAAGTCACATTTTTAGTCAACTAATTTAACCTAAAGATATCTCTTGAATAACGTTAGCTTGTAATTACATTACATTTCCAAAATACGAAACGAACAATATACAGGCTGATTTTATCTAATTAATATACTAAACCTTTACGTAGCCGGTCAGCCAACTAACCCGTGAATGACTGAACGAATGAGTGAATGAATGAACGGCTGATTTATTTGTTCGAAACGATCCCACCGGAATGGTTCGTTGCCAATCGGGGGAACGGCAAAGCGGATTTAGAATGCTTAAACACACGTTAAGCGGGGGTCAAAATAAGATCTTTTTTGTTTAGTCTTTGTGACTTTTCCTTAATGACTAGTACCGACAGGTGCCGCAGGATCGCGGGTTCGATCTTAGCTAGAGAAGTTGTAACAATATAAGTTTTAAACTAAAGAACAAATTTTGCACAGTGGTTCTCTTTGTGACGTGTAGGCAAGAAATAAAAATATTTTTTCAAAATTCCTACGGGATAGTGAAATACAGGCAAGGGTTTCTTTTGTGATGTAAGTAAACATATTTTTTTTTAATTTTCCCGCAGGAACGCAGGTCTTTGCGGATAATACTGAGAGAGTATCATATTTTATCATTTTCATAATTTATTTTCGTCTCTCGCTATGATTAAGTTTTTAATGTATTTTAAAAGCCGAAATCTACATATAATTCTAATATAAATACAATGGACGAAATTCAATTTCATAAAATAACAGTCTTTTGTCTGTATTAAAATGTCAGAATTAATCTTCAAATTATAAAAATTAAGAAACGTATTTCAAGTTTTCGTAAATTAACATTTTATTACTTTTTTGTGACAATTAATGAATTTTGATTAAAGTTGATTAATTAGTTAATTTTGTTTAATTTCTTGATAGACGTACGAGACAGGTTTGTTTTAAAATAATATATCTCTTTTAAGAGCCGCGCTCTTGTTGGTTTATCAGCCTACATTTTCCTCTCTCTTATGCCAGCTCCTTCAATTCTCTATGAGACACATCACGCCTGTCTTTTTTCTCCATTGTAAGCTCTCTTCTTGGCCTTCTCCCTGCCTTCTACCCTCTATTGATATGTTATTTATTATTTTATATACTACAAAGGTAGCAAACAAGCATTCGGCCCGCCTGATGGTAATCGTCACCACCGTAGCCTATAGACGCTTGCAATACCGGGGGAATCGCTCACGCGTTGTCAACCCTCCCGACCCAAAGAGGAGCTCTGGAGACCTTACTCACCGTAGGAAAACAACATGGCAGAGACCAATGCTATTTGGCTACGATCTTCTGTAAGGTGGAGGTCTTTCCCCAGATGGGCTGCTCCGATTTGAGCGGATTATCCGCTGTGCCCTACCTCTCTTTAAAGTAGTAAGTAATTTAAATTAATATGTTAGTTTTTTTTTTCATTATTTACAGCCTCTCTTGCAACCTCTAGTCATCTTATTATTGCTAGTTATTTCAGTCATCTCTCGTAAATTCTACACGTTTAAATTTCCGTTAGTGTGCTGTTTTCTAAAATACAAGCTAATAATGCCCTATTCTAGATATCAAATTCATAACATAAATGTTTGAGTGATACAGGAATCAAACCCACAACCTTTGTCAGAACCAATAGAGTCAAGGGGTAGTTTTTCTATCAGCCGGGAACAGAAACATCGGGATTTCCCAGGCAAAACCGAGAGCGTCAACTAGTCACTCATTTTATTCTTAGCATTATGATCATTCATTTCTTATTTTGCGCCAAATTATCTCTCAATTTAGACCTGATGAAGTCACAGACAGATAATTTCAATGTCTTGCGAATCGTGAGTAATATTTATTCTTAGAACATATTATGTTAAGATAATGCAATTAGGTTGTCATTAAGTGTTACTAAATAACGTAACATTGACATAAATTTAATTGTGAGTAGTAAAGTCACTTATATATTAAAAAAAACTGTTTAAATGTATGGTGTGGCGTATAATTTTTTTTTATACCACAAAACTGGCAAACAAGCATACGGCCGGCCTGATGGTAAGCATCACCGTAGCATATAGACGCTTGCAATATCGCGGGTTGGCCGAGACCAATGCTATTTGGCTACGATCTTCTGTAAGGTGGAGGTCCTTCCCCAGACGGGTTGCTCCGATTTGAGCGGATTATCCGCTGTGCCCTACCCCTCTTAGAATATACAATATAACGTTATTATAACCATACTAAATGTATGAAACCGATACTAGTTAAGGTGTGGTGTGTCGTATTTTCTTTAGATTCAGGTCTGATGACAATTACTTCATATAAAAATCTTCGCTTCTAGCACATCGCAGACGTCAATCCGAATGGATCAAGAATGATACCTAATCCTAGGAAAAAGATTGTAAATTACTAATTTAAATAGGTTTACACGGTGCAATGGGCGGTTAACCTGTGAATACCACATCAAAGAGTGTGAGCGAGTGAGCGAATGAACTAGCCGACCGGGTGAATGGTTCCGCACGCTTCGTTTATACTGACCGGATTGTTTATGGTTACAGAAGGGTTAACTTTAGTCTTGGTAGATAGTTCCTTTGTGTATTATTTTTAGCCTGTTGGGTCATTATGGCCGATTGTGCTTTTTGTTATTTATCTCTATTAATATTAATAACGGCCCCTTGACTCTATTGATTACCATATTTTCAGTGACAAGGGCTGTGGGTTCGATCCCCGCATCACTTATTAGTTATTTTTGTTGCGCTGAAAAATTTTCATTTTAAATTAATCTAACGTTTTGTGAATGAAGAATTTTTTTTATTCAAGGAAAAGAGTACAGCCATACTTTCGTGTTTATAATTTTATACTACAAAGTTGGCAAACAAGCATACGGCACGCTTGCAAATCTTGCAATACCGGGGGTATCACTTACGCATTGCCAACCCTCCCAACTCCCCTAAAGTGGAGCTCTGGAGATCTTACTCACCGTAGGAACACAGCACGGCCGAGATCAATGCTATTTGGCTACGATCTTCTGTTAGGTGGAGGCCCTTCCCCAGACAGGCTGCTCCGATTAATAATATTAGGAAGGAAGGATCTGTGATGGAAAAATTCGGTAGACCGCAATTATATCCTTTCTTATTTTTTCTTTTTTATTATTTTTTATTTAAACTTAAATTCCGTTTTTAGTTTCTTAAAAATTCTGTCTTTTTTTTTGTAGTTCTACGACTTTCTGCTATAAAAAATTAATTAAAACCTCATAAGAAAAATTGTCTACTGCGAGATGAGATTAGAACTTTAACCTTGGATATAAGGTACACGCTAGCCACTTGTCCAGTCAAGTTCTGTAACGAACAAAGTCGGGTGTGCAAGTAACTACAGTCAACCGATAAAAGCGGTGAGGCCAGGGCCATTGCAACTAAATATGTAGAGATTGATTTTTGAAAGAAAAATCCCCCCCCCCTCCCCACTCCAGAGCACTCGGCTGGATATCGAGCGGTCGTGGGTTCGAATTCCACCTGGGGTGAAATGGGAGGTGAAATTTTTCTTTCAAAAATCATTTCAAAATATGATGCCTACATTATTGGCATAAAAACCTATGTTCTCAGTTACTCTGCTCACCTCTTACATTGGCTAACTGTACAAAACAAACATGGCGTCAAGGCCTGGCGTGATTAGTTCGCGTGGCGTCGCTTCATGTAAGAAAACTGTTATATATTATACGGCTAATAGTATTCTTTTGACATTTGTTGTAATTAATGAACTAACCCCATAATTAGCTGCTTAAAGCAATATTATTTTTTATACGGTATACAGGCTGTCCCGTTATGGGCGTAGCAGTTTTTTTTTATAACTATCATATTTATTTTTGACATTGGTAGAGCCTAGACATTACTATGAACTGGTTTTTGCTCGTAAATGGGCGTCACGACCGAGACAGTACCACCCTCGCACGGAATGTGGAAGAGCGGTGATATACCACTGTGTTTCGTATGATGAGAGAACCGGGAACCTAAGGCATTGTCCTAATAGGACGCGAATCCGCGATCATCGCGCGAGTATGCGATGCGACCATCGCGTGCTCAGCGTGCGGCATTGTCCAAATAGGACGCGAATCCGCGATCATCGCGCGAGTATGCGATGCGACCATCGCGTGTTCATAAGCGTGCGCCCAAGCGTCGCGCGATTGTCAGTTAGGACACCTATTCGAGTTCAATATGTTTGATAGCGAGTTCGTACGAAAATTCGCGCGAATCAACAATGATCGCGCATTCGCGTCCTATTAGGACAATGCCTCATACCCTACTCCCTTTTTTGTACAATTTTGTCAATGGCAATGTCCCTATTCTAAAGGTGTGTTTGAATTGAGACAACAATTTCGACAAAATTACAACTGAAAGTGACCGTTGTTTCACACCAATAACGTTGCGCATTGTGTTCGAATTTTATTGCTCTCCTAGTCCCTGGGTGATCGCCTGTACGATTCCCGGCCACAGTTTGATCTAAACTTTAAGCGGGCGCCAGACACAGTTGAAATATTTGAACACTTCTGTGAAGATTATGATACTTATAAAAAAAGTGCGAAGTTTTGTTCAAATTTTGAACAAAGTCCTGTAACGACCGGATAAATCTGCCAAATGTTTAATATAAGTTGGTTGATCATAGGTCAAAACGATAGATTTACCGGAGTGACAATCGACGAGGTGGAATTTCACGTAAAACCCTCCTTCATATCCATGAATATAAGGGATTCAACAGTGGAGCAGTAGACTGTGGCGACATCTATCGCCATACAGAAGAACTACAAAGTGAAGAAAAAGTTCACAATGCGAACACATGACGTCATATACGACGACACTTAGAAATCCTGAATCGCGCTATCGAAGTTTCTACGATATGGAGATATATATACAACCTCCGACACGTACATTGTCGGAGCCGCGGTTCCCCAGGCATGACACCCAGCCTGGCCGGAAGATCTTCCCTTTGTGGCGGTCGAGCACATCGCCATCGCTCCCGCTACAGTGGTGACCCCGACGTGATTGGAAGCAACCTTCTTCATCATATCTCCTCATCAGCTCTGACGTCATCACATTCTTCACTCCTCAATTTGAAGCCTCATCATCAGCAGTCTCACAGCACTCCAGCTACGGGGAAAATCAGGTTCATCGCAGCCGACTCACCGAGCTACCTGTTCCTGCGCCCGTTATCCCGACTCACTGGGATAACCCTCATCCCGACTCACTGGGATATTCCGCATCCAGACTCACTTGGATAACCCTCTTCCCGACTCACTGGGATATTCCTCATCCAGACTCACTTGGATATTCTGCATCCCGACTCACTGGGACATGCATCATCCCGACTCACTGGGACATCACTCATCCCGATTCACTGGGATACATCAAGTACGCACGCTCACGCCCGACTCACTGGGACACTTGGAGCACGCACACTCAAGCCCGACTCACTGGGCAAGCTAACGAGAAGCACAGACTGCTGATCATCATCTCATCGGACCTTCGATCCTGGAGGGGAGTACTGTGGCGACATCTATCGCCATACAGAAGAACTACAAAGTGAAGAAAAAGTTCACAATGCGAACACATGACGTCATATACGACGACACTTAGAAATCCTGAATCGCGCTATCGAAGTTTCTACGATATGGAGATATATATACAACCTCCGACACGTACATTGTCGGAGCCGCGGTTCCCCAGGCATGACACCCAGCCTGGCCGGAAGATCTTCCCTTTGTGGCGGTCGAGCACATCGCCATCGCTCCCGCTACAAGACCACTAATAATAAAAATCTATATTTTGTTCGTCATTTACCCTATGTTGTCTCGTAACCGTAACAAAAGCGGGACTGCCACGCCTTTTGCTGTTCAAACCATAGAAATTCTAAATATATGGTTCAAACTGCCAACCTTATGTGAACATTGCCTACATGATGCTGTGTCTGACTCCAGCTTTATCCAATGACATATTAGACTTGTCTATTTATGGCAACCAAAATGGGTGATTATTGCATAGATACAGAAGGCATTCATGTAAATTAGTGTCAGAATGTAAATGATCCAGATTTGTCAGTACCTAATTATTTACTAGGAGTTACGAGTATGATCTAGGTAAACTACAGAATAGGCTTATCAGCGTTATTATAATAGGTACGATAAATTCCGCAACAATGCTTAGGATACAAAGAGAATTATGCGCTTAAAGCGAAAATGTTATCAAAGTCGAGACATTTTGAACTTACGATCCGATTACGACACGACATCGATAAAGTAATACATTTATTTTACGGCGAATTGCTCAAAACCATTTTTTTTTACTTAATTCCATGACTTTCGTATTTTTTTTTCTCTTAATGACATAATATATTTTTAAGAGAGGTAGGGCACAGCGAATAATCCGCTCAAATCGTAGCAGCCCGTCTGGGGAAGGACCTCTACCTTACAGAAGATCGTAGCATTGGTCTCGGCCATGTTGTGTTCGTGAGTGATACCCCCGGTATTCCGGCGTCTATAGGCTACGGAGATGCTTACCATCAGGCGGGCCGTATGGTTGTTTGCCAACTTTGTGGCAGAGATTGATAACAGTAGACTTAATATGGAATTAAAATTTCAGAAACTGGCTTATAGTCTATGTGGATTGGGATGGACCTGTAATACAGGCTTTTCAAGCCTACTTTAGGCACCAGCATCTCACACAATCGATAAGAATTTGTAAAATGCATTCTATAGTGTAATCTAAATTTATTTGTGAGATGAAATAAATAAAATTTATTATTATATTATTATTATTATTTAAGTGTTAAAAGAACAATCATGGTTAACAATAAGTAGGTAGAGTAAAGTTACAAGATCTTTATCTAAAGTTACAAGTCGTTTTAATATAAAAAAAGTAGACACAAAAATGAAAAGAAAATATCTGTTATTATTTTATTTGCAATCAATTTAAAGATTTCAGACAATACTTTCCACTAACCCATAATTATTTGAACTCGAATCAAAAAGAATCAATTTAGATCACGCAATCGGCAAAATTAAGATAAATGATTTCCCATAGTCGTGAAGTTTAAAACATAGACCCAATGGTATAAATCTTCAATGTCGTGGACAAAATTATTAGATATAAATTATACAATTATTCTGTACCGCCATTCCACCGAGACCACGCCATAAAACGCGTTCACAATAGCCTATAAATATTTTACAAGTAATTATAATGAAAAATCGTAAGAACACTAAACGTTTCCGGGAGTTTGAATATAAATTATTGTTTTATATTAGTATTGTAAGTGATCGGGCGTTGTAAAAATGCTTGTGAGTTGATGCGTGAAGTGTACCATGTTCAAAAACTTATTGAATAAAATATTGTGCCTTTTTGTGAAGTTAGTATAGTATACATTGAATATTTTTACAGTTTTTTTTATGTTGAGTTAATACTGATTTATTCTGCACACTATTTTTAAGTCCATTTAGAATTCTAGGATAGTTTCATAAGAATATTTATTCACAGTTTTTGTGTCGGAAGGAAACACACAATAACTCTTTATTGCATCAAGTGAAAGTTACTTTAAACATGGAAAATAACTTGGTGTAATAGGCGGCCTTTTTGCTACGCAGTTTCTTTTAACAAAATCTATATTTTACTATTCTAAAAAGATAGACTTATATTTTTTGCATTCGTAGGATTAGCTTTAATCGAGCCACAGTGCATTACATACTACATAACACTGCTGCATCACGGAGATTAAATAGTTATAATATATTTTTGTTTATTGCTCCACTACTTTGATAAAAAAAACAATACTCTCATGATAAAAAAAATAAACAATTCTATTAAAAGTTTCAGTAGTAACTAAGTTATAACTTATACGGAATGAATATTAATGTCCCAGGAATGTCTTTATCAAATCAGAAGTGAATTCAGTACGATTAATTTGAACACTTTCTTAAATTACTTACTCGCTTTGTCTCTGTTTGTATGGTCGTAAAGAAAATTGTTTTGTTTTTTATGTTTTATGTTCATCGTTTTATTAAATTGATAATAGCAAAATCGTAGTAAATTAATTTATAATTTCGTTAACATTTTCTATACTAATATTATAAAGAGAAAAGATTTGATTGATAGTTTTTTTGAATTGAATAGGCTTCGAAACTACTGGACCGATTTCAAAAATTCTTTCACCAGTAGAAAGCTATATTAGCAGGGAGTGACATAGGCTATAGCTTTTCCCGAAATTCAATGTAGTTCCCACGGGAACGGGTACGGAACTTTACGCGGCCGAAGTCGCGGGCAAAAAAGCTAGTTTATTATAAGTTGCAGAGGTTAAACTTTAAACTAGAGTTAGTTAAGCAGCAAGTTTCTTAAATGCATTTTAATTTTAATTAAGTTATCTCTATTTGTCTGTGTAATTAACTTTAAAAATGCGGTTCAGTAACTGATAATGTGTATCCAGGCAGATACGCTACTTTTAGGGATCGTCTTCAAGATTCGGCCATCTAATTCCATGCATTTATTTACTTATTTATATAACTTTATTGACCACAATACAAAAAGTACTGACACAATAGGCGGACTTAATGCTAATTGCATTCTCTACCAGTCAACCATTGTCTTAGAACGTGTCAACACACGGCGATTTCATAGCGGCGATTTTCACTCGGAATCAGGCTATTTCCACTCGGACTCGTCGCGATACTCTCGCACGTATATATGGTTTTTAGTCGCGGCGATGGGCGTTTTGATTCTCTTTTTTCGCCCGGGCTCATTAAAAAGGGCGAAGCCTTTTGACAGTGACAGCTAAAATTGATTGTCATTCATTTAAAAAATGCGCTTCAGAAAACAGGTGATAGTGTGGTGTTTCCAGATGCAGTCGCGGCGATCGGCGTGTTCACATTTTTTTTTCGCTAAGTTTAGCTTGAAGAATTAAAATGTAGTAATTAAATAGATCTTTAGACTTTTGTCGTAAACTGTACGACACAAGTGGACACTCGCAAGGCAATAACGACACTTGGGGACACTCCTTGTGAATCAGTCACTAATTGTTTCAATTGGCCAGAGATGAGATACGGGCGATTAACACGCTGCAAGTTGCAACTATATCACGCGACGCTATACGAAAAATGTAATTTTAATTATCTACTAGTAAGAGAATATAAAATTTATAGTTTAGGTTAGACTCTTGTCTGTCTGTTACCTCTTCTAGTTAAAGCGGTGAAAAGTGGGGTGGAGTTTAAGGATTTTTTTTTGCATTGTTTTATATTTTTGGGTATTAAATAAATAAATATAAATATATAGGGACAATTCATACAGATTGAGCAAGCCCCAAAGTAAGTTCGAAACTTTTGTTATGGGATACCAACTCAACGATATTATATAAAATATATACAAATATATATTTAGATAAACATCCAAGACCCGAGGCCAATCAGAAAAAGTTCGTTTTCATCATGACCCGACCGGGGATCGAACCCGGGACCTCCTGGGTGGCGGTCTGGCGTGGTAACCATTACGCCACGGAGGTCGTCAAATATATATTTCTAATATATATTCAGGACAAGCCCACCACACATTCCCACCGATGTGTCTCCTGTGTAGCCAGGATCAACAACGGCGACCTCAGATAGACAATAAGCAATGAAGCTTATTGACGACCCGGGGGAGAAACTACAGCTGTTTTGGAACTCACAACGAATTTAATCAGAAAGAAGATAGTCGGAGTAGGAAGTAGTGAAAGGTATTAATATGTATTGCCAGCTTGGTTGTAATGCTGCAGATAGGTGAGATGGGATATACTATCAAAAGAGGAACGTCGTTACAGTCTAATTGAGAACATCCTCCTTTTTAGTCGTTTAATGATACAAGGGTTCATAATTGATATTGCCTGATGTTTCTACCCAGTTGCAACTGCCTTGGTGGACTTGTGGACTCTTCTTTAGATCACAGAAACACCAGGGGAGTTCATGAGCCGTTGCCAACCTTTAACAGAAAAAAAGGCAAGAAGAAAACGGATAGAAGAGATTTTTTTCTTTCGCCGAATGCAACGCATTGATGAAGCTGATATTCTGTTAGTGGATGGCTCTGTCCTGAGTCCATTTCATAAATTATTTCTCCAAAACTTGTTTATTCGTTTCCATGTTCATACAGTTTTATCCGCCGCAACGTCATCGGGCTACTTAAGGTTATATTCAATATTATTTTTCAAATTCCCATGGGATCCGGAAACAGAAATGACGCAGTCAAAGTGATAGCTCGATTAAAAATCCATTTGCATGAGCATTATAATGAAAATAGAGAGATTTTCTTCACTCGCATGGCAATACTAATAGTGATGTCATGTCCGTTATGGCGGTACCGTTTCAAACGTGTGACTAATCGATTGAAGCAAATTGTAAGCTTTATTACTGTGGCCGATGCGCGTGCGTCGCCCAAGGGACCATTACACACGCGCTTTCATAGGGTAATTTAGAATACAAAAAGTTATTTTATACATAAGATAGCTTGAAGAGAACCACCTAACCATCGAACTGCTCATCAGGTCTTTTCTTTAGACTATAATATGGGGTTCTTGAAAAGGTGCATTAAAAGATTTTTACAGGGTCGGCAACGCGCGAGTGATACCCCCGGTGTTGCAAGCGTCCACAGGCTGCGGTGACCGCTCACCACCAGGCGGGCCAGTTTGCCACATTAAAAAAAACATATTTTCACGTACATCACTTGTCATCATATCATCCCACACAGTTGCTCATATGCGGATTGGCGGAGGCTAGTGTTTTAAACAAATACCCAAGTTAAGCATCGTTTACTACTCAGTGTTTGGATGGGTTTCGTTATCTCCAGTTCTCCGTGCTTCGGAGGGCACGTTACCGGCTTTTGTCGATGGAGTCGTAAAGCTTGTCGGTGGCTTTCAGGTGGCTTGAAAACACTGACCTCTGCCAATCCGCATGGGAGCAGCGTGGCAGAGTACGCTTTAATCCCCTTCGATTGAAGGGAAATTGATATCATGAAACTGTATTTTCCGCAGGTATATCTAATCTAGTGGTACGTAGCATAGCAATAAAAAAATGAATAGAGAATCACTGAGCCGTTGCCAACATTCAAAATTAAAAATAAAAACGAGTTACATTGTGTTTTTATAATGAATTTCAATTGAGACACGTCGACCAAAGTGGGCGGAACATGTTTTAATGTTCGCATGCATACAATAATGCATTAATTAAGTATAAATTGTGTAGTTTAATATTATTTTGTGATAAGCTTAGTCAAGAATTACATTATTTATATCTTCACGCTAAAATTCGAGATAGCTGAATTACATTTATGTAATCATGATTAAAAAATATTTCCGAATGAAGTACCTATAACTGAAACTAGACTCAAAATAAAATCATGTTTACCTAGTATAATAGTCGGGTGTATTTTTTTTTATGTAATAGGGTAGGCGAACAAGCATCGGTATAACGACCTACGTGGTGTAATGGTTACCACGCCGGACGGCCACCCAGGAGTTCCCGGGTTCGAATCCTAGTCGGGTCGAAAAACTCTCGGTCTCGGGTTCTGATTGGTATCTATATAATATTATGTATTTGTTATAAAATAAAATCGTTGAGTTAGTATCCCATAACACAAGTTTCGAACTTACTTTGGGGCTAGCTCAATCTGTGTGATTTGTCCCTATGTTTTATTTATCTGATGAAAAGTAGTTACCGCCGCCTATCAACATCAGTAACACTGGAGGCGCTTACCAATGCATTTCTTGCTACAAGAACAGAAATAAGGATAGGATTAGAGTTAACTCGATCGAAACGCATTCTGTGATACGCCAAATACTGTTAAAGTGTGGTATTTTCGAACTAGCCTATTTAATTAATGATTTTGCTACCACTCTATAATAATTACGGTAATTGGTTAAATTACCCAGAGAATACATCGAATATCTTTTAGTTTAGAAAATATGCAATCATAAATGTTCAAAAATTACCCAGCCAGGTAAAATATCAGCTTTAAATCATGTTTTCCGACTATAAGAAACTAATTCCAATTAATTAGACACATTAAACTCAATCAGTTTTTTTTTTATATCTGTCTGTCTGCGTCTCATAAACTTCCTCAAATCGTCAGTTACACATTTTAATATCACTAAAACCTCTTACATTTTTAATTAACTTAAGGTCTCCGCGTTACGAAAGACGTGATCTCGTGTGAAGCACTGTTTTTCTAACTTAGTAGTGAAGTTCATTCTAAGCTTCTTTGAATTAAATCTTAATGAAATAGTATAAAGGGTTACATTTATAAAAGGATGTCGGAGAAGAAAGGCTTTTGGCCCAGCAGTGGGACCTAATTAAAATATTTTACATTAGGGAAAGACTTCCGAAAAGATGGATTGAGTTTGTGAGGGAGGGCGATATGCGATATATTTTTAAGAGAGGTAGGGCACAGCAGATAATCCGCTCAAATCGGAGCAGCCCGTCTGGGGAAGAACGTCCACCTTACAGAAGACCGTAGCCAAATAGCATTGGTCTTGGCCAAGCTGCAAACCTACATACATGCACAGTAGAGATTATACAGCAAATAGGTTTTCGACAATAAAATTAAAAACATATATTATATGCGTGTGAAAACCCAGCGGCGTGAACTATTTTAAATGATTATCTTTTTTATCTAAAATTTGTCATTATCTCCCCTACCCCATCATAGACCATACACCCCACATTGACCGCATACAGTCACGTATACCGTAAAACTCTCCGACAAACGGTAAAGCTTCGCTAATTAAGGCCTGTAATTGCGCTATTACGCTTTTATGCTCAAATTTTATGAGTGACCGAGTTGCGTCGACCGATGTACAATCAGTGAAAGAATGCTTATTGGTAAAAAGAATTGAGAAAACAAAAAAGTAAATTTAACATTACATGGTGTATATTTTTGATTTAATAAAAAATAAAAAGATTTAATACAACTGAATGTTAAATTAAAACGATTACTTAATGATGTATTTAGACATTTTGTAAACACGTGCCTCTAATTAGTAATATACACAAGGACACATAGTATGCATAGATACCATGTTTTATATGAATACATTTTTTATTATTTTAAGCCAAATTTTTCAAAATTGTAAACTGTGCACCAATGGTAGAAAGTGACTGATTATTGTAATCAGTCATTGTGCGTTGTTCAAACTACATCCTTATTTGATAAGGATGTAGTTTGAACAACGCACAATGTTACGAATCCTACTTTTATCAGTTATAGGTACATAGTGTTTTATAATGACACCAACGACGAAAATAAAAAAAATAAAAATACCACGACGATTATGCATGAAAATCCTTTCAATATTTCCTACTCTGTCTCATCTCATTCTGATTAAATTCGTTATGAGTTCCAAGACAGCCGTAGTTTCTCTCCTGGAAAGTTTTCATTACTTATTGTCAATCTGAGGTCGCCGATGTTGATCCTGGCTATACAGGAGACACATTTCCACCGCTGTGTCTTGTCCTGATCAGCAAAGAAAAACCTGTAAAAATAGTCAACTGTAATAAAAATGTTTTTTTTTACACTTTAGAACTCTATTTCTATTCACAGCACTATACACGATAGCAATTTAATGAGATACCTTTAAAAGTTGTCTCAAGTAAAAGAGAAACTTGATAAATTCTTGAGAAAATAGCTTCACGAATAGTTAAGTGTTCTTGTACCGTGTAATGGATATACTAGTTGTGCGTTTTATATAGCTGAATGTTTATATATGCGACTGTAAAAACAACTAGCGGGTCGCGGTATTACCCGGATTGTCCTGCAGATTATGCTGCCTGTTCACAGAAGAGAGGAGAACATAGTTGTCCAAAATTAACCAATTCAATAGTGATGACTACAATTAGTTGGTTAATTTTGACACAGCTTCACAATTAAACTCTTGCAATTTCAGATCGATCACTATCGGAATTTTGAGGTTTGGTACTTTTGACATGGTAGCACCATGTAATATCAACCCATAATCATTGCTCTGCAGGGATACGGGTCTCCCTTCAATCGAAGTGGATTAGAGCTCTCTCACGCCACGGTTTGGCCAATGTTTTCAAGCCACACATATTATTTGATAACACTTTTCGTCATGAGTATACATTGAAAAATGTATGTATGCACAAGATGTACATATGAATGTTCCCTTATATAGACTTTAGCGATAACTGCTTTCGTATGTGGAAATTAAAAAGTCAACTTTAATGAACGTATTAAACACCAATTCATAAAATGATAACTTTTTTCTTCAATCTGTCAAACTTTAACTTATTTTAATTGTAAAAATAAATAAGTGTTTTCTCTCTAATTAGACTAAATCTAATATTTTTTAAAGAAAATTTTGCATTACAAAATATTTTCAAAGTAGAAAAAAAATTTACACGTTAGGCACTTACTTTTTTTTTCGAAAAAAAGTACGAAGCTGACCCGCTACCCATAACAAAGCACTAATATCTCTCATTTTATTTTACCCAGAGATTATAAAATATATTATAATATCGGTTTATGATCGACCAGCGGGCTCTCATTAAATTCCTTTGTGTTAATAACCAAGATGGAAGAAAAAATAAATAAAAAAACAGTTTACGAGCGGCCACCGCGATTATTCTTGCACTTTACTCAACTATAAAATTTATTTTTGTTCATAACATTCATACATTTGCAATTATAATGCGAAGAAGTATTTTTGACATTTGTTTTTCAATTTGCGTAAGGTCTCCATTTTGGTAATTTTTGTTTAAATGTAGCTTCTATATTAAAAAAGTATAATAGATTCAGTGATGAAATAATAACTCAATTTGCGTTGCTGAAAAAGAGAACATAAGTAATAAATTGAAAAAAATACATAACTTGCAGGCATAATATAGGCAAAGCAGCTTTATTACTGAAAATATTTTATTCAGTATATTTATGGGATGTCATAGTAAACTTGAAATTCAAAGGATACGTTTTCAATATCATCCATGACATGACACCACCCTGTTCAGTTATGAGTACCAGAAAAAATGTAAAGTAAAAAAGGTGTGATAAAAATGGCATTTAAAAATAAATTTAGTGAAAAGGCGTTTTGTCCATGTAATACAGGCATCCGTTTCACTGTGCATCGATACACGTTTACGGTTGTCTTAAACACATGCGTTTGTTTTCTCCGGTGTCACGTTACACGGGTTTTAAAAATTGATGGCGTGTAATAAATGTTTTTTGGCTGCAGAGATCTTGTCTCGCGACCCACTGGGGCCGTAAACCATACGATACGTTCATCTCACTCTTACGACAAATAAATGTTAATGCGCAAAAGAGATGGAATGACGCCGATTTGTGATTGTTTCTTACAATTTTAATACCCATGTCGATTTGTATTATGTTCTGTACAATAAAACTAAAGGAATAAAATGCCGTTTGCGAGTACAATGTGATTATTTTTTGCGGTTTTGTTCGTACAAATGAATTTATTCGTGTTAAATGCTTGTCTGTTATCATTAAATACATATAAATGAATGTTAAAAGAACACATTATAATAATTATGCTATATTTTCAAGTAATTCTCACGTTTCTAAGTTATGATATTATTTTCTGAGATAATTTCCGTCAATCTAACTCGTTAACATAGCTTGAAACTTTGAATTACTTATTGTCTTTGAAATAACAGGTTTTTTGTTAAGTACTTTTTATGTTTGACTGGTTTACGCCCGCGGTGTTACTCGTTCGACGACGTATTGGCATTTCTATAGGAATCTTTAAAATCCCGCGAATACAAGAGTGAGGTGTTCTTCGTACTACTTCGTCTTTTCTTTTTCTTTCGTCTTCTAACTTATGCTAACGCTTCGGTCAACTTCGTGAGAATGACATAAGAAATAAATTCATCGCATTTCGTAATAAGGATTCAGAAGATTCCTTAATCTCAACTACTTACTTACAGTAATATTAACATGGAAGGCGTCCATAATAAAATAAATACCTGAAACAAAATTAAAATTTACAAATTAGTAACATATTTTAGTTAAAAACATTACAATTTAAATGTGTATAACTCTGAATAAATAAATTCTAGAAATAAACTAAAACGACTAAAACTGGTACTTTAGATTTTTGCAAAGTCCTCTTAAACCAATCCAAATTTTTATCGAGAACATTTTTTTTTATGACACGACTTTCTTAGATGTTTATAATGTAGGTAACATTATAAACATCTAAGAAAGCAGTAGGCCACAGATTGATATCATGATATTGCCAAAAAAAAACTCAACTTTATTATGCACAGTGGTACAAAATGTTTGAAATCTTGTACAAAAAAGATTACTAGTCATGAATTTTAAACAAGAAAAACAATAGCAAACGTGTACTGGATTTAAATACACAATAGGATTACACTTAAATGCTCTGTGTGGGTGAAAATTTTGCTTTTGAAACACAGTGTTATAGTGCGTTGAACTGTGCGACTTTCTAATTCGTAAAATGGTATCATATGTCTGAACATGCAATGCCGTACCAGGGGGTCCACTTTGTAATCCGTAAATCCGATGAAATTTTGTATAAATTGAGAAGAAATCGAATTTTGTTTATTGCAATGAGGTTTAGTTATAGTATAGTTAAAATTGCTAAGATTTCAAACCGTACTGAAATTATTTTTAAGATAAGATTATTATTAATGTTAACAGACAAAAGTCTATCATCCTCAATATTTGGCCGCAAGTGTATGTTTTCATGGAATATATTTTTCGAAAATCCCATGGGAATATGATTTGACGGCCGTTATTTATAATTAGAATATGATATATCATCATAATATGATGCTATCCAATACTAAAATATTTTTTAAAATATAAACTAGTAGTGCCTGTCAGCACGTTAAACGAAACAAACAAACAAACACTCGTTTTATAATATTAGTATTAGTTAGTACATAATTAGTATACCCAAACTGAGATACCTATTTTTATATTTATGTTTACTAAATGTACTCGATATTTCGAATAGAACTCGATATTTCGAAGTAAACACAGGCTTGTTGGCAAATTATTACGCAAGTAATCTCAATTGATCGGACTATTGTACCTTAATTGCCTTAAGTTGATAATAGCCTCACGGCAAAGCCGAACGTGGAGTGTTTTCGTCACAAAAATTGTGTTTTCAGCATGACAATATAATAAATTTTCGCAAAATATATTTATAAATATTGATTTTACAATCATACCAGTTAACTGTCAGATAAGTTCTAGATCAGAGCCACGTTTCACTACGCCCACTATTCTATTTTAAGGGTTTCATTTTGTGATGAAGCGCAGAACAAGTTTCACAGAAAAATGCTTAGCGCTGAGTAGTCCAGTTTTAGTAAAATTAATCTATATTTAGGTAGGCTTAGGTCTACGCTAAACTATATTTATACATAAGGGGGCTAATATCAATGCCGAATGTTAATTAAATATGTAATTTTGTGGAAGCACAGTGCTTCAAATCAAAACACTTTCCTGGAAAACAATAAAAATGTCGAATTAAATAAAGCAAAAAGTGTAACTCAGTATTGATACGTTAATTTGCATATATACGTAATTTTGTGGATGTATAGTGTGTCAAATCGAAACACTCGGTTGGACAAAAACAAAAAATGAATTTATGTCAAATTACATAGCAAAAAGTGTAACTCTGTCACAGTCTAGTTAAAAGGATGAGGCATGTTGATATCATTACGCCAGTTAATGTGATTACAGTAAATTGTATTACGACACAGCTCGAATAACAGGAAGCGGGCTATTATGACGTATGTGTGCCGCTAACAGACTTACAGACAAAGATATGTGTTACTTAGCTAATATTAGAGAAATATTAGCAAAAGGACGGTAAGAATACAACAATGGATGTGGAGAATACAAAAATTGACATAACTTTAATGTAGCATTTTTCTATAGAAAGACGATAAAACTATTTTAAAAAAACAATACAAAACAAAATATCATATTTAAAAGGAGTAAGTATTGATTATTTAGAAAATATTGTCTAAAAGAGTCTCTATTTGTGATGCCAGTAGCCAACAATTAAATTATCACAACCATTTAATTTATTGTAACAATACTTAAAGTACTATGAAATGTGCTAACTCCACCGGAGAAATACCACTTCGTTCAGCAAGAGATGAGGAAGTTCACCCAATTCTTTCACTAATATTTCGTTCTCTCTACTTCCACCGGGAAACGGTTTAGCAGCCCCTGTGGTGTTGCTGATATCCATAGACGATAGTAACCATTTTCCATCGGGAGGCCTTGCTTGTTTGTCAATTGTATGACATAAAAATATTTCTGATCTTTTTATCAAAAACATTATGTTCGCGTTCGAGTACTAATCGATAAAGTATATTTAGAATCATGTACAGCATGCTTAATGTATTAATAATAAGAATACCCTCTGATATTATTTTGAGCGAATTAATGATGTCTTGTTAACAAAAGGGCTTAATTTAATAAATTACATTTTATATAGCTATAAAATGATTTGCGGTAACCAGTCCCCATAATATCTTTCTGAAGCAACCGGTTGTATAGTCGCGATTGTACAAACGTCAATTTGTGATTTTAATTTGATGATTGACAGATAGGATTGATAATGCGAAATTGCAACTAAACTACCGGTGCGGAGGCTTGTGAAGACACATTTAGTTAATAAAAACAGAAAAAAAACTTCATAAAAGATAAATGTATTTTTTTTTTTAATTAAAGATTATAAACGACACCCACCAATCCCCCCGATTAACTTCAGAAAACATCAGTTACATTAGCAAACAAACTAATGTCTAAAAAGGTAAAGCAAAAATCAAGAGCATATCCTTTTGAGGCGGTCAAAAAAATTCTCAACAACATGCATTAATGGATTTAACGACACAGTGATTCGGATAACATTATTATATAAAAGCATCCAATATAAATAACCCTATCTGTCGGCCGTTCCACTCCCGTTTTGGTATACGTTCGCGTGTACACAATTTTTTACCGATCCGTGAAACCCGACATTCACGCCACGGTCGTGTGTATTCACAGATAAATCTTAGGTCATTTAAAACGCGACTTTTACTCCAACATACACAGCTGCTAAAGAGCCGTTTAAGAGCATAAATCGAGAGATCTCATGAGACCGAACAGGACCAATGCTATGTACATCTAGTTTTCAACTTGGATGCCACACAAATCACAATAACCGCTCTTCATTATCCGCATTTCACTCGCCGGGGCCTGTATCTATCGGAATGCGCCCACAAAGGAGTATCCATACCAAGTTACTAAGTCGCTACACTTTGTCCAACCGGCTTGGCTCCAAACCAGTCCGCCCGGCCGGTCTCCGGTTTACAACGCGAAACGTACTAACCGCCAGTTGACTGACACTTAAATGCCACTTAGGCGTTGTTCTCTCAAATTTTTATTGGTAATAAGTAGCTGTAGATGTTTTTTGTACAAGTAGACCCGACACAATGTCTCTCTTGACCTTTGCTTCTAAGAAAAAGGTTTTCATAGATAAACCTCACCCATTCAAGCCTTTGTTTTAACCTTTTATAACTGTTAAATTTATTCGGCATTCGGAGTAAGCGAGTCGGAATAATCTTTAAAAAGTTTCGTAATTGTAGTTTCTCAGTTTGAACACGAATGCAGTTCGTTAGTGGTGATACAGTCGATAATGGTTTGTGTCTTGTTGCCTTTTACGGCGTATCGCGAAATGGTTAGACCGAGAGATATTTTAGCTCGTATACACTCAGTAATTACAGATGTGCCATCGAGGTAAATAGCCTGGGTAGCGTCTCGCTCTAAGATCAGCTCATTGCTGTCATTTGCCATGTGAGGAACACTTAATTCTGTTAAATATCGAGTTGTACAGATCCGTTTATAAGATTACGCGGCGCGCGATGAGTATACGCTCCATGCTAATAGTTCGTACCTAGCAATTTCTGTAATAACCTGCCAGCGGTCATATGTGGGGCCCACGACGGTCTTCGCGTGAATAGCATCGTATAATATTATGTCTTTATCTATCTAGTAACACATTACGGTGGTCCAGCGGGCCTGTATGGAATATAAATTATATATGAATCGTAGCGGCATTTGCACAAAAAATATTTGTTGGTCAATATAATAATAGTCTATAAAACAGTACGTTTGTAGACAATATGGTTATGTTACCTATTAACGATTCAACAAAAGCTTCGTGACAATCAATTTTGATACCCAATTAGGTTATATTAAATTCAATAGATAAAAATATGTTTAGATTAGAAATATTTGCAGAGCATCTTAAATTAAATTCCACATTAAGTCTCAAGTTAACTCTTTTTTCTTCTTCTTTAGTTTGACAGTGACAGCCATAGAATAATTAACTTTAAAATTGTTTTTGAACAATTCACCGTAAACGTAACGTCAAACCGTAAATACAAGAGACAGTTATTTTTTAGTAGCAAGATATGAAATCTTTAACAAAGACGCTTCCGTATATTCCCATTTTTCTGAAAAATATACCCCCTGAAAAGACGCCCGTAGGAAAATAGTAATTACAAGTTCTTCTTGCTAGCCGTGTGCCATTGTGCGACGTTCACAATGCAGAGGAATCTTTTTGTCCCCGCCTATCGACTGTTTGCACCCACTGGGCGCTCGGGGCTTCCAACATTTTGTACCACTTGTGGTTTATAGATTTTTCGACTTTTTTGACATACAATAGGCAGGGGATGTTTTTCATCTAATCTTTGAGGGTGTCTTTTAAAAAATATTTATTTTTTACCTCAAATAATGTCTGCTTTAGAGCTTTAGAATTAACGTTTACTCAAAATAAAATTGATGCTTATGATTTAACTTATAGGTAGTTAATGTTTAAAAATAATTGCAAATAATCCACTTACATGAGAATAAAATAACTTATTATAAGCTTAGTAGTTCATCATATCAATCCATAATCAACCCACTGCAGGGATACCAGTTTCTCTTCATTCGAAAAGGATTTGAGCGCAATCTGCCAAGCTGTTCCGATGCCGCCTGAAGGCCACTTTGCTTAACGACTGTCTTCGATCGACAACAGGCGGAACCGACTGCTTAACGTGACCTCCGAAGCACATTATCTAAGCAATTAGTTTAGTGTTTAGTTAATGGTGGTGTAGTATATCTGTTATAGTCAATCCTCGGAGCTCCGGCGCTCCTAAGTTTGACTAGTCAATCCTCAGGTTTGACTTGAAACCTAACCTAACTTAACCTAACCTAATTATTTAGGGGTTAGCCCGAAGGCTTTGGTCAAACCTGGGATAAACCAGTCATTCTGCAAAGAAACTGCATAACGACCTTTGACTATGACATATCCACTACAGCTTCTAGTAACTAAAGTTACCAACTCTGCCACACATAATGTAGGTAGTAAAAAAAATGCTGATAGAAAGAAATAATGAATTTATTCCTGTTGGCACAATTAGTTGGACCAACAGGAAAAAAAATTCAAATAATTCCTGTTGGCACAACTAGTTGTGCGTAACAGTTGGTCCATGGTGGAAAGAAAGAAAATATTTTTATTTGGTGCTATAAAATTTAACAGTCACTTAAAACTAAACAAAAAATCTTATTTTAAAATAGCACCAAAATCATAGATAGAGGTGCTAATTCTCTGCAAGTGGTGAAAACTTATAATACCTACCCATAATTTACACAAATCTATACATCAATTTGATCGAACATTACCTCGAAGACGCATTAATTTAAAAAAAAACCTTTGGCACCCCAAACTCAATTTGCATGTTATCTTGAGAGCACAGGAGGGTCCTTGAAGTACCTGATACCAATGACAGATTTGCAAGCTGCCACTGGCACCATGGAAGCCATCTTTAATAACCCCATATTTTATAAGGCACTCTAGTTTTTTATTTGGGATAATCTATCCGCTTAGTGAAAATTGTGTGAAAAATTCAACAAATTAAAAAAAATGGAAATAATTATGTTTAACGATAGAACATTGAAACCAGTGGGCTGAATTTAGGAATGTATTGACAAAAATTTTGTTTTGAAAGAAGGTCGGTTTCATAGGTTCCTTGATGAGTTTTACAAACTTAGCTTATCTGTATATTTTGTTTTTACTTTATCTCCATTTGTGGAAATAACATTTTATCAACGTTCTTTTAATTTATTCATTGTGAGTACTTTTTGTCGGGCAACACAAAAAACATTTTGATTACGGATCTGTACAAAATTTCATAATGATACTAAAAATAAGATAATAAAAATACTTAATGAGATAACAAAAATCATAAATAAGCTTGGGACGCCATACTATGCTATTTCATCTGAATTTAGTTGAGCAAAGGTTACCTAAGGCACTTTACTTAATTTCCTTCAGCCAGTGTACTATAAATTTATTTGAAAAGTTACACGATGGATGATTAAAGAAGAACAAGTTACGTTAATACAACTGCTTGTGGACTTCTACGGGTTCCCAACTTACTTTTAGCTTACTTAATTGCTACCAAATGGCGATTTGTTGTTCTTTTACTCAACTCCAAGATGTTGTGGTGGGTAATGTGTTGTTAAGTCCATATGATTTTTATATTGTGTTGATGTACAGAAATTTGGTGTATATTTTTGTGTAAACCAACTTTTATTGGCAAAGTAAATGTCCCATAGATAAAAGAAACTAATAGATAAACAATAGATAGCAGATGGACAGGTCCGGTGGTCGAGTGGCTAGCAATGGTCACTTCATCCCAAGGGCCGCGGGTTCGAATCCTGCGTTGTGTGATTCGTCCAAGAATATTTATTTATAATATTTGCATGATCTCTCTGGTCATAACATTGACGAATCTGATCTCTTTTGAAACTGTCACTTTGACTTGGCGAATTCGTGCTTATTTTTAAAAATACACTAGATTCGGTTCTTTTAAGGGCGTGGTTCTTTGACGTTTAAGTTACAGACATGGTTCGCATACAATTCTGATGATAACAGACGAGACGGCAAACATCGATGACACGGAAAATTTCTACAACATGAAACCCATCTAAACATTGGTTGGGTACGTAATTGCTTGACCACCTATCGCTCTCTACCACGAGTATATAAATCAGTGTTAAATTTCCCAAAAGTAGGTTTGACGGATGTAAAAGTTTAAAGTTATAAACGTTAGTTAAACTTACATTAATCTAATAGAATGCGAAGATGGTAATTTTGAACTGTTTTTATGTCGGAAGTAATCAGTTAAATTATTTCCTATGGCTACGTTTAATGTGCGTACCGTAACCCAGTTTTTTAACGTGTCAGTTAAGTTTTAAACTAAGTTATTTTACTTATATATATGCCAAATAGGGCGTGGTCAGCGTTACGTATCCTTGCCCGAATTTCGTTTAAAGATTCTACCACGATACATATTTGAACTATCCAATTTGAAACTTATTTTGTTTATGAAACATTCATTGCTGGTTCTACAGTTACGCAGTCGTCAGCCCGCTTTCCAACACGTAATGTAAATATAACGATATTCGCTTGTTATTGTATCTGGCTTTCGGGATACTTCGAAGAGACGCATAATTGGTATGCATGTTGGTCTTGCCCTATCATTTGTATCTGGATACTATAGCATTGGTCTCGGCCATGTTGTGTTCCTACGGTGAGTAAGGTCTCGTCTTTAGGCTACGGTGATGCTTACATCAGGCGGGCGGGCCGTACACATGTTTGCCACCTTTGTGGCATAAAAAAAATCTTCCAAAAGGAAAGAGCATCCCAATCCCAGTAGAATGGCGTAGGTACAGTCAGCGGCATAAATATGTTGTCACTATTATATAGTACCTACCTTGTCACTATAACATAGTTGACAAGTTCACTCAAATGTTTCTAGTAATCGGAGTAATATACAAAAGTGACAAGGTACTAAATGCGGCTGACATACAATTTTAAATATCATAATATTTTTATACATAAACTAGCTTTTTAACGCGGCTTTGCTCGCGGTTAATTTTATGACATAAATCTCGTTTGACAATAAAACCCACGGCGCGACTTGTGGCGCCTTCTGTTGACCGATACAGCGTTCTCTATAGTAGAAATAATATTTTCCCATTGGAATGACATACTTTCACGGGATAAAAAGTAGCCTATGTTGGGCTCTCTATCCCTAAATATATATATACACATTTTCATAATGACCGGATGATTAGTTAAGCCGTGAAGGAATAACAAACAAACAAACAAACTCACTTTCTCATTTATAATATTAGTTAGGATAAACATGTGACAAGCTCTTTCGAATCGTCTTTTCTTATCCTTGTACCACTAGTTCAAACAGCAGATTTGTGCTAAGAAGAATTACAAATAAGAAGACAGACATTTCTGTCTGAATGATTTTTCTTTGCAAAGGCATTGGTTGGCAGTAATATAAAATAGTGTTGGCCACTATGTAAATCAGTTGTCGTGTGTACGACTATCTTGCACTCATTTATAATTTATTATTCACACGTCCACAGACCGCATTTTATTATTGTCTATGGTAATTATGATCTGTGTCCATTTCACATTTCCATAATGAATGTATTAATTTAAAACCACTACGAAAATATTTTTAAAATTTAATATCAATAAAGCTTGGTATATTGCGAAATTCAAAATTTCGTTTTTATCATTGTGAAAAACATTACTTTGACAGAATTAATCATTTATAATAAATATTAAATAATAATATATGTTTATATTATTGACTGTTACATCGTTCGTACTTCTATTCCTAAGCACAAAGTGATGTGAAATAGCTTTACGAGCAAGTATAAAAAGTAAAGATCATTGTAGCGAGTTCATAAATAAATTATTTTCTTACGAGCTAGCAATTAACCATGGCGATTAACCGCGCGACATGACGTTTTTCCATTGTAATATGCAACCGCTTGCGATTGCACGCAACTTGCGATTAACCGCCACTAAATTACATAATGCAATGACGTGTTAAACTCTACCAGCGCGATTAACCGCTCTCTCTAGCAAAAATCTATGTTGTAGTTCTAAAACCTTCAATAAAAATATCATCAATTTTCTGTTTGTTCAGTTTAAGTCTAATTATCACAAAGCTGTCAGTGCATATTCAATTTATTTTTTAAGTACAATAAATATTAAAAAATATTCATACATTGTAAGGAAATACATTAATAACAGTTCATATTAACAAAAACAATTAAATCCGAACAATAGAGAAACACACACGAGTGGTTCGGAATCGAAAACAAAACGAAACAAAAGTCCCTCGACCCTTAGAAGTCCATTTTGACATGTATTAATGGTGGACACTGCATGAACAGTGAATAAAACAGTAGAGCAACTTCATATGACGTTACAGGCACTCAAACGACCAGAGGGGCGATAATAAAATTGTGCAATAACGAAATGAAATTATTTATTCGAGAATAGGCCTTTACAGAAGGAGCTAGATGGCGTCCCTATCCCGTCTCTATATGAACACCAAAGTCAAGCAATGTCAACCTTAGCCAGTGTTTGGATTTCGTAAATTCGAGCTTCTCCGTGCTTCGCAGGGCATGTTAGCCGTCGGTCTTGGCTGTTATCGATAGATGATAGCTGTTAAGCCGTCGATGGCCTTCAGGCGGCTTGGTAACACTGTCTGCCAATCCTCATTAGAGAAGCGTGTCAGAGTACGCTCTCAATCATCTTCCACCACTTGGGAAGCGACCGCATACTGATTAAAAACCTGACTGTCTACCACGTACCACGTTCTCCTTCTTAACAATGGTGGGGTTACGGGAACTGGCCATACTTCCACAACATAACCTATTTTACTTTTATCAATCTTTTTTTTATCATCAGAAAATGCTTTGCAGCTGCCCCACCGCCCCGCGAATATGCGATGGGGACTGTGGGACTTATCACTAAAAAACTGACGGGATGCCACTCGCACCCTAAGTGACGTGGCCACGGAAACTCTGATACATCCGCGACCCTGCCAGGTTATCTATTATACCTACTGTTTCATATTCTGTGACAGCGAGATAAATAGTGTTGAGCATTAATGAGATAAAAACGTGACCGACATCGTTTCCGTTATTCCTATGGTATTCGTCTAATGCCCAGCATTCAACGGTACAACCTTTTAAAAGATTAAGACTTGTCTTTTAAGATTTACACTTAAAAGAAGACCATTGAAAGTGTTTTTAGTAGCATTTACACGTACACGGATTTGATAAATAAGAAATCCGTTTTTTTAAAAACTCGAGTGGCCCGATTCTGTAAATTGTTATCACGCGCTCTCCACACGCGTTTTCCGAGGCGAAGTTAAACGAAGTTAGGAAAAGTTAGTACAAAGTACACTACACTCATAAACTACTATCAACATCATGAGTTTCTTCGAGGTTAGGCTTATACGCTAATCCCATTTAGAAAAACGGGATAATGCTAGAAAAAGAAGGCTTAGCTGATGGTAAGCATACATGGGATATTTGTTCCATGGTTGTGATGGTTGACCTGAGTGGATACCAAACCTTTAAAGCAGAAGATACACTCGCTACAATCTAAGCACCTGTCAATATGAAGGATGTCAATAATTAATAGGTATCTTGAAAATAATACCGAACAATAGTCTAGTTTCAATATTGAAAAGATTCATTAAAAAGTTAGTGAAAATCTTCTCATTATAAGGTACCCATTGAGTTCGAAATGAAGCTCTCAGCTTCTTTGTCTGATAAATTTTTTCCAGTACTCAAGAGGACGTCAATAATCTATTAAAAGGATTCTATATAAATTCCAGTTCTTGAAAGATTTCATATCTTAGAAATTTATTTAATAATAGTAGCCTATTGAAGGTTAAACAGTGCGCTAAGCAGTTGTATTTGACTAGTTATAAACTGGCCAACCCAACAGTGAGTTGCACAAACAGATTTGAAAAAAATATGACACTGAGATTATGGCTGTCAAACTAATGAAAGAAAATGAGATTAAGATGTAGAATTAAGTTTAAAACGCGTTTGTGCAACTAACTGGTACATGACAATTACAAATTCAGAAAGTGAAGAAACATCAACCACCTGGTTTTTTATAGGTGGATATTGACGGAGTTATACTTTTAAAGGATTGTTTTAGAGGTCCTGAGAGTTGCAATTAGCTTATCTATCAAGTAAATTGTAAATTTTTGATATTATGACCTTTACACAATTTGTATAATTTGAAAGACTTCTTCTAACTAAGAAATGTCTTTTAATAACCTTTAAGTTTTGAAGGACGCTACATACACTACATATGTTCAGTTTACTTATTCGATTACCAAAATTCTAAATTCGTTTAATGTTTAGTGGTTTGGGGGTGAACTTATGTAAGACTTACTTTCGCATTTATAATAATATTTAATTTATAACATGCGATTCAGAACGCATCGTAAAATTAGCGTGGAACGGAACGCATTCAATACGCATTAAATATTATTAGCGGTTAACCGAACTATTTTCTCTAATTTACTTTTAATTTGAGAAAAAAGAACGTTTTTTATCTTCACCTGTTGTGAAATTATGCGTTCGAATATTTCGAAATTATAAATGGCGTCAGTTGACATTTTTTTGTGTTGAATCTTGAATTTGGAACGTAAGACTAAGAGGCGAACGTAAAAAGCTTACGTCGACGGCATCATAAATCTTGTTTACGTTGATTTACTCAAGCACTAAACTTAATCTAAGAGGCACTTACATCACACGATATATTACGCGTAGTCTAACTTTTGGGAGATATAAAGCTGTTTGAGGCTCTCCAGTTAGAGCATATATATTTATGTTGATTCAGACTGAAAATATTTTGATCGGTAAATTTTTATTTGATACTATTTATAATGACGGACAGATACCAATTTATAACACTGTCTTTTAGTTAACTGATGAATATTAAAATAAATAATCTATGACATTATATTGGTAAAGCTTTTTATTATTAATCTGTCACCTCATTCCCCTAATGCATCTAATAGCTCTTTGGGGTCATGGATACATTGGCGGTTATGATAACCTTTAGGTGACTCACTGGCTCATTTGTTACCTCTATCGATATCAATATGATGGATAGTATTTACTATAAATACTAAACTATAATAGAGATACTTTACTTACTATGAAATTATAACTTTTTGCGTTATTTTTGCCTATCATTTTTTACATTATGTACCTATTGATTTTGTGTAAAAATGTATAATTTGTTTTGTGATTATAGAATGATTCGTCCCAAATAAAAATAGGGATAAAAAGAAAACTGTCAAATGACGTAGTAAAAATTAAGTAATGTAACTTTCTTTGATTTTTTTTGACACTCGTTATTCTCATTGATATTCTTATTTGACAGTAATCGCACAGGCCACAGATGCCAATAAAATAAAAAAATAAAGTTCAGTCCAAAACTATTATTTTTAATAAGATTCGATAATATTTCTGGCCAGTGCTTTCAAGCAACATGAAAAATAAAAAATATTTTTAGTGTCGTCAACGAGTGATAAGTGTATGCTTGTTTGCCACTCTAGTAGTAAAAAAAACTATTTTATCCATCAGCGTAAACATATTCTCAACTAGGATTTCCGTCGACTATCTCTCAAACTATTCTCTACTATTGGTCCTGTCATGCCTCGCTGAGTCCCAGGGGCGGATTTGTTGTTATGGGATACTTTTTTTTTCTTTTTTTACGGCACAGGAAGCTATGCTGGTGAACCGTTTCCATGTCACACGTATCTCTATATTTGGTTTTGGCTACACGTGGTTTTTAGTATTTTGCGGATGTTTTTTTTAATACTTAAGTGGTGGCCAAATGTTGGTATTTATTTAGTCCCCACTTAACATTGGATATTACTTACGTGTTATACATATATAAAGAACATATGAGCGTATTAATTAAAGGAGAGAATTGTACCTTTGTATGTTAATAGTTTCTGGATAAATGCAATGTATTTTTTTATTTTTTATTGTTGTTTTCTATACAACTGCTATTCTTATACTGTAAAAATATTAAAAAAACTTCACTTTTCAAAATTATTTTCAAAAAATTTATTTCGAAAGACAATTTGTCTAACTTAGGAAGATTTTTCAAAGAAAAGTATTTTTTATAATACTGATTCATATTTAAATATCTTTTTTTTTTTTTAAATACATAATGCTCAAGTTATTTATTCATTGCAAAATTAAATAATATGAATATCAATAAAATTAATTAAAACTAAACTAACAATAAAAATTAAAAACTAAACTAACAATAAAAACTAAAACTAAGCATTAAAAAGACATGGTCCCTGTGGCAGGGTGCCCAAAATGCTAGCAGCGTTACCTCGCTGAACGGCGATAGATATCCGTTGAGCGAAGTAACTGCCAGCCTTTGGGTCACCAGTGGTTTGTCGCAGCCTTTTTGCGATGTCCCTAAAAAAGGACAACGCACAGGTACCCCACGGGCCTAATGTTTCTACACCAAAAGCCACAAAATCGTAGGAACCAGTCAGCTGCTGATATTTTGTGGCTTTTAGTTTCTCGGCGGACTCCGCCGCCGCTCCCGCACTCCTACTCGTACCGTGAAGATGTGACGGGGCAAGTGTGTCAACGCATGTCGCGTCCCACACCAAGGCCCGTCCCATACTCCACGGTACGAGGGACATTCCGTCTGGCCTCTTACCATCGTCACGTGCGATGCCGTTCGGTTCAAGAATAGCAGGCACGTTGACAGTGACGAGAGACCGACGGATTATGTCGTTGATAGAAGCGTGACGCGACAGGCGGCCGGCGCTTCTGGTACAAGAAAGTCCGTGGTGTCCCAATGCGTTCACCATTGTGCCACAAGGACATCTATGTGGAATACAAACCTGGGCACCAAGACGAAGGCCTATCGCGACTCGGAGGGTCTCGGAGTCAAGGAGGGTGCCCACATTGGCACATGGGTAGGCATGCAACCAGTGACCGGCCTCCTTCCTTGACACAGCTCTGAGTCGTGCTTGGTCGGCGTCAGTGCTGTTATTCAAAAGTAACAAATTTTGAATTTCTTCACAACAAATCTTATCCCAGCTCCGTTGTGAATTTGGGTTTTCCGGTAAGATATTTAAATATCTAAGTTATCGTTATAGAAATATTTATATATATAAGTTGTTATTAAAAGCAACTGTCATAAGAATATACCAACTTTTCTAACAAAAAAATACACCAAACGGCTAAGAAAAGAAAACATCGGTATTATATCATTGTAATCTGCTAAACTCTTTGAGTATTAAAAGGGCATATTTTATGTAAGTCTTGCTTGGCATATAGCCAGAACTTTCATGAGTGAATGTGATAGTAACGAACCATAGATTCTAGATATCTTGATTTGTGAACTGGATACTATGATTTATGTTATTGGATTAAATAACACCATAGATATTTTTTAAAAAAACTAGACTTGTACATATTCTTACTTATTATGAAATCGACTATAAGTCTATTATTTTATCTTTGTCTACTAGCATCACCCGCGCAACGTCGTTTGTGTGTTTCCTATGGGAATTTCGGAAAAATCTACATATAAAACCTTCCTCTTTGAATCACTCTGTCTACAGTTCAAAACTGCATTAAAATCCGTTGCATAGTTCAAAAGATAATAAGCAAATAGACAGAAAAAGTGACTTCTCATAGTATGTACTAGTTGTGCCCGCAGCTCCGCCCGCGTGGATGTCGGTTATCGCGCCAAAAGTTAGCCTATGTCCTTGCTCGGGTCTTAAACTGTCTCCATACCAAATTTCATCCAAATCGGTTCAGTAGTATTAACGTGAAAAGGTAACAGACAGACAGACATACAGACAGACAGAGTTACTTTCGCATTTATAATATTAGTATGGATTAAATATAAAACATATTATTATGATACTGAAAAAATAATTTTATTTTGCACAAAAATTTGTAACCCTAAGACACATAATTCCTAATAGTACTAACGTACAGAATGGCCACTCCCCGCCCCGCACCAAAACGGGCGACCCCTCCCCTCCCGCAGCATTCGCCCACGAGTGGGGGGTACTTGAAAGGCACGGTGGTCACGCGTTGCACGCACACACATGCGCGCAGTGTGTACAGACGTTCTTCTTTTCATGTAATAGTAGTAGGTGATTATAACGAGACGTTTGTATGGAGTGTCCGGGGTGTGCCTAAGATAAGGTAGCCTTGAAAGATTACTTTTAGCAATAAGGCAACCGCCTTGTTGCATACTATGTCGTCTGGAAGCGTTCCATCAATAGACGGACAATAGTACGTACATTATATAAATTGGTAGTGTATCCTACTAAATATTATAAAGGCGAAAGTTATGTGTATGTTTGTTACTTCTTCACGCTCAAATGGCTGGGCCAATATTTATGATATTTGATATGTAGGTAGCTGATACCTTGGATTAACACATAGGGTACTTTTTATCCGAAAGTACGCGATTCCGGATTTAATCAAGTCTGATATAGATGGCGCTGTGTTGTGCATAAATAAATACACACGCGTTGCGCGAATTTCACTAATTGCAAATAAAACATATTCCAACCACTATTATATATCTACTTCTTGGTTAAAATTAATCTTCAACGAAGCCTATGTTACATGTTTTACAGACAGACAAAGCCTTTGCAATGCAGTGTATACAAGCTACCTATAAAAACATTAATAAGATTTAGTTAAGCTCATTAAATGTACATAGTCTTAACATTTTTCTAACTAGGGTTTAAATGTTGTTAAGCAGGTGTTTTGATGGTTAGCAATCACCGCTTTTCTTGTACAATCAGCAGCAGCTGCATAAATATGTTGTCATTTTAGTGCATTGTCGCTTAACTTTTGAGTTAACATGCCAACACTTTTAGTACATTGTCACTTTTGTATACCATTTAATTACTGAAGACTTTTGAGTTAACATATCAGTTGTCTTCAGCAATTAAAAATGCAAAAGTGACAAGATATTTATGCCGCTGATTGTACAGTCAGGTGCACGGCGAGCTTTGCACTTGCAGTACAATATAGAACTTAAGAACGGTACAAAGTCCAATATGTAAAGGTCGACCTGCTCTTGACTGTACACCTGAATCTTTGTCTACGCCACTTAATAATTATCTTTTTTGATTAAACTGGTGCGTTTTTTTTAATAGATAGTGTTTCAAGGTGAAGTTGTAATAATACTATTTCAAAATTCCCATGGGAAACCGGGATACACGCAAACGAAGTTGCGCGGGTTTCGCTAGTACGGAACAAACCATTTGAAAACTTAACCGTATCCGAAGTTAGCTGACGAAAATGCAAAAAGAGAAGCAAATGTTTAAGCTGGGTTTAACGAGAGTTTAATGTTGTGTTTACATTAGTTTACTTCGAGTTCAGCCGAGTAGATTAGACAGACGCGTCAGTTTTATTTTATTTTATTTGATAACAATCCAGACGGCAGACTATCCATGACGCACTTTTTGTCTGTGAACATAGAACCTATGTTATATGCAGTAAGTAACGCATACGACGCGCAAAAAGTCTTAGGTATAGGATTTTTACAGGGTCGGCAACGCGCGATTGATTCCGGTGTTACAGGCGTCCATAGGCGCTACGGTGACATCTTACCATCAGGCGTGCCGCATGCCTGTTTGCCACCATAGTGGTATAAAAAAGTCCAGCGTCAAAATACTGTCAGTTTAACGAATTTTCGGTGAAACCGTCCCTAAGACGTGACGTAAATAGAATAAATAAAAATAGAATAATGTTCTAGGAATTCCCACGGAACAGTGACTACTGTCGGCATCGCCTTGCAATTATGAGCGGTCTATAATTTTCTATGTGTACCTATAAGTTTTCTGAGGTATTTATAAAAACATACGATTTTACATTCGAAGCCAAATAGTTTCCACGAGAATGGGTACTAATAGTACTTCAGGTTTACGATTCCCTAGTGCCTAACTTGACTAAAAAACATTTTTGTTCTAACTAAATAAATTTAGGCCAATCCAGGTTTTTTTTCGACACTCAAATTGATGAGATCCGTCATTGATTCCGGAGGCACACAAACTCTATTTAAAAAAATACAATAACTTAAAATAAGAAAAAGAAAAATACCTACCTATTTAAAATTGTTTATTCAACCATGAAGCTAATTTGCTTTTTCTATCTCTTTCTAACTAATCGTCCCAAGGGCAAATGTATGGAAAGTAGGTCAGATTTGGTACGAACACGAACAATACGGAAGATCGTACGCTAGATTTCGTTATAGAATTGGGGCAATGTTTGCGAATCAACTATTGCAGTATTTTATCATCTTTATCTTCTAAAATTAGCGTAACTATCTTAGGATGATTTACTTTTTTCTTTTTCTTCTCTTTCTTAATTAATGGCGTTTCTGTCGTGTCACGACACATAGACAATTTCGCCAATGTCGAGTATTTTAAATGAACACTTTTTAACAAAAAAAAGTAGGTACCTACACTTTAAAAAGGCAACGTGGTACGGTGAGTATCCGAGGTCGCCATCTTGACCTTCGTTGACAAGGCGGCGATCTCGAATCCGATGATTTACTTTTAATTTACTTTATTAAGAAAAATATTATAGTAACTTTTACACAAAACTGTGATGCCATTCCAGAATCCATCGGTTCTGCGCGCTATATGCCCTGCCCACTGGCTCTTTAGCTTACAGCCGTTGCCGTTGAGCTATGTCGATTACTTTCGTTCTGCTCCGAATCTCCTCACTTCTGATTCGATCTCGTAGAGAAACACCGAGAAAAGAAAAGATTGAATAATATCTATACATATAATAAAACAGTAGACCCCGATATGTCTGTACATTGGACATATTTGGCAAAAATGGAGAGGGAACAGTTAGAGTAAGGTAATAAAAGCAAAAAAAATTTATTTTTTATTTTTTTGTCTGTCTGTCTGTTTGAACGCGCACATCTTCTAAGTTACTCAACGAATTTTAATGCTGTTTTTACAGAAAGATAGAGCTCGGGATGGAGCAGAATATTGTTGTTCGTTTCATTTCATTTAAATCGCATGTCAGGAAAAGGAGTTATCCTTATTTTAACATTTCACGCGGACGAAGTCGCGGGTAACAGCTCGTAGAATATATAGAAATAAGGCCGCCTTGTTGCTAATACACTAGTCTGTAAGCTATTTTGTGTTCTCCATATTATTGTAATGTTTATAGTCTGTGTGTTGCAAATAAAAGCATATTTTATCTATCTACCGAGCTCAGCTCTTCTCATCTATCTAGACGTCAATTTATTCCCACATAATACAAACGAATATATCTTTTGTCTTTTTCTTACTTACACAAGCACATTCAGTTATTTTGACATTAAAAATTCTTGGATATTCCTGAGGAAACTTAAGAAAATGCTTGATTAGTGAAAATTGAGAATACCGTAACTAAAATACTTGGATACCGTAGAAACGTTAGTAAACTTTCGAAACAGAAGAGATGCACCCAAAACTTGCCGATTAGTTGTGGATTTGCACTGAGTTTGCTGTAGCTTTTTGGCTAATGTGTAGTTTGGTTCACTAACTCAACGCTGTTATTTGAAGAATTACTGCGGGCAGCTGGAAAATTGCTGCAGTGAAGTTAGTCTTACACGGTTTAATGATTTTTAGCGGTACGGCCAGCAACTAATATATCAATAAATTGTACAGCTTACACACCCCAAACTGTTTGTTCGCGAGTCTAACGTGTTTTTTTATTCTACTCGTAGGTATACTAAATCACTACATAGTATAAAACAAAGTCGCTTTCTCTGTCCCTATGTCCCTTTGTATGCTTAAATCTTTAAAACTACGCAACGGATTCTGATGCGTTTTTTTTTAATTGATAGAGTGATTCAAGGGGAAGGTTTTAAAGTATCATACATTCCAAAATTCCCACGGGAAAGCGGGATACACGCAAACGAAGTTGCGCGGGTTTCGCTAGTATTTTATAAAGGATAGATTTGTATATTTGTTTGTGCCGTATTAACTCAAAAACTTCTGGAGCGATTTCAAAAATTCATTCACCGTTGGGAAGGGAAGATACGCTATCCCGGTTGACATAGGCTATACATATATATATTTTTTTAATAGAGATCCCTACTAAAACCCGTTCGAAGCTGGGGCGGGACGTTAGTATAAAGTATGTATATAAATATTATATTTTCAACAAATATCCGTTCTTTGGTAGGTAATACCAAATACTATAGAAGACTAATACGCACAGCTCTTGACGTTTCTCATACAATGACTTGGCAACCTCCGTTCACCTCATGCCGCTAGGGGCGCTATAACATTTTGCATACAAAACGCACAAAAGTTTTGAAATCGTTCACCTCATGCCGCCCTCATGCCGTAGGGGCGCTAGTGTCGCGTCTTGCCCGAATTCTTCCGAAGCTGTGGGTATTAGTCTTCTATAGTATTTGCTAATACCCACAGCTCTTGACGTTTCTCATACAATGACTTGGCAACCTCCGTTCACCTCATGCCGCTAGGGGCGCTATAACATTTTGCATACAAAACGCACAAAAGTTTTGAAATCGTTCACCTCATGCCGCCCTCATGCCGTAGGGGCGCTAGTGTCGCGTCTTGCCCGAATTCTTCCGAAGCTGTGCGTATTACTCGTCTATAGTATTTGGTAATAAATGCAGGTTAAGCCTAGCCCTCTTTGGCACAAGGTGGCGCTGTTTGAATTATGTAGAATTTATTTATTATTACGTTCATCATCATCATCTCAGCCACAAGAAGTCCACTGCTGGACATAGGCCTCCCCCAAACGCCTCCAATACGACCTGCTGACAGCGGCCTGCATCCAGCGGCTTATTATTATTATGCTGTCTTTATAAAAATAATCATTAACAATAGTCTAGATATTATTTTGTTACCTAAGTAAAAGTTAATAAAAGATTATAAATCAAAGGAGGAAAATACGTGAAAAACATCTCATTCAATTTGCGTAAAAACTGGGTTTGGCAGCCAGCGGAGACCTATTTCCCAGGGCGTAAACAAGAAAAAGTAAAAAAAAACAGTCGAGAGTGAGTTTGTACGCTAAATGGATTACACACATATTTTATTTCACGAAGAACATTAAAATTTGGCTATGAATGTTAGAAGGCACGGGTAATTCAGCGACTGACACCACGAAGGATTGGAACCATGGTGGCAATCACGGAAGGACTCTTTTTGAATTGACTGATTGACACCATGGTGTCAATCGACCACGTCCCAAATATATGTTATTTGATTGGTCCATGGTGTCAATCAGTAAATTCAAAAAGAGTCCTTCCGCGATTGACACCATCCTTCGTGGTGTCAGTCAGTTGCTGAATTACCCCGTGCACATTACTTTAAGTGTGCGTGAATTTTAATAGCGTTTCCGTGGTTACTCACACTAACACAATGTGCATGTGAACGTTTCATAGTCAAATGCTCATTGTAAAATAGAATATTTTTTTACTTGCCTGCGACTGCGATTAAAAGAGGATATATATTTTTTTGTGCATATAGATAGATACTGTTAGTTGAAAAATTCAGCTGAGCAAAACCAATTATTACATTGTTTGTTTACCATATGAAAATGTTTTTTGTTGGCTTTTTAAACAATTTTGTTAGGTACACTTTAATATACAAAAAATCGTTACCCTAAGGTTGCCTTGAAAAGATTCCTTTGAGCAATAAGGCCGCCTTGTTGTATATACACTTGTTTGCAACTTCTACTGTTTACTGTATCACAAGTTTGTGTATTGCAAATAACGCTTATTCTATCTAAATACTAGTCCATGATTATACATGAAAATCGAAGGCTTTCGTTCTATCTAATACAAGTACTTATTTTATACCACTAAGGTGACAAACAAGCATAAGCCATCCTGATGGTAAGCAGTCACCGCAGACCGCAGCCTATGGACGTTTGCAATACCAGGATCATCACTAACGCGTTGCCGACCCTGTAAGAACCTCTTCACACCCTTTTTGAAGTACCCCATGCTGTAATCGACAGAGAAAGCATTGACAGTTCATTCCAAAACCTGAGGGTTCTGTGAAGAAAACCACTTTGGAATCGCGTAGTACGGGACCAGGTTGGTTCCAACATATAATTTTGGTCATTATCATGCCTGCCAAAAGGTTTCTGAACGATGATTTTAGTCTATAATCAGCGAGTCAACTATCGTAACAAAATCAGTTTCAATCTCATCTCGAACTCACGCACTATCTCGCTCAATTCCTATTTTGTATGAGTGAGACAGGGCTTGACATTGACATGAGATTGTAACTGTTTTTTTTCACGAGAATAGGGGTGCTGATGTCTTTACTTTAAGGAATCCGTAACATATTAGTGCGCGACTTAATAGTAAGTTGCATAAAACCAACTTACTTACATATGATATATTTAAATATGGCCGTCACTGGTGCTAATTCTGTTGTACATTTAACTAGACTAAAATAATTTTGACAGGACTAGAAGTGTTGCTATCCTTGGACAACAACACCTTTGGTCCTGTCAAAATAGTCAAATACTATATATATAATAGAAATATAATACGCACAGCTCGTGACGTTTCTCATACAATGACTTGGCAACCTCCTGTTCACCTCATGCCGCTAGGGGCCCTAGTGTCGCGTTAACATTTTGCATACAAAACGCACAAAAGTTTTGAAATCGTTCACCTCATGCCGCCCTATTTCTATAGTAGCGCTAGTGTCGCGCGTCTTGCCCGAATTCTTCCGAAGCTGTGCGTATTAACTCGGTAGAGTTTCTATAGTATTTGAAGTAGTTTAGTCTAGTGTAGCGGGAGCGATGGCGATGTGCTCGACCGCCACAAAGGGAAGATCTTCCGGCCAGGCTGGGTGTCATGCCTGGGGAACCGCGGCTCCGACAAAGTATGTGTCGGAGGTTGTATATATATCTCCATATCGTAGAAACTTCGATAGCGAGATTCAGGATTCTAAGTGGCGTCGTATATGACGTCATGTGTTCGCATTGTGAACTTTTTCTTCACTCTGTAGTTCTTCTGTATGGCGATAGGTATCAAATACTATAGACGAGTAATACCCACAGCTTCGGAAGAATTCGGGCAAGACGCGACACTAGCGCCCCTACGGCATGAGGGCGGCATGAGGTGAACGATTTCAAAACTTTTGTATGCAAAATGTTATAGCGCCCCTAGCGGCATGAGGTGAACGGAGGTTGCCAAGTCATTGTATGAGAAACGTCAAGAGCTGTGGGTATTAGTCTTCTATAGTATTTGGTTAAATGTACAACAGAATTAGCATCACTGTCAAACTAAATAACAAAAATAGAAATAGGTAACTTTCTTTTTAAACGGATAACCTAACTGCCCCAATTTCACTGGTGATCTCTAAAAAGCATAAAATTCAGAGACCGTTTTGTTCTAATCGTAACAAATCGTCAATTTTTTCGTCGGAGCGCAGACATAAATATACATAGAAGACGTAAAGGTTGCCTTGTAAAAGTCAATTTTCGATCACCGAAAGAAACACTTTAATTTAACTTTTTTGTTAGTTGGTAAATTAATTTTATACTTATATAATGGTTTTCTTGTAGGTACCCGTAGAGATTCAAACTGTATATTTTGCGGAAAGGAGCAGAGGTAACGCCTTTGTCAAAAATTCGTCGTCGTGCCGAACATTAACTTTTTCACATACAGTGTTTTCTATGTAACTGTACATCTAGATATATAAAACCCAAAAAGAAAGGTAAAATGAAAATGAGGTCACAAGCACAAAAGTAAATTGCAGTCTCTATTAAATTCACGTCTGTGGATGAAACTACGGCGAAGTGACGAAACGGAGGTAGTTTATCTTTTTGCACAGCTGAAATGAGTTCTGGCTATAGTTGTTCGGTCATTCGATTATCACAATCGATTCTACTCGATTTCACATCAAATATCGATACAAATACAATGTTGGATATTTTTGAGACGATTTAAATCGAGAAACAGTATACCTATTTTTTTTACGGCAACGCGCGAGTGATACCCCCGGGGTTGCAAGCGTCCATAAGCTACGCTGATTGCTTACCATCAGGCGGGCATGGTTACGGGTTACGGGTATCATTGTTTGCCACCTTGGTGGTATAAAAAAATCTACGATGAGATTTTCCGTGTGTAATACCAGTTCAAAGTTTGTACTAACTTCCTATTCAACTTGGAATACTCAGCACTTTTGTTATTTCAATTAGCTATAAGCGCTGTAGCATAGACAAATGAGAAGTTACTGCATTTCTACATAGTAATGGAGTTATGATTATAATCTCTTTTTGTATAGGCACGTGTGCTTTTTCAACCCCAATTTAATGTTTAAAATCACCTATAGTATTCACTTTTGTATTTATTGTAAGTATTGTTTGTTATAACACTGTAAAGTTTTTGTAATAAAACAAAATTGCTATTGCTGGACTAATTTAAATAAATTTTCAATATAAATTTTGTAATTGAAATTAAAAAAGGGGATTTAATTGAAAAAGTTTATTTCAAAACTCAATAAGAAAAATAAGACTGACTCACAGTGTGACAAACCGAACTCTTTATAAACAACTTTATGTTTTCTTAATAGGTACTTTGTAATTGTTTGTTTTTTACACGTCATCTTGTACCTAAGTTACTTAAAATTCTTCCATTATTAGTGTTTTCTTTCAAATTCCTACGATTCTTAACACACATAATACTTTGTTTCTTCGACAAGAACTTGACAACCCTATCTGTGTAAAAAGTTAAATAAAATATGGATGACAATAACCCATATACATGAGACATCGTCGCATCCATATCGATTATAACAACAAAAATTAATTTTCCACGAACACAATCCAGTTGTCCAAAATGATTTCCCAGCGGCCACCTCCATTTTAAAACACCAATTTAATACGAACAAATCAGATTCGTAATCCATATCAGATTGGGAAATTAAAGATATCAAAATTATATTATGTTTTACTTACATATCTATACAGGGTGTTTGGTAGAGGATTGAACATGGGATAATGGCAGAAAGGTGAGATGGTCTGCTACATGCTGAGCGAAAAAAATTTGACCTAGGGCCCATAGTTTTTTTTAATGATTTTTTTAAATTTTCACCAAACTTTCCTCCTTCGTAAATTTGAAGTACTATAACTTTTTTTTTATTGGATCAATCGGCCAGCTTATTTTTTTATTCTTATCTTAACTGTATGTAGCTTACTTTTAAATTGATATTTGTCGGTTAGAGTTACCACAAAAAATGATACGAGTCCTCAAACATTAAAAAGACGAAAAGTACACGCCGAGCGTTCAACTTTGGACTGCTGTAAAAAAAAAACTAAAAGTGGTACTGCAGTTCTAATTCTAGGAAAACAGCTCTAGTTCATGCTCTTTGGAATGGTATTCAATTTACAGAGTATTTTTTTTTCTAAGTAGTTCTTTTTCGTACATTCTACATGAAATTGACAAAAATCCTTTAAAGAAAATAAATCAAAATAATGTTACGAAACCTAGAGCGGGATGGTTACACAAGGCAGGTAGAAACGTTAACGTTTCTCTTAATCAATATCAGCATCCGTTCTTCCTTTTTCACTTTTCATAGGTGGGCAATGCATCCAAGACCTTGTAGTGGTGAAGAGTGGTATGTGGTAAGCAATCACCGCTGCCTATTGACATCTACGATTTTTTTATGACACGAAGAGGACAACTAGCTAGCAAGTCACCTGATGATAAGCAATCACCGCTGCCCATAGGCATCCACGACGAACTAGAGGATCACCTGATGGTAAGCAATCACCGCTGCCCATAGACATGCACAACTTTTTTTTTGACACGAGGAGGACAAACAAGCACCTTATGGTAAGCAATCACCGACTACAAAATCTTGGATGCGTTGCCCACCTATGACGGAATGAAAAAGGAAAGACCGGGGAAGGAAAGTTAATAAGGGAGTAGGAAACAGGAGGTGTATCAGGCTTCCAGCTCTCTCACTCATCCTACAAAACACGGGGGACATACGAGGTACTGCCCCGGTCGAGCCTGCCCATTTACGAGCTACTACTAGTTCATAGTAGTGGCTACGCTCTACCACTCTTCACCACTACAAGGTCTTGGATGCATTGCCCACCTATGAAGAGTGAAAAAGGAAGAACGGGATGCTGATAATGATGAATCGTATCCATCCCGCTCCATGTTTCGTAACATTTTTTTGATTTATTTTCATTAAAGTATTTTTGTCAGAAATGGTTAATTTCATGTAGAAAGTACGAGAAAGACTACTTAGAAACAAATAAACTATACAAATTACATACCATTCGAAAGGGCATGAACTAGAGCTGTTTTACTATGATTAGAACTGCTGTACCACTTTTAGTTTTTTTTAAACTGCAGTCCAAAGTTGAACGCTCGGCATGGACTTCTCGCCTTTTTGATGTTTGAGGGCTTATAATTTTTTTCCTGGTAACTCTAACCAACAACAATTTAAAAGTAAGCTACATTTAGTTAAGATAAGAATAAAAAATAAGCTGGACGATTGATTCAATAAAAAAAAAGTTATAGTACTTCAAATTCACGAAGGAAGAAAGTTTGGTGAAAATTTAAAAAAAAATCATTAAAAAAAAACTATGGGCCCTAGGTCAAATTTTTTTCGCTCATCATGTAGCAGACCGTCTCACCTTTCTACCATTATTCCATGTTCAATCCTCTACCAAACACCCTGTATATTTTTAAGGTTTTTTTCCCCATTGTCTAGTCTGTTAAACCTATTTTGTGCTTGAAAGAAATAAAATGGCTTATTTTTACAAATTTACATTAAAAACACTTAAAGATAACTTTTTTTACAATATATTTGAAAGCGTTGTTATAAAATATAGTATAGTTGAGTATCAGTGAGTACCAGTGGTCATTTTGCTTTTGTTTCCGAAATGGTAGTAGTTTATAGAGTAGATTAATTTATACAAATCATTTATTACTGTATACTCTGACAAGAGAACGTGTTTGTGAAAACCTATTCTCTGAATAAAAGTTTTGAATTTGAATATCCCATAACACAAGTCTCGAACGTACTTTGGGGCTAGCTCAATCTGTGTAATTTGTCCCTATTTATTTATTATTTAATTTAATTACAATAAAAGTACATAATATTATAATCTACTTGCTCACAAATATATTAAAAATCTTTATGGCTAAGTGCAGCATAATTTCCGTTCGTACAAGCTGAGCTGGCAAAAAGACCGAAGAATTAAAGCTATAACAGCAGCGTTGTTTTTCCACTTTCAGATTTATTACAACACTTACAAGCTCCCCGTTACTGCGAACACTTAAAATTTCGCTCCTAAGGCCCCACTGACAGCAGGTACGAGCCACGTAATTTATAGACTTAGGAAATATAAGATGTTTCAAAAGATTCCTAATAAAATAAAATATTTGTATTATACTGAACGTCAATTCTCCTGGCGCGTGCAGTCATAAAACAAAGTTCGAAACTGTTACTTATTAGTTATTACTCAGTACAGATAATCGATGTACAATTGTTTTATAAACTGTGAGCCAGAAGCTTTGGCGATGATTATAGGTCCTTTTATTTTATTTTTAATTAGTATGTCCACGGATATTTATCTATCTAACTAGACCAGCCGGGTTAACATGACAAACGCAACAAAATTTTCTCGCTCCGCACTGCCAATAGCGCATCTCGATTAAGTCTACAGTAGACAAAACAGGCATTGCTATTGGCGAAGAAGCTTAGTCGCGTGCAAGAAACTATCACGAGAGTAAGCATGTTAGGCTGGCTTGGTTTCCTAAGAATTGTACAAACACGGACCACTTAGCTGTGTCCTAGTCCATAACCTGTGTCACACCCAGCGGGACAGACTGACGCATAAACGCTCAGCCCAAATCGGTGATCTTAGACACCTCAAACTTAGAGAGTATGTTCTTTGTATAACGTTAACATCTGATTCGAAAGGATTTACCTAAATTCCTATAGTAAATGTCTGTTAATTATAAGTGTTTAGTACTATAAGTATCTAAGCTCGTAAACAGTAAGACCACACCCAAATTACAACTAAGTACAACATCTCGGTGCACTATGCGCTTTTATGTATTTGAAAAACCACTAATCGCCCGTAATGAAACCACACCCTCGTATTGCACCTTCTCGCTCTAACTACGACCACACTGCAACTCCATTTTCTTAATACAGCGTGTAACTATTTCGTATATTGAAACAGAAATACAATTTAGTACCATGTCATTCTAAAAATTGAAACAAATGACAACCACCGTCTTTGGTTTTGGGTTCCACCCTTTTCTGACTGTTTTCGATGGATGAGAATGATAAAACAATGACCGTCAGGTGGTATTATGAAAACATTTGACACCAGTAACCTGCAATCGACATCAATTGCAGGAAGAACACAAAAAGAAGAATCAATTACACAATGAAGAGACTCGTGACACCAAGATTACAAATACACTTAAACGACAGTTTCAGTTAAGTCTATCTGCCAGATAAAAAATCGAGTTTAAAATGCAACATGAAAGGGTGTTTGGTGTTTTACTTGGAAAAAAATCCTTAAGTGTTTAATTAATTTAAAAGCTAAAGAAGGGTAGAATAGAAACTTTGCGCACAATAAGATTGTCCTTTTTGTTTTAATACTAAGATTACCTTTGCTTTGAACTCTTTTTAAAAGTTTACATTAAACATTCTACCATAGTTTAAAACGAACTATGAATTTGTACTTTTTATCATCTGTTTCTAAGTCTTTCTGCGTATAATCAAATCTTGCAAGTAAAAAAACTAATAATAAAAATTAAAAAGACGGTCCCTGTGCCAGAGTACCCAAAACGCTTGCAGAGATTTACCAAGCGACGGGACCAGCAGCAGTTATGGATTTTCCTGACTATAAACAAAAAAAAAAGACCTATGTCAGTGGACTTTTCGTGGCTGAGCTGATGATGAACTATTTCGTAAGCGTACAATGAGATTTCATTTATGTTTTGCATTTAGCACGAAACGCTTTAAGAGAGGTAGGGCACAGCGGACAATCTGCTTAAATCGGAGCAGCCCGTCTGGGGAAGAATCTCCACCTTACAGAAGATCGTAGCCAAATAGCATTGGTCTCGGCCGTGTTGTGTTCCTACGGTGAGTAAGGTCTCCAGAGCTCCACTTGGGGGGTTGGGAGGGTTGGCAACGCGTGAGTGATACCCCCGGTATTGTAAGCGTCTATAGGCTACGGTGATGCTTACCATCAGGCAGGCCTTATGCTTGTTTGCCAACTTTGTGGTATAAAAAAACGCATTACTGCTTTACATCGATATTCTGTAAGATGGTACTTCCCCAGTCGAAATAGCCTATTTCTTAAATGTTCTATCACTCCAAAAATAAAGGACCTACAGGTCAGAAACGAAGGTTTTTTTTTTACATAAAAAGATAACTATATGAAATAAACAAGTTTCGTCCGTGTTCCGATAAGAATTTTATTTAATTCTGTTAATCGCTTATCAATCTGTGTATTAGTCAATGTCTTGATACGGTAAAGTTACAAATGTTAGTTAAGGCGATGTTTTTAATTAAAGAAACAGATTATTTTGTATCATACTTTTTATATGAGAAGAAGAGGATGGATGATTTTAATGATTAGGATTACATTTCGACAAGAGATGTGCAAGGAACAAATATAGCCTTTTTTGGCGGGTTGGCGAGCGCAGTTGAAAATTTAAATTTTCAATATAAGAAATCCTCTGCTCATTCTTTACTAATATATTGCCTTGGTCGCCTTGGGCCTTGGACCCCATGGGTGGAGAAGGGGTGGTGGTATTCTAATCTGCCGTCACCACAAAGCCAATTCGTTAGAATGCTCTAATCTTCGGAATTACAACTACAACATGGTTTTAAAAAAAATATATCACGAATCCCAAGCGTATTAGTCCGTTAAGTACACCAAACAAAGCATGATGACATGCCTTCTATACTTATTTTAATAAAACAAGCGTGTTTTACAAAAACCATCATACACAACATTTTGACACCTTTGGCAGATTTTATAAAAGCTTGCATAAACACTTGAGTGCTTAATTATTAAAAATGGAATTTCTCAAACTCTTTATTTTTATTGTTAACTTCTATTGTATGTACTGGCTATGTTAATTCGTGTTGGATGCTATATGTTTACTATACATAATATATGTTAAGCATGCTATACGCACTATTAGCGCTATTACGCACTGTCGACTGGTCGCCGGCGACTCGGTCGACAACGACTGTGACTTTCATAAAGTTCAATAGGTGTTTACGCACTTGGTCGCCGGTCGCTTGCCTATGTTTTGGTCGCTGAGAGACTGAGTCGCCGGCGACTAGTCGACAGTGCGTAATGGCTCTTAATTAATTGTGCATTAAGATAATTATATTACACATGTATTATATAAGTATTAATGTAGCAATTGTTGGTGATCAATATTAATAAATATTATTAAATTATTAATAAATAAAATAAAAAAATAAAAAATACACTTTTATCCCCCTTAATATAAACAATTAGCTCACCAATATTATCTTTTAACGTTTTGGGCCATATGTTAATGTGACTACGCTTTTACGAGATTTGAGGTTACTGACACACGTAACTTTTTTTCTCCACAAGTTATGCAAATATGTGAGATAAAGACATATAAATTACTGAAGCATAATGGACTTTGGCTCATGGTATTATAATATGGTTTAATTTGTGTTATATCCATGTTTTGTAACAGCTTCATTCTTTTTTTTTGGGAATCTTGTGTTTAGGTAAAAAACATATTTTTTTTTCTTTGTACTACGAGTGTTTGAATTTCGTAAGAATTGATGAAGAACTGTTGCGATTAGAAATTTGAAAAACTAATGATAGTAGTCCATATTGTTATAGTGAACAAGGAAAACTATTACGGTTACCGAGTAATAATAGAACGAACTTATGAAATAAAATTTCTTCGATGAAAAAGTACAAAATGTCATAGAATATCACATTGCACTGCACTCAAGCACGCAAAGCGTAGCAAATACGGAACTTTACACTGTGCCTGGTTAGACTCGCACTTGCCAGTTTTTTTTATATTTTTAGTCAATGGCGTCCGTAGCGTAATGGTTACCATGCCAGATCGCCACCCAGGAGGTCCCGGGTTCGATCCCCGGTCGGGTCATGATGAAAAACGAACTTTTTCTGATTGACCTCGGGTCTTGGATGTTTATCTATATAATGTATTTGTTATAAAATATAATATCGTTGAGTTAGTATCCCATAACACAAGTTTCGAACTTACTTTGGGGCTAGCTCAATCTGTATGAATTGTCCCTATATATTTATTTATTTATTTTAGTCAAATTAGTTAGGAAAATGCATTACTAAATCCCGCCACTGTTTAGAGAAGCTGTTTTTGGTTCTGTCGGGCTCTCCCCTCTTAAGGGACATGCTGACTATTGCTGACTAAAGATCTGACATCTGCCACCTTCTCCGTCTTTGCGGGAACTGGCGATACTACCGCAGCACTGCGTCAGAAGAACATTAACACTAAAAAAAATAAAACCAAAATATTTTAGTCTTGTCGATCAAATCAGACCAATTAGGTGTATATTTTTACTAAATTTGGACATTAACGACCAATATAGTATATTATGATGATATCATACACCACTTAGCGACTTGATATGGGAACTTAAGAGCCGACATTACCATTTCTATGCTTAATTTTTATTATTTTTTATATTTAAGTGCTAATAAAACGATATATATATTTTTATTTACTAAGAAAATATATTTTTGTATACAGTGGCTGTTTACATTGTATTACTTTATTATAAGTATACAGTCCTAATACATTGAGATAAAAAATAAATAAATAAATATATAGGGACAATTCAAACAGATTGAGCTAGCCCCAAAGTAAGTTCGAAACTTGTGTTATGGGATACTAACTCAACGATATTATATTTTATAACAAATACATATATAGATAAACATCCAAGACCCGAGGCCAATCAGAAAAAGTTCGTTTTTCATCATGACCCGACCGAGGATCGAACCCGGGACCTCCTGGGTGGCGGTCTGGCGTGGTAACCATTACGCCACGGAGGTCGTCCTCCTATCCTATCCTATCTTGAGATCCTTATATTCATGGATATAAAGACATCTTCTTTATTTGGACGTGAAAACCCAACACGCTTGTTCACTGCAGGTTGATGGAGCAATAGCCCATGTATGTAACTACGTCCGTGGATATGCTGTTGGTATTTGCAATACTCCGCCGCCACCCCTGAGTACACTGCCCTTGCACCAACTATCCAATTCAAGTCTCTATAATGACTAGTGTATTCAAGAGACTTTTTTATGAATGGCTAGTTAACCCGAGCAACTTCGTTTGCGTGTATTTATTTATGCACAGTAGCGCCATCTATATCAGACTTTTGATGCAATCCTACGGGAATCGCGTACTTTTTGGGGTAAAAAGTATGTGCTAATCTAAGGTATCAGCTACCTACATACCAAATATCATATTGGCCCAGCCATTTGAGCGTGGAGAAGTAACAAACATAACATTCGCCTTTATAATATTAGTAGGATTCCCACGACATTAGGGGTTTGTTGGAAGCCGCTGGATGCAGGCCCCTGCCTACAGGTCGCACTGGAAACGTTTAAGGGAGGCAAATGTCCAGCAGTGGCCTTCTTGTGGCTGTGATGATGATGAGGGGTATATTGAGATTAATGAGAATTTTTACACATTGCAAAATAAATAAGCATGAACATTATCACTCAGGCAAAGCCGAGCGTATCCCCTAGTTACAGAACTGTATTTTTCCTATACACAAAGTTGGGAAGACTCAATGAGCTAAGTTGTTATTCGAAGTAGCAAACAAATGTTTGCCTCGCTTCATCGTTTACAACTTTGTATGACACTTGTTCCAGGTTATCTGATGTATACCTATTTGTCTTACCAACAATTTATTTACACGATTTCTTTCTCTGTTTTTGTTACAGTACAGTTTTCTTCGAGCATTCAGCAAACAAGCACGGCATAAGGAAAGTGGTTACCGCTGTCTATAAATACCAGCAATACCAAGGGCGCTATGAATCATATCATCATCATATCAACCCATAAATCATCCCACTGCAGGGATACGGGTCTGTCTTTAATCGAAGAGGACTAAAGCTTACTCAGCCACGCCGCTCCAATGCGGATTGGCAGAGGCCGGTGGTTTCAAGCCGCCTGAAGGCCACCGACTTGGCTTAACGACTGTCATGCACCGATAACAGCCGGGCTTAACGTGCCCTCGCTATGAATGCGAAAGGAATACTAAGAGAATGGATGAGGAAAGGGAAAAATGACTTCCGGATCTCTCTTAGGACTCCAGACGTGTCTGACAGCTAATTTCTGAACTGAAGCTAGGCTGTCACTGTCAAACTATATAAGAAGAAAAAAGATACCTTGAGATTTAGTGTAAAATTATTAATTAAAATGCTTTTCAGAAAATATATGTCTTTTACTTTTAACATTCATTTTTAACCAGTATTTTTAACCAGCTGCTGAACGCGGTGCAACACGCATTTATTTTTATGCACAGCAGCGCCATCTATATCAGATTTATGACCAAATCCTACGGGAATCGCGTACTTTTCTTTATAAAAAGTACCCTATGTGTTAATCCAAAGCATCAGCTACCTTCATACCAAATATCATAAAAATTGGTCCAGCCATTTGACCGTGAAGAAGTAACAAACATACACCTGTTAGATAACTCCCTAATATGTCAGGTGATTAAGATCATTAGAAGGAAATAAGTATCAAGAAAGTAAATTAAACAAAGTAGGTAATTAGTAAATTATATATTTTCAATTAAAACCAAAACTTGGGCAGATAATCAAAATGTTTATTAAATCAATTAACTACTTTATAAACTACCACCATTTCGGAAATAAACCAAAATGACCACCGGTAAAAGAAATGGCGAAAGAAAACTGGTTATGGCCTTTTTTATCGATCAGGTATTTTAACACATCTTTTTCATACAAATACAAAATTACAATAAAAATAAAAACAATTGGAACTTATCTTTAATGTCCGGCGGCCTCACAATAACTGCCGCCTAACGTTCTACCATGTCCTTATATAACCTCGCTCCCCGCCAATCGTCACCTCCCCGCCAATCGTTACAACAAGTCAAAATAGCAACTCAGTTTACTTCTAATTATAAATTAAATAAATTTATAATAAACGTAAAACAATTTTAACATAAATTTAACAAGGATTTAAAACAAATAAATAAATCGTTAACCAAGTTATTTTCAGAACGGAAGTACGACTTGTAACATTTAACAAGTCGAACCGGAAGTGCAGAGTATCATTTATTAATTTTATAACATCATAAGTAATAATAATATGATTAAAGATTTATCACTTGTATTTATCATTTGTACTAATTTATTTGTGACTAAGTGACATTCAAGTTAAACACTTGAAACATTAGCTAACATTTATTTGTGAACCGGAAGTGTCAAGTGACAATTTAAGTTAATACACAATATCATCACATTATCATTTAGCAGTACTATTTGAAACATTAGCTAACATTTATTTGTGAACCGGAAGTGTCAAGTGACAATTTAAGTTAATACACAATATCATCACATTATCATTTAGCAATACCATTTGAAACATTAGCTAACATTTATTTGTGAACCGGAAGTGTCAAGTGACAATTTAAGTTAATACACAATATCATCATATTATCATTTAGCAGTACTATTTGAAACATTAGCTAACATTTATTTGTGAACCGGAAGTGTCAAGTGACAATTTAAGTTAATACACAATATCATCACATTATCATTTAGCAATACCATTTGAAACATTAGCTAACATTTATTTGTGAACCGGAAGTGCCAACTGACAATTTAAGTTAATACACAATATCATCATATCACTTATCAGTACCATTTGAAACCTTAGCTAACACGGCCATACTGACCGTACAGCGTTCTCGATGTACATATTTTTTTTTTTTTTTTTTTAAAAGAAAACCATGTGCAACTATCGCTTTTCACATTAAATTACATTTGGCATTGTTACTGTTACAGTCTCGCTTTTCACATTAAGCTAACAAGTAACAACGGTCATTTGCTTTAAAAATCACATAAATTCTAGCCCCACACCTGCTGCACATGAGATAGGCAAGAAACAAAGCAAAATGACTTCAGCAGTTCATCAAGGCTTAACATTATATACATTTGGCATTGTTACTGTTACAGTAAGCGCTAACAAGTAACAACGGTCATTTGCTTTAAAAATCACATAAATTCTAGCCCCACACCTGCTGCACATGAGATAGGCAAGAAACAAAGCAAAATGACTTCAGCAGTTCATCAAGGCTTAACATTATATACATTTGGCATTGTTACTGTTACAGTCACGCTTTTCACATTAAGCTAACAAGTAACAACGGTCATTTGCTTTAAAAATCACATAAATTCTAGCCCCACACCTGCTGCACATGAGATAGGCAAGAAACAAAGCAAAATGACTTCAGCAGTTCATCAAGGCTTAACATTATATACATTTGGCATTGTTACTGTTACAGTCACGCTTTTCACATTAAGCTAACAAGTAACAACGGTCATTTGCTTTAAAAATCACATAAATTCTAGCCCCACACCTGCTGCACATGAGATAGGCAAGAAACAAAGCAAAATGACTTCAGCAGTTCATCAAGGCTTAACATTATATTTACATTTGCTTTATACAGTCTAGCCCCACATCTGCTGCGCAGCAGTTCATCAGTCAAGTCAAGTTAAATCATTCGTCAGTTTAAATCTTTCATAATTATTAACAGTTTTTAAATAATTCATACTTATTACATCTGATATGTATTATCATCATATTATTTATTATTACATCTGACTAGGACTATTAAAATAATGCAAAATTTATATTATAATATAAATTAAACGCCGTTTAATCTTGGGGTTTCTAAGGACCCTGCGCGGCGACTCTCGTATACAAAAACTCTTAATAAATCGCGGTTTGTCTAAACAATATACCGTTAAGTTTTAAATTTAGAGTGTGACCTATTTTAGTTAAAACTTTAATGTAACATATTTAGTCGTTATTTAAGATTTCCAATCGTCTTATTTTTAATAATCAATAATTGTGATGCCAATATGCAGTTTGATCAAATTGTTGGCATAGGAAAAATCTAAATTTATCCACAAATTAAATATAAAGAAAATTTGTAGTTAAACAAACAGAGTTTAGAAAAAAAATATGTCAAAAAAAAAAAAACTGTTAGACAAAATATGAATCTTCCTAATATCTGCGTTTCTACAGGTTATCCTATTATGTTATTGAATTTGAATGAATTTATGGATCCTAGATCGCGACGCGATGACGCTTATTTTGCAAATTATTTTCATATATTGTATGTTACATAACATATCGCTCACTATAATACGAAGGGATGAAGAAAACTTATGAGAAAATGTACAGACGTGAGAAAAAAAAAACGTGAAGTTGAAGTTACATTAAAAAAACAGACAATGTTTTTCAAAAGAGTTCGATTTGAAACAATGTAAAAGTTGTCATAAAATAAATTAAATCGAAATCGATCGTATTTAATTCAATGTAACCCGTTCGGTCAACCTGATAGTAGATTTAATATGATGACAAATTATTGTACTTGTTCAGCCCGCGAGGACTTCTGTGGTTCTAACGCGACGATTGTTAATATTTATCAAATCTCACGGGAACTATTAGATGGATATAACATCTGGTAAAGTCACAGTTTAGTCTAATTTTATTAAATTATCTTTGTATTGAAATTCTAATATCAAATCTCACGGGAACTATTAGATGGATATAACATCTGGTAAAGTCACAGTTTAGTCTAATTTTATTAAATTATCTTTGTATTGAAATTCTAACACAATTTTATTATATTAAAACTGTTTAATTTAGAGTATTTGCTGGAGGTTTTTTTTTTTTTTTTTCATCAAGTTTTTTTTTTTAAACAATTACATTAATTTATTAAATTCATTCAAGAACCGTAGTTGGTTTAAAATACGAATGAACCGTTCGACATCATCGCAACAAAAACTTAGTCTAAATAAATTCTTTAGCTACAGACAATTATTACTACATTTAAAAGAAATTATATTATATATTAGTATTTCTAAGTAGGTAATAAATAACATAGGTGACGGTGGTGTAGTCTAAATCCATTATTAACTTTGTTACTTCTTGATCTTCTTGACCGGTATATTGCACTTTAGCAATAAAGCTTTACAGGTCACAATAAACTCGACTAGTTGTTATGCCCCAGCAAATGAAATTTCGAATCACGGTAATGCAGAACCCTTGAAGGGTTTACCTGCTTCTGCAATCTGAGCTAGGCTGCACCAGCAAGTTTCTCGGTGCCGTCGCACCAGACCGCAGCTTCGTCGTGCTGCCGCTATCTCATGCGGTTTTTCTGTCACTGCATTTGAATCGCGGCGAGCAGACTCCCAAGCACAGCCAGATCCATATAGTTCTATGTCTGAAATATTTTTTTTTCAAAATATTAATACCATGTTAACACGCAGATCTATCCCACTTCTGATGTTAGATAACTCCCTAATATGTCAGGTGATTAAGATCATTAGAAGGAAATAAGTATCAAGAAAGTAAATTAAACAAAGTAGGTAATTAGTAAATTATATATTTTCAATTAAAACCAAAACTTGGGCAGATAATCAAAATGTTTATTAAATCAATTAACTACTTTATAAACTACCACCATTTCGGAAATAAACCAAAATGACCACCGGTAAAAGAAATGGCGAAAGAAAACTGGTTATGGCCCTTTTTATCGATCAGGTATTTTAACACATCTTTTTCATACAAATACAAAATTACAATAATAATAAAAACAATTGGAACTTATCTTTAATGTCCGGCGGCCTCACAATAACTGCCGCCTAACGTTCTACCATGTCCTTATATAACCTCGCTCCCCGCCAATCGTCACCTCCCCGCCAATCGTTACAACAAGTCAAAATAGCAACTCAGTTTACTTCTAATTATAAATTAAATAAATTTATAATAAACGTAAAACAATTTTAACATAAATTTAACAAGGATTTAAAACAAATAAATAAATCGTTAACCAAGTTATTTTCAGAACGGAAGTACGACTTGTAACATTTAACAAGTCGAACCGGAAGTGCAGAGTATCATTTATTAATTTTATAACATCATAAGTAATAATAATATGATTAAAGATTTATCACTTGTATTTATCATTTGTACTAATTTATTTGTGACTAAGTGACATTCAAGTTAAACACTTGAAACATTAGCTAACATTTATTTGTGAACCGGAAGTGTCAAGTGACAATTTAAGTTAATACACAATATCATCATATTATCATTTAGCAGTACTATTTGAAACATTAGCTAACATTTATTTGTGAACCGGAAGTGTCAAGTGACAATTTAAGTTAATACACAATATCATCACATTATCATTTAGCAATACCATTTGAAACATTAGCTAACATTTATTTGTGAACCGGAAGTGTCAAGTGACAATTTAAGTTAATACACAATATCATCATATTATCATTTAGCAGTACTATTTGAAACATTAGCTAACATTTATTTGTGAACCGGAAGTGTCAAGTGACAATTTAAGTTAATACACAATATCATCACATTATCATTTAGCAATACCATTTGAAACATTAGCTAACATTTATTTGTGAACCGGAAGTGCCAACTGACAATTTAAGTTAATACACAATATCATCATATCACTTATCAGTACCATTTGAAACCTTAGCTAACACACCCATACTTTCGCCTTTATTTGATTTATTTATTATTGCACATGTTTACAATACAATTAACATAAGTTACAGATAGGACTTAACAACTATTGTACCTACTTATTTGTAAAAAACATGGACCCTGGTAGGGTATAGCAATATAATACTTACTGTATTGCGAATTATTACACATAAAAGTTATGAATTATGATACATTAAAAAGTTATTAGCATTCTAAGAAGTGATATAATCTACATATTTCTTTGGGTTCCCAAAACTCCCTCACTGAATAATAGCATTTTTGTAGTAAGAGTGTTTGTAATTTGTTTTTATATTTATTAATTTTTTGTTCATTTTTTATATAATCTGGTATTTTATTGTAAATTTGTATAGCCCTATAGTAGGGTCCCGATTTATACATATATTTCTAGCTTTGGTTCCGGTAAAATTAAGTTGTTATAACGGCGTGGGTTGTTATAATATTAGAAGGATTAATATACTAACTAAACTACTAACCAGTGCAATTTTATTGTCAAAATGAATTATCTTATAGCTTACAATACGAAAGAATTTTATAACAAAAGTTCGTTATAAGAAAAAATAGAATCACAAAATTGAGGCTATCCCGGAACGAATTACGAATGTTATCTACCAAGATCCAAAAACAGCTTTTATAAGTTACCACAGAGTAAATTTGAATCAGTGTGATCACTTTAAAAAATTCCAATATACTTGGCGCACGATTTCCAGTGAAATTAAATGATTGTGTTTAAATTAGCTTGTCATACTTCAGTATGGTAACATAATGTATTGTGATTTATCGCAGTAAAGTGATTTGTAATCAAATCATGTTTTAAATTAAACGACTGTTTGAAGCTTTTGTGCCAAGGGTAGTGGAATGGAAAATACATTCGAATGTTTCTGTCAGTTTATTGTATTCATAAAAATCATAACCCGTGGAAATAACGAAAGAAAATTGACTTTTTCTACTTAAAGATCTATCCTACAGCAACCGCCGATCGTCACTATATTTTTCAAAATGAAAATGCGTTATTGAAGTCTAGATAGACAGAATATATATTGCAACACACAATCAAGTAATACAGTAAATAGTAAAAGTTACAAACTAGTGTATATGCAACAAGGCGGCCTTATTGCTCAAAGCTATCTTTTCAAGCTATCTAAACTTAGTCATAAGTGATCATGATCACCCAGACATCTAAGTCTTGAAATCTCCTGTATTCCTAATTTCCTACTAACGATACAAAATGTGAAATAATATTCCTAGCATTAGTAGGAAGGATTGAGTATGCTGGTCATAATGACTCTGTATAAAATACAATTTAAAAATATTCCCGTTGCGTGTTACCTACACTGTGACCATTTAAAAACGAAGCAAAACCAGTTCGGGTTAAACGAATACGTTTCCGGGATCTAAACTATTTTAAAATAAACCCAAACACGATATAATAGAGATTATTTTCAATTGTCAATCTTTGGGTGTTTGCTTGGGGAAAGGTTAAAGATTTTTGTAGACCGTATTATTATGGGAATATGGTTGAGAATTATTTTTTTGGATTAAGACTTTATTGAAGTGTTAGTGTAATAAGTTTGTGATGGGTATTTAATTTGACCCTCGTGTGAAACCCGTTGGGAACTCCTGCGCATAAATAGACACATTACTATAATTTTATGTTTTTGTCTATTGTACGGTCAATTGATTGTGCGGTCACTCTATTATAGATTTTTGTAAAAAATTTTATACCACTAAGGTGGCAAACAAGCATCCCTGCCGCCTGATGGTAAGCAGTCACCGAAGACCGCAGCCTATGGACGTTTGCAATACCAGGAGCATCACTAACGCGTTGCCGACCCTGTTAAGAACCTCTTCACACCCTTTTTGAAGTACCCCATGCTGTAATCGACAGAGAAAGCATTGACAGTTCATTCCAAAACCTGAGGGTTTTGGGAAGAAAACCCCTTTTTTGTGCTAAATTGATTCAATGCTAACACTAACTCAGCAATAAGACCTTGTTACGATCATACTAGTCTATAAGTTAGCCAAGCTTGGTTGTACAAATTATTTTGTGTATTGCAAATTTATGCCATGTTTGTTGTACTAATGGATTCTTTTTTTGTGTATTGCAAATAAGGCATATTCTATCTAACTCACAGCCGAGTAATATTAGTTGGATATTTTAAACTAATTGCGTTTTGAACACATCTGACCACGGCAGATGCAACTCTCGGGACAAGCCCACCACACATTCCCACCGATGTGTCTCCTGTGTAGCCAGGATCAACAACGGCGACCTCAGATCTATACATATAATTAAACATTGGAGATGGAACATCAATGGAACAGTTAGAGTAAGGTAATAAAAGCAAAAAAAAATAATTTTTAATTTTTTTGCCATCTGTCTGTCTGTTTAAACGCGTACATCTTCTAAGTTACTGAACGGATTTTAATGGTGTTTTTACAGGAAGATAGAGCTCGGAATGGAGCAGAATATAGGCTTTGTTTCATTTAAATTGCATGTCAGGAAAAGGAGTTATCCTTATTTTAACATTTCACGCGGACGAAGTCGCGGGTAACAGCTCGTTGACAATAAGCGATGAAGCTTATTGACGTCCCGGGGGAGAAACTACAGCTGTCTTGGAACTCACAACGAATTTAATCAGAAAGAAGATAGTCGGAGTAGGAAGTATTGAAAGGGCTAATGCAGGCAGGTGCAACTCTGTCGAAATGTCAGTTGTAAAAAGAAGTTAATGTGCGCCTTAAAATGCCTTTCATAAAGTGTTATAAGTATTATTATATTTACCGATATTTCCCAGCAAGAAAGTCAGTCAGAATTATTACCTGTAAACAAAAAAATTTTATATTAAACATTTATAATGAAAAAATATATTTAAAAATATACTTTGGAGCACAGAAATTTTAAAGCTATATATTGGTTTGTTATAGACATTTAAAACAGTGTAAACAGTGGTCATAAAACCACTGTTTACACTGTGGTATATTTTGGTATAAACTAAATTTTCTTATCAACACTGTTTCAAATCTCGATTCCAAACTGTAAACCGTGATAAAAAAGTTTTGAGTTCGAGCACGTAACTAATTAAGTAATCTGTGTTTGTACAGTCAGGAGCACGTTGAGCTTTACACTTGCAGTACTATTTTGGCTCTTATGACATAGAACTTAAGAATGGTACGAAGTCCGATATGTAAAGGTCGACTTGCTCTTGACTTACCACATCAATAAAATAAAATATATAGGGATAATTCATACAGATTAAGCTAGCCCCAAAGTAAGTTCGAAACTTGTGTTAAGGGATACTAACTCAACGAATTATATTTTATAACAAATACATATATAGATGAACATCCAAGACCCGAGGCCAATCAGAAAAAGTTCGTCTTTCATCATGACCCGACCGGGGATCGAACCCGGGACCTCCTGGGTGGCGGTCTGGCGTGGTAACCATTATGCCACGGAGGTAATTGTGGAGTTTATTTATACCAAAGCTAAAATATAAAACCCATCGAAATACTAGTTAGAAAAGTCTTTGTTAGACTTCAGTTCATTTAATCCATCTAGTTTCCAGTAATGAACATAAAAATATACGATGTCAATTCTGCCCGAAAGAGGCTTCCAAGGTTATGGTGTTGCAGGTAGCGAGCACTGAGTGGAACAAACAACACTGTTTACACACCAGATTGGGGATTATGGATTGTTCCGACAACGGGTGGGATCGGCCGCATTTGGTCCACCGGAAAAAATGTTAGGTTAGGGTTGGCGAGCAAAGAAAGTCACATTAATGTGGATGCATTTTCTTTGATGTTTTAATAATGTGAAGTTAAAAAAGTAATTTTATTTATTGTAATTTTTTATTGTGTAACTAACTACCTACTTACAATTATACAAAAAAAAACTAATAAGAAAAGCGTCATCACTCGTTCCACACCCCTACATTTATGTATGTCAAAAAATTAAAAGTAAAAAAATAATATTTAAAAACAAGCTTTTATTTAATTGCGCTAAAAAGAATAAAATAAACATTTTTATTTTAAAATTTTAACTATCAACTTATAACGTCATTACACAATTTATATGACATAAAAGCTTGTCGCGAGATTTAATTACTAACATTTACTAGTAGTACGAAAAAATGTTAGTTCGATAATTATGTTTTCCTAAACAGGTAAATCTCGCGACAAGCTTTTATGTCATATAAATTGTGTAATGACGTTATAAGTTGATAGTTAAAATTTTAAAATAAAAATGTTTATTTTATTCTTTTTAGCGCAATTAAATAAAAGCTTGTTTTTAAATATTATTTTTTTACTTTTAATTTATTTTTTACTTTTTAGTTATCACTGGACAGGTTTCACAGTGCCATCTATTGCTGTGCATCATATCCCACTGCTGGTCTCAGGTCTCCCTTCAATCGAAGGTGATTAGAGCGTACCTACTCTGCCACGCTGCTCCAATGGGGATTGGCAGAGGTCGGTGTTTTCAAACCGCCCTAAGGCCACCGACTTGGCTTAATGACTGTCATCTATCGACAACAACCGGGACCGACGACTTAACGTGCCCTCCGAAGCACGAAGAAGCTCGAGATAACGAAACCCATCTAAACGCTGGCTAGGGTCGCCGTCGCTTAACTTGTGTTTTCATATTAGAGTGTGACACACAGCGACGCCATCGAGCTCCTCATACTAGTCATACTAACATACTAATATTATAAATGAGAAAGTGAGTTTGTTTGTTTGTTATTCCTTCACGGCTTGACTAATCAGTTCATTATGAAAATTTGTATATGTCAGGGGTACAGAGCCCAACATAGGCTACCTTTTTACCCGTGAATCCGTATGTCAATCCAAAGGGAAAATATTTTTTCTACTATAAAATCCTATCGGCCAACAGATGGCGCCACAAGTCGCGCTATGAGTTGTTTTGTTGTCAAACGAGATCTATATGTCATAAAATTAACGCAAGCGAAGTCGCGAGGAAAAGCTAGTAATAGATAAAATACATTATAATTCATAACCGGTATAAAAAGAGCCATGTACCAATGTAAAATGTACCAAGTGTAGGGTCACATTATATTGGTTGTTTAAAGAAGAAGAAGTAACTACAAATTTACGATTTTCAGATTTATTCCTGTACTTGTACTACATCATCTTGCTTCTTGCCAAATTTCATGATTCTAGAACAACCGGAAGTACCCTATAGGTTTTTGGTCGGAACTGTTTTGTACGAAAAACGGAACACAAACGGCTGTATCGTAATTTTGTTATCATAATATTGTATTGTCATCTGATCTACAGTTTTAAGCAAAATTTCAGCTCAATCGGTCTTCGGGAAGTGGTTCAAATTATCGTTCCAAGATTCCACCCTTACATACATACATACATACATACATTCATACATTCATACATACATACATACATACATACATACAGGTCAAGTTAAATAAAAGCTTTTAAAAAGCCGTAACTGTGTTTCTTACTTCATACCTTTTCCCAATGATCATTAAATATACCTAATTTAATTGTTTTTTTCTTAGGTCCAATTAATTATATGAACGACACATTTCTTAAGAAATTAGAATCCATTTTTCGAATAAACAAATTATTTCTGAGGAACAGAAGAATTTCTAGTATTTATTTTTATAAATACGTTTGAATTTACCATTTTATAAAGTTTTTAACAAAAAATTCTACGTAATTTTTATTTACTTTTGCTTTGTTCTTATTTAATTTTTACTAACAGACCGCCCAATCTTCGCAAGAGTTTTACTAATGATCCCTAATTAAAAAAATATACCTACATAATATAGCCTATAATAGGGGGTAATGTACTTTTCCAAACAAATAATCAAATCTTTCATCTTTATGATATTAGTATAGATAAATACTAGTCTTCTTTTCGAGTCAATGACTACACACAGCTCAAATCAGATTTGCCCAATACCTGGCTACGGCAACAACCTTATGGTTGCCATGAGCAGATCCTGAGGTGGTGCGGGGAGGCTTCTTTCCTGAGGTGCAGGAGGCGCACCCTGTTAACAGCTAGATAAGGTAACGCAGTATCTAGTCTGGCCAATCCTTTCAGCACAATGACTCAACACTGCTCATAAATAATATTAGTCTTTTGTTTTTAAACTCGAAATATACTTCCGTGTATTGGGTTATAGAATTGTTTTTAAAAATAAACAAAATTATAAAATTTCTATTTTTGGAGCGTGCAGAAACAATTAAAACAAGCTTTACATTTATTATGTCCCGTGATTATGTAACACTTGCCGTAAACGGAACACTGGGTGGGTTTAAGGAGATTATAGGTACATTTTGATTGAGTAAACACCCTGTTTACACTTTAGATTGGGGATTACCGTTCTCCCTGACAATATACGTAGTAACTTTCTAAGGTAACTTTGTGAAACTGTAATACTTTTTACATGTTATTTCATATTATATTTTTATTTTTAGGTTACTCGGAATAATATGGAAACTGATAAAATATCAAAATCAAATCACAGGCACAAGTTAATGCTACGCAAGTTTAAAAATGAATAGACTTGAGTCATCGCGCAACTTCGTTTGCGTATATTTATTTATGCACAGCAGCGCCACCTATATCAGACTTTTGATGAAATCCTACGGGAATCGCGTATGTTTCAGGATAAAAAGTACCCTATGTGTTAATCTAAGGTATCAGCTACCTACATACCAAATATCATAAATATTGGCCCAGCTATTTGAGCGTGAAGAAGTAACAAACATACACAAAGCTTTCGCTTATAAAATATTAGTAGGATTCTAATTTTGCAAGGTTTTTAATTGTATAGAATTAAAATAAAATAAAATTCTTTTTTGACAACCCTACTCATGGTTTACTTAGAAAGTTGATGGATCGTATTAATTTACACACGTAATTATGGTAATGTTGTCAGAAATGTCCACTTACACTTATATGGTAATACATTAACGAGTTGGATAAGCATAATATTTTTGACGTTATAACTTTATTCAATGATAAATTTCTCACGATGCTATTTCCTTTTAAATTATTTGACACTGCTGGTCGAGTGGCTAGCAATAATGGTCACTTTATCCCAAAGGCCGCGGGTTCGAATCCTGCGCTGAATTCGACACAGAATTCTCTAGTTTAACTTATGAAAAAATAAATAGCGTAAAAGTTATTTGACTGAAAGCGCGAGGAGGTGGTTTGACGGTACCTTATTTACCCAATATTGGCGAAAGTGTCGTGGCATATTATACCGCTTTTAGTAAACGCCCGATGCGTAGTTTAGGAGCTAAATTAACGATGAAAGATTGTCAAAGACATCCATAATAACATTTAGGTGACCTTTGTTTCAAAATGAGTTTTTGTTTTAAAACAAACACAGTTTGAACCAAAGGTCACAGAGATATGCACGTTGCCGACTACACAGTTTGAAATCAAGTCCAAACTTTGAAGAGAGGTAGGGCAGGGTGGATGGTCAGCTCAAGTCGGAGCGGCTCTTCTGGGGAAGGACCTCCACCTTACAGAAGATCGTAACCAAATAGCATTGGTTTCTGCCATGTTTTGTTCCTACAGTGAGTAAGGTCTCCAGAGCTCCACTTGGGGGGTTCGGAGGGTTGGCAACGCGTGAGTGATACCCCCGGTATTGCAAGCGTCTATAGGCTACGGTGATGCTTACCATCAAGCGAGTATGCTTGTTGGCCAAAATTGGCATAAAAAAATGTGTATAGACGCTGCGTCAAACGCATGACCTGCTACTAAGGACTTTCGAAGGCTGTTTTAAACTTTTTCAAACCAATGTGAAAAACACCAATTTGGATTGAAATAGTACACAAAATCTATTTCTGTTGCCGACTGGACAAAGTAGCGTACTTGTCACTATTATGTTTTTCTATGACAGACGGTTTTTACTATTACCAACATTACATACATCGGGACAAGCCCACCACACATTCCCACCACTGTGTCTCCTGTGTAGCCAGGATCAACAACGGCGACCTCAGATAGACAATAAGCAATGAAGCTTATTGACGTCCCGGGGAAGAAAACTACAGCTGTCTTGGAACTCACAACGAATTTTATCAGAAAGAATATAGTCGGAGTAGGAAGTATTGAAGTAGAAAGTATTGAAAGCATTTACCAACATTACACACAGGGATGTTTTTTGTTAGCCTTCATTATTAGATTTGTTAAACTGTATTCTAAATATTTGATATGATTTATGATATAACAATACAAACCTACCAATTGTGCGAAAACATTGACCAAAAACACAGAGCCCTTCGTATATTCGGATAAAAAGGGCAAAACACAATTTGGCCAAACCAGGCCACGCCTGTCCTAGATAAAAGCCTATCGAGGGCTGGCACTTTACTAAATTACACTATCCACACAATAACGCCTTTGTTGAAAGATTTTTTGACAGTACCCATTGATCTCTTTAACTTATTTGAATGTATTTTACACATACCGTGGCGTAATGGTTACCACGCCGGACCTAGGAGGTCCCAGTTTCGAATCCCGGTCGGGTCATGATGAAAAACGAACTTTTTCTGATTGGCCTCGGGTCTTGGATGTTTATCTATATATGTATTTGTTATAGAATATAGTATCGTTGAGTTAGTATCCCATAACACAAGTTTCGAACTTACTTTGGGGCTAGCTCTATCTGTGTGATTTGTCCCTATACAATACATATATTTATTTTGTTATATTAGGCCTTTGCAGGCATGTTCTCTATTCATATTTTGCATATTGCTTTATTATTATCATTATCGTCATCTCAACTACAAGAAGTCCACAGCTGGACATAGACATAACATTTTTTTACTTCGCAGTTCATAGATCCGAAATAGGCCATTAGAAATGCCATGTTAAAAAGTTTCAACTCGAAGTATGGAATTTTATGTTTTTAACAACACAATTTTTTTAAAGACGATGTTTATTTTTAAATTGTAGACTCGAAAGTTCATATTGATGATTGTGATGTTTGTTAACTCTATCACGCGTAAACGACGTCACAGATTTACTTGAAATTTGGTTCATATGCAGTTTGTAACCCATCAGTCCGGGAACACTGGGAGAAATATACAAGTACCAAAAATTTTACGGATGACATGCATAAAGCTGTAGGCCAACAGATACACATAACTTTTCCTTAAAACAAGGACTCCAGTAATGTTGGCGACATTTCTGTCCTTTATCAAAGATTATGTAATTATATTTATTATTTTACACGTTTTAATGCCTATTTCAAGAATTGTATGAAGCTTGAGGTACTTAATTATTGGGTAGTTGCCAACTGGCAAGTGTTAAAAATAAAGGAATTTGTTTAATAATCCTTTTAAATTATTAGATTTTTTTATATACGGCCCGCCTGATGGTAAGCAGTCACCGTAGGCTATAGACGCTTGCAATACCGGGAGTATCATATCCCCCCCCCCCCCAAGTGGAGCTCTGGAGACCTTACTCACAGTAGGAACACAACATGGCCAAGGCCAAATGCTATTTGGCTACGATCTTCTGTAAGGTGGAGGTCCTTCCCAGACGGGCTGCTCCGATTTGAGCGGGTTATCCGCTGTGCCCAACCTCCCTTATAATTAGAATTAGAAGACAATTATTTTATTAGCTGCCAGCTTGTATAACAATTTTGAAAGAATTATATTTTTCGCGTCAACATACGTTACATAATTATGTAATTCTTTTGAAACAGATATCTTTGTGTCGCGAAACGACACCTCTTAAACTGTTATAACTCTAGCATTACTCGTCGCTTGAGTGCAAAGAAAATATGATATGCCACTAAATGAAATCATTGACTAGAAATATAGTACAATATTTGCACGTCAATACTACTAATGCATCCTCTGCAACGATACTCTATACTCTTTGGCACTCGAGCACGCGCGGGCGCGGCGGGGGCGAGACGCGGGGGGGAGACGTAAGCGATTTGTAAGAGCCGATGAAAGCTCTCTAGATATTGAACGCCAGGGTTGTCACTCTAATGGAAATACTGTATTTAGTGACTTACCGTTTGTGCAGCACTTTGTGAAAATGTTGACATTAGGCTTTTAGTTTATAGGTTGAAACTGGTTTCAGATTTTGATTTTTTTTCCAGTTAACGACGCATTAAATTATAACTGTCACTGAGAAAGTAATTAATTATTGTATATAAATAGACACAAATTAATATTTAGACACCATGTATACCACAAACATAATCGTTAATTTTCACAAAAAGATATACGACAAAGAATCGACTCAAAATGTCAATTTATAAATAGGTATATATTTTTTATAAATGTTCATTGATTCTACAAAAAACCCACGGTTTTTTTCTAAACTTATACTTATCATTATAATGTAAAACGTATTTTTAATAATATCAATCAATACACATTATAAAGGTGTTAAAAGATGTGTAAATAAAGGATTTTATAAAATTTAAATATATTTTGTTATGTAGTGAGTGATGTTATTTTCCTAAAATTTAGGAGAAGCTCATGTTCCGTTTGCTTTGGGATCTGACGGATCACCGAGATAATTGGTTCTATTCCTGTTACGTGTATTTTATTTGGCCAAGATTTTAGGGGATTTGGCAGGTATTTCCCTGCAAAGATCACGTACGTAACTTTGCACAGATTTTTGATGGAGGATTTGCGATTGGTCGATATACTTTGTTAAAAAGGTGTGTTTGTGGGTTATAAAGATAACTGATCTCTATCATTGTCCATGACTGTGGATCTCTTTCATATTTTTACCTTTTATAATTTGAATTTGTAGAATTTTTTCTTGTTTTTATTTGCCTTTTTTCCTATGTTTTGTCACTTTTAACAAAAATTCGTACTTACGTTTATTTTGTGCTTCAGAGTCAGATACGGAAATCGAACTCACGATCACGATCCGCATATTGTCATTATCAAACGCTGTTTTATAACATTATTAAACAACAGTTAATCGTCCTTTTAAGTTTAAGTTAAAATAAAGCGTCACCAAAATTTTAAGTTTTATGTAAATTAAAATAACATCATAAATGTTTACACCAATTTTTCTCAACGAAGTCAACCCTAAGCAATGACAAGAGGAGTCTCGACTCAACTACTGCGGTTGCAAAATTCTCTCCTCAGAGGTCACTCACCCCCCACTCATTAGAGAGATAATTGTATTTGCGTGTCACGTTAGTATTTTTTTTTTTCTTGTACCCCCTGTGTATACTTTGACGTCATGAGTCATGCGGCATTATTCCATAAAGTAAAAAAAAGTTTTAAAAAAATCACGACTCTTTGTAAAGTCGTATTTTTTTTAAGGGGACATACAATCAAGTCGGTTACCTGTAATCACTGTTTATAGATATTACGCTATTCAGCGGTATATCGGTGATACTTTCTACACCCAATATTTGCTATTATTGCATGACCCATCTTTTTAGGGTTCCGTACCGCAAAAGGAAAAACGGAACCCTTATAAGATCACTTTGTTGTCCGTCTGTCTATCTGTCTGTCAAGACCCTTTTTCTCGGGAATGCGTGGAGGTATCAAGTTGAAATTTGAACCGTATACTACGGTCCGTATAACCGTATAGGTCTACGGTACGGTACGGTAGTTTACGTAAAAAAAAAGATACGGCGGTTTATTTAGCAAAAAACGCATATTTCAACGTTCTGAAGGAAATCAAAACGGGGCTACTATGAAATCGATGTTCTATACTGATACAATTAGGCGGATTTAATGCTAGATTGTATTCTCTACCAGTCAATCATAGGGGGGTGAAGAAAATCATGAATGCGGTTTATCTGCCCCTGGTGTTGCTGATGTCCATAGGCGGCGGTGACCACTTTCAATCAGGTGCCCCGCTTGCCTGTTTGTCTACTGTGTAACATAAAAAAAAAACTTCCCTTACCAACCCGCCCGATATATCCTATCAGGGTAAATCCTAAAAACCTTAATATTTTAAAAGGAGATGGCCTGAAAAAAATGTAATAATCTCTTATTTTCGTTTCATAAACTATATTACACCTGTCATATGTAAAAACGTATACATATTTATGTATACATTTTACGGCGTATAATAAGCATTTAAATATACATAAACGAAAATAATATGAAACGTAACAGTTTCATAAAATATATGTCTTAATTTAGGCTGCAGAGAAATATTATAATGTTTCAAAGCGTTTTGAAGACTTTAAAATTTTATAAAATTAACTAGCTTCAGCCCGCGGCTTCGCTCGCGTGGCCTACTAACAATTAGCATATGTTTCTTCAGAAACAAATTCCGGTCCGGTTCCTTCCGGAACAGTCCGGTCCGGTCCGGTCCGGCCGGTTCGTAAGGAAACTACAGTCCAAATTTGAAATCTCTAGACCCAGCGGTTTCGCCTGTGCGTTGATATATAGTTAAATCAGTCAGTCACGACTTTGAATATTATATATATAGATAGATTGTTTCCATAAACACTTTATGATAGTAATTTAGGACGTGACTTACCCGTTACTTCTTTTCTTGTGTAGATAGATACAATATGCTTTATTTGCAATACTAATACAAGTGATACAGTAAACAGTAAGAGTTACAGACTAATACGCAACAAGACGATCTTATTTTTAAGAGAGGCACAGCGGATAATCCTCTCAGATCGGAGCAGCCCGTCTGGGGAAGGACCTCCACCTTACAGAAGATCGTAGCCAAATAGCATTGATCTCGGCCATGTTGTGTTCCTACGGTGAGTAAGGTCTCCAGAGCTCCACTTGGGGGGGTTAGGAGGGTTGGCAACGCGTGAGTGATACCCCGGTATTGCAAGCGTCTATAGGCTACGGCGATGCTTACCATCAGGCGGGCAGTATGCTTGTTTGCCAACTTTGTGACATAAAAAAAAATCTCTAGCATTGCATTTTTATATGCAAATTTAACGTTTAAATGACATAATATCTAAATAAAACCATCTCGTTAACCTCTTGTTGGCACCAACAGCGGGAAGCACACTACATGAATGAATTTGTATATAAATAAACTTACTACTAGCTACCATTTCGAAAACAAAAGCAAACACAAAACGTTCCAAATACAAAATGGCAGCAATCATAACGTACAGTCGCATCTGTCAAACATCTCTAATGTTACGAAAGACCAATAAAATCTACGAAGCGTATAAACTAAATTGGAATCCACATATATCAAAACACTACTGTATACTTATTTATTTTATGTTTTGTACAAGAACGTCAAATGCACGAGACCGCGATCTATCAACGGGCAGCGCTCCTGGCGGCTCGCCAAGGAAACTATTCCGAATTATTCGACTGCTAATAGTTTTATAGTTGGCTCGAGAGTATAAGCCCAGTAATTAATAGTTGAAGTGGAGTGTAATGACATGCTTATTGTTTTTTTTGTTAGGAGGCTGTTAGGCTGATGACGTCATGCAAGGATTGATGGTTGGTTGTTTCACACCTCTTCTCCTCCTTATAGGACAGGCCTTATAGGGACTGTGATGTGTAATAAATACCTCAGTTTATAGTGGACAAACCGCCCTGACTTCGCACGGGTTAAAGACTCGTGTGAAGCACGTAAAGCCGACTTTTTACTATGGGATGTAATATATATTACATCTTGAGCTATAATTACATTCCGCGATTGCCGTTCACACTATGGGATGTAATATATATTACATCTTGAGCTATATCTGTTCACACTATTTTAACGGTCTCGTGCAAAATGTATGACGAGCGATAAAACATTATATCTCAAGATGTTATATACATTATATTATATACCGTAGTGAAAAGCCGGCTTAAGATCCCTAATTTTCTTTACATATAATATTATTATAGCTTATAGCCTATGCCACCCGAGGATAGAATAGCTTCTCGGTGAAAGAATTTTTCAAATATGTTTATTAGTTTCCGAGCCTATTCAATGCAAACGGCAAACTAACAAATTCTTTATTTATTAGTAGTACCTACAGATATTTGTATTATTAGTAGTAAGAGGTACATAGTATAAAATGATGTCACCCTGTCTGTCTGTCTTTCCCTAAAACTACCCAATGGATTTTGGTGCGGTTTTTATAGGTAAAGTCATTCAACAGAAAGCCATCGTGTTCTAAACTAAATATAACTTATGTAGTCTTTGTAAACTTACAGAAAACCTACAAACATGTACCAAGAAAAACAGACATCATAAATAAATAAATAAATATATAGGGACAATTTACACAGATCGAGCTTGCCCCAAAGTAAGTTCGAAACTTGTGTTATGGGATACTAACTCAACGATATTATATTTTATAACAAATACATATATAGACAAACATCCATGACCCGAGGCCAATCAGAAAAAGTTTTTCATCATGACCCGACCGGGATTCGAGCCCGGGACCTCCTGCGTGGTGGTCTGGCGTGGTAACCATTACGCCACGGAGGTCGTCAAATGATGATCATACTCACAAATATCTACTTCGGAATTGAACCCATCACCCTTGAGATAAACCAGCCATTACTGACCGACCGCCGGACCTGTCATAATAGGTATGACCCCTAAAATAGTACATTTTAACAAGTTTTCATTTGCAAACGTACTTAGCCTAATATTCGTCGGGTCCCGCTTAAAATACCCATGGGAAATAACTTGCCTTCCTCATGCTGGGTACACTTTTACACCGTGTATGAGATACGCTTGTATAGATGTACGAGTTTACGTCTAATTTCGTTATACATTGAGCTGTTAGTACGTTAAACCTAACCGTCATTTGTTTGTAACCCCGCAATGAATTATGAAGTGAGACGATTTTCAGTATTCGACCCTTTCTGGACAAAAGGTCTAAGTTCAAATAAATTAAAGACCTAACAACGTCAAGGTCAATGCAAAAATACACTTGCTTTTAATGTAAGGGTCTTGTGTGAAGTTGTTTTGTTTACGTAATGGTTGCGTTCTATGTTAAGCGATAACTCCAGTCAATATTTGGATGGGATACTCGCGCTGTGTGAATTATATATCGGGCCGACCGTGTGCTTGTTTGCCACCTGTGTGGTATAAAAAAAATATACAAAAAATATACAATTTATATTATTAAATATTTTTATATCTTTTTTTATGTCACCAAGCGGGCCACCTGATGGAAAGCGGTCACCGCCGGACGTTTCAGGAAAGGAAGGGAAGGGTAAGAAGATGGGGAAAGAGGGATTGGGAAGGAGTTGGGCTTCCGGATCTCTCACTCACCGAACGAAACGCATTGCTGCTTCACGTCGATATTCTGTGAGAGGGTGGTCCTTCCCCGGTCGAGCTAGTCCATTTCATAATAATTGCTCTACCACTCCAAATCTTAATTTTATATTGTTCTATGAGTCACTTTCAGTAACGCATTCTTCAAGTTACGTAGTAAAACCCGTGTAACTTCGTTTGCGCGTATTAATTTATGCGTATACCAAATCCTACGGGAATCGCGTAGGTACTTTTCGGGATAAAAAATACCCTGTGTTAATCCAAGGTATCAGCTACCTACATACCAAATATCATAAAAGTAGGCCCAGCCATTGGAGCGTGAAGAAGTAACAAACATACACACAACTTTCGCCTTTAAAATATTAGTAGGAGAAAGGATAACACATTAAATTAGAACTGTCACTGTCAAACAAAAGAAGAAGAAGAAAATAGCTTGAAACTTGATATAGAATTAAAATTAAACCTTATTAGGTTTGTGTAGGTACTCACAACACAACTAATGCTAGGTACACATTTGCGTAACATAACATTTAATGTAACAGAATTCCCATATAATAGTGTGGACGTCTTGCGCGCACGAAGCGTGCACACTATGCGCACGAACCAAGCACTCGACTCGTGCGTGCGCGCCGCATTCGATGGAGGAAGAAAATCAAAGAAAACACAGCGCTGCGTCCACACTATACAATGCTTCTTTCATGTTACATTACATGCTATGATGACCGCTTAAAACAAAACAAGAACGGCTGAGTAAGGGAGACAGCGCAATACATCATGTAAGGCGACGTCTCGTTTACACAATCGTTTAAGGATAGTTTATAAAATGTTGAGATACGGCCCCTGTACCTGTACATTTTTTACTGTGCACTTAACTGCACTAATAAGATGGTTAAAATTAACACTATTCTTGATGACACGAAGCAAAAGCTGATAGGACCACTTAATATCCATCGTCAAGGAAATTTTTAAACAAAACCCCATACATTTAGTTAACTAGACACCATATGGGAAACGCTGTTTACTAAAGCTACTGTCGATTTAAAATGTTAAGTCGTAAAGTCTATTTTTGTTTACACTTTTCTCATTTGAAATACAAAGGAATGTATACGCTTTATTTTACCGTTTGCCAAAGTATTTTGATTCTTATGTCCATGGTTTTTATGAACTATGTATTTTTTTATGAATAGGTGTTTATATATGGTAAAGTAGGAGAGTTTGTTTGTCTGTTGAGTGACGAGCAGCAACTGGGTACTATGTTAGTTTTAAGTCTACTTTTTTGTTTGTTAATCAATCGCCGGCTGTGTGTAACTGGGTTTATAAATGTAAACAGATCATAACTAATTCCAGTGACTAAATAGTTTAGGGATGTGACACGTTTAGTTTTATTTATCGATTTTTAATATTAATCTTAGATAAATAGATTATTCGACGATTAAACTTTTCCAACAAAATTTATAGTTATGTATTAGTTGGATTTGTTTGTTTTATTAATTACAATACAATACAATACAATATTATTTATTGCACCAAAGTAAATAAAACAATGAAATAGTAGGTACATAGTGTCTAGTGTCAAAAAAATATATTATTTAATATAATGAATACTCATAAATGCGAAACTATCAGTTACTCTTCACGTTAAAATGGCAGAAGGACACCTTTTTTTATGTAAAGTAGTAAGTTTGTACATACAAGTTTGAAACGCGCGCACCGTACACGAACCAGCCAATGTCAGTTTGACAACTTTATGATTTGATCACTGCGATCACCAGACACATAAATCGTTGACCATCCTATTAAAATTTCTTATTTAATTATTTATTTTCATACTTCATATCATTGACAAAAATTCATCATATTTTATTAGAAAACTTTATTTAAATTATATTTTGTTCCTTGTTTTTGTTCACGACAAGCCGATTAAGCCGAGTTTGGTTGATGTCCTTTGGTGTGGAAATAGTATAGTTTGAAACCCAAGGATAGTTTTTATCACGAAAATCAAATCACCCCATCATAAAGGGGTAAAAAAAATGGTGTCCATGCAAGTGTTTCACTGGAAACCTTATGCCAAGTATAATGGAACGTTACGTGTTTTACAGTGTCGCATTAGCTTACCCTTAGACATTAGACAAACGAAACATAATATTTTAATGCTCTTTGTATTTAAAACAGTAAAAGTTATTTTAGACGCGAATTATGTTAACGAAGATTTCATTGTCATAATAACATCTAAATTTTAACTTTGCAGCTTTAGGGTCACGGGTTTCCTGTGCACAGAATATTATTTAACATTTATTTTTGGGATGTACTTTCACGGGGTGAACTTTTTTGGACAAAAAAAAGGTACCTACGGAGTACCACTTGGGAAAAGTACGAAATAAAATGCGGCATCCTACCGGAAGTCGGGCGGCGGAAGTCGCTAGGCTTCCCGGATACGCTAGAGGGCCCTTTGCGAGCGCACCAAATTGTATTTAATCACTGTATATAGCGAGCAACGATGGAGTAACGAACAGTAGGGTGGACAGCAATCGTAAAAGTCAAGTGCAGTTGATTGTTTTGAATTAAAAACCGTTTTTTGATCGTTTCCACTTACAAATTTGTGAATCTGAGGATGTTAAACGGGGTTTATAGGTTCGTAACTCAAGATAATAATTATATAACACTAGCGGACCAGGCTTCGCACTGATCCCTAACTTTTTGAAAATTTAATATAGCCAATGTTACTCAGGGGTTCTGTACCTACCCAACGGTGAAAGAATTTTTGAAATCGATCCAGTATTTTTCCAGTATTTTTTTTTTATTCGTTAAAACCGTAAGGTTTTTCATAAACTGCCTATTTTGTGTTAATTTTATATTTTCTGTCATTGTAATTTGTATCTTATTAATACCATTTTAAAAGAGCAAGTGCTAAGTTTCTTGCCAGTTTCCTCTTAAGCACAAATCTGCCGTCTGAACTGGTGGTAGGAAAAAATTGTGACGATTCGAAAGAGCTTATATTAGCCTATTTGAATAAAAATATTTTGAATTTTTGAATTTTGCTATTTATCTCGGAACTGTCGGGACAGATTTTGATGCCCCTCCCCATGAGGGTCTAGTAGGGGTATCCTGTCACAAATTTAATACTCGTTTTGCTGTTGATAATCTCAATGTGAAAAAAAATCGTAGCAGTAAGATTTTTATAACTGCCATTTATCTCGGAACTGCCGGGACAGATTTTGATGACCTTCCCCATCAGTGTCTAGGAGAAGTACCTCATCATAAATTGCATACCCACATCGTTGTTGGTTCATAGACCACTTCTAAACAAAGAATTTTTGAAATCGATCCAGTAGTTTTTCAGTTTATGTGTTAAAAACAAAAATACAAATACATAAATATATAGGGACAATTCATACAGATTGAGCTAGCCCCAAAGTAAGTTCGAAACTTGTGTTATGGGAAACTAACTCAACGATATTATATTTTATAACAAATACATATATAGATAAACGTCCAAGACCCGAGGCCAATCATAAAAAGTTCGTTTTTCATCATGACCCGACCGGGGATCGAACTCGGGAGCTCCTGGGTGGCGGTCTGGCGTGGTAACCATTACGCCACGGAGGTCGTCAAATCTTCATGATATTAGTATGATTTGAATTTTATAAATAGCGCTTATAAAAACTTGCTTGTTTCTGAAACGCATTCTAAAGGTACAAACAGATATTATGTAACGTAACATTGTTTAAAATAAATAGAAAAAACTGTACATATAAGTGTACAATCAAGCTTTACTTATAAAGAATTTTTACAAAAATTTCAGATCACGAAAAAAAAAAAAAAGAAGAAGAGGGATAAAATCGCAATACCTGGTAAGGCTTATATGCACTTTACTGTACTTAAAGGTCTGACATTACAAGATAAATGTACATACTCATATAAATAAATATGTACATGATTTTATACTTTATCACTTATTAATAGAACATGATTTTGCAAAAAGGAAATAAAAAGGATTTGTAAGTTCTTTATTATTTTTATGCAAAGTGGGATTCCTACACGCGATATGTTTTTGAAACGCGTCTCAAAAGTCTAGATACAGGTCTAAAGATAGCACTCAATGATAATAAGATATTGAAGAACGTTGATGATGTTAATAAAAAATATTTAGATAGGTTAATGTTTAGAGATTACGCTAATAATAATGGTAGAATAAAAAGTGTTACGAATAGCAGTCAGACTGGAAATACACACTTATCTGATATTATTATTTTAGTAATTTTTGTCTATTCTTGTCTTGGTCTTCATCGATTTTCTACCTCTGCAACGGTCCTTCGAGCCGGATCCAAAAGTTTAAAGTATGTAAAGGGAGAGTAATGGAAGAAAATAGCACATAGGAACTGTACGCTCGAGAATAGTGATCGTTGTAGATTCGTTATAAGTCTTGACGACGACTAGCAGAGCGCTTGGCTCATAAACTATGGTCCGTACGTATCAAGACTGAGTTAACCTGCGACCTTTGCGATACCAACGGACTACGGACGACTCTGCGACTTGGAAGAATACTGTGATTGTACCAATGACTTCGGACATGTAGAAAGGCGAAGTCCACGCGCCGCAACAAAACCGTATGACTCTAAAAACCAACATCGAAACTTTATTACTAGAATATAATATTCATCGCACAAAGCAGCTTTAAACTAACTCAACATTTCAATCTAACCTAACAATTTCATTGTCTAGCCAATACCAATCCCAAACGGAAATTCTAATGGCACAACCCTATTATCCTGCGGTACTGACGAGTAAATCCTTGGCGGCAACCCTAATCTTTCCCGTTGAGTCGCGCCCCTAAAGGCCCTCATTTACATAAGTATTATGTCTAGGTACTAAATCTTAGGCTTGTTGTAAAATCAATTTCAAGTACAGTTAGCTGCAAGTAAAACTTAAGATCGACTCATACTTCTGTAGTGTGTTGTGGCGTCAGAAGCTTCGGTTTCATACTTACAGCGCGATAATAAAAATATTTGAATAGAAATTATGAATGACACATCAAATCTAATGCTAGCACTCCACGCAGCAGAAGACGAAATGTATCTTGGGTTTTTATAAAAATGATACGATATTATTAAGAGAGGTAGGGCACAGCGGATAATCCACTCAAATCGGAGCAGCCCGTCTGGGGAAGGACCTCCTTTCAGAAGATCGTAGCCAAATAGCATTGGTCTCGGCCATGTTGTATTTTTTTCTTACGGTGAGTAAGGATGCTTACCATCAGGCGGACCGTATGCTTGTTTGCCAACTTTGTAGTATAAAAAATACTAAAAAAAACGAAGTTCGCGACAATAAAATTGCTGCTGCGTGATGTCAACAACAAACAAACAAACGTCTACCTTTACAGTGATGTAATGTAGCGCGATCTGCGGGTCTATACTCGTAATAAAAACAGTTAAAATATAGTCTCAATCTCGTGCTATCTTGCTCATACAAAATATATGTAAAACGAGCTATACCAGTTTTTTTATTGTTTTTGTTACGAGAATATGCGTGCGCCGACAAGACACAGATGATCATAGTCCGTCCAATACCATTTCGACACGCAACGCCACAAAACACCACAGAAGTATGTATATAGCTTTACCCATAGAAATCAGAAACTGTCATGAGAAGTGACATAGTACGAGTTTACGCACACATGTCGCATATTTTATGACAAATTCCCGTATTTCGAAATTGCATGCGAAATGTACGGACAATACATCTCGCTTTATATTGCCTGTTAAAACGCGGGCGGTAACGACATGCATAATGGTAGAAAAGCAATGAATTGTTTAAATTAGATAAAATCTTAAAATGTTATTATACCATCGAGTACGTAGTCCTTTTCCTGGACGAACACACCGCCATTTTGTCTCAAACTACACAATGCATCTGATAGGTACCTGATAAAATATTACTTTTTTTATACAAATAAAAAGAGAAACATTTCTATTTTTATAATTATCTCAAAAACTACTAAACCGATTTCAAAAATTCTTTCAGCGTTGGAAAAGTACATTATCCCCGGGTAACATAGTATGTATTATATATATTTTTTAAATAAGGATCCTTAGTAAAATCCGTGCGAAGTAGGGGTGGTCCGCTAGTAATCAATATGTTTAAGAATTTCGATAATTCACTGTATATTGAAAACAAAGTAGAATAACAAACAAAATTTCATTTAAGTTAAACAATGTTGTCTAGGGACTTCGTATAAATCCCACTTAGATCAACCCGTGAGTCCTCAAGTACCCTTCAGGGTTAGATATTCACGGCGCATACTATAAGTTTTCCAATGGAAATCTCTTGCTATCTCTATTTATCCAATCGTGATAGACAGAGACGAAATGTTTCTTTGATTTGGTTTTTCTTTATTAGTTGTTGGACTCTGCAGATGTAATTCTATACGTCAATCAATTGTGAATGTATAATATAATTAAGTAATCATGAGACAGGGAAAGACGGTGTCTTGTATTATTATTAGCCTGTCATGGCAAAGGCGGCACAATTCTCATCTCGAGTCCCCAACAAAGTTCTTCTTGCAACGAATGAACAAGTTGCCTGTCGACAAATTTTGCCGACATGCGTCGGGCGGCGAGTTAGGCCTTTTGAACACACGATTTTTTCGCCGCATTCCGCGAACCGTAGCCTTCCGACCTGTGGCAATATACAAGCTTCTATAGTGATCCATACAATACAAACGACCGTGCGGCGTCACTGCGAATTGAAAGACCTTGTCCAGAAAGAGCGATTTCGCCGCGTGTTTACGTCACGTTCCAGCCATCGCGGTGTTGCAATCATTTCATCGTGAGGTCTATCTAACAGACAAATAGCTCAGTGTAGCACGAAACTCGATACCAACGCGCGTACATGTGTATACAGGGTAAATTTTTACGGTTAAAGGACTATAACGGGACAAGCCCACCACACATTCAGCGATGTGTCTCCTGTGTAGCCAGGATCAACAACGGCGACCTCAGATTGACAATAAGCGATGAAGCTTATTGAAGTCCCAGGGGGAAAAACTACAGCTGTCTGTAAATATACAAGCGTCCTTTAATATTCACAATAATAATTATATTATAATACTCGAATCGTAAATAAAGCATTCGGTTATCTTACAAATGGCAATAGTTTAACCAAATGTATATCGACAATGTTGTGGAACGAGTCGTCGTAAAAAGACCGTGCTTGCGTAGTCACATAAAAACGGGGTATAGGACGCACGGGACGTAGGGATGTCGTAAAACACGATTGTAAAAGTAAATATAATTGTTCTAAATACAATATCACTTTAGGTTCAACATTTTATATTATTATACATAGTATTTAACACTATTTATGGTGTTTCTGACACAGACCGAAATTTTCTTACGTTTTTAATGAATTGCAGCTCGATTCATTGAATATTGATCGAAATTCGATTCCCGGCAATAAACATAACTGAATAATCATAATATCTATACAAATATTATAAAGAGTTAAAGCATCTAAGTAAACCGATTTTTAAAATTATTTTAGCAATAGATGCTATTTTGCTAGTAAACTTCTAGTAAATTATAAATATTAGCTATTCCTATTTTGACTTTACTATTAGTATTTTGACAAATGCATTTTGTCCCATAATCATGTCATCATACTTACTTACTTCCGATGGCGCTACAACCTCTTGTGGGTCTTGGCCTCTTCTACAGTCTCCCTCCATTTGTCACGGAGCTTGGCTGTCCTTCTCCAGTTGGTGACCTTTCCCATCCTCCTCAAATCTTCCTCCGCGCAATCCAGCCAACGTTTTTAGGCCTGCCTTTTGGCCGTTTCTGTAGCGGCGTCCACCTACTCATTATTTTCACGGATCTCGTGTCCGGCATCCTCTCGAGGTGACCCGCCAATCTAAGACGCTGCAAAACCTGGTGATCGTTTTGTGTTTAATGAGTGCATACGGTTCGTGGTTCATTCGCTGACGATAGCTATGGTCACGCTCCTTCACTAGTCCGAAGATTTTCCGTAGAACCTTCCTCTCGAACACTGCTAATTTTTGCTCGTCTCTCGGGTTAAAGTCCAGGTTTCACAGCAGTAATGTATTTGTCATAAAATCAACGTGCATATAAAAATAGGCAGATTTTCTTTACGGTAAAAAACATTGAAAGACCAATATGATTTTTCCTTGTTTATTAATTATTAATTTTAAGCAATTTTCTCTGTAGAAAATTCGCAAATGGTATACTTATTGACTTTTTGACATCTGTCAATTAGTGTGTGACAGAGGACGAACGGTGCGGCACTTTTTTTAAATAAGTAGGTAATAGGGTATAGAGAACCGGTACTATCTCAAGGAACCGGGATTTTCGGTACCGGACTATGCTGGAACCGGGATTTCCCGGGAATTTCGGTTCTTTCGGGATTTTTTTTTCAATACATCAACACCGCCTAGGAATGTTTTGATTTTGCTCAATTTACACTTTTTTTGTTAGACATAAAGTACTTATTTTTAGAAAGCTCATTTCTTGGACTTGCGCGTACATGTAAAAGTAAAATAATATTATATTTATTGCGTAAATATAAAAAGTGAAATAATGATACAAGTAACGACCGTATTTGTTTAATACGGTCGTTACAAAGGAAAATTAAAAAATTATGCAGTTTTTTGCAATTATGCGAAAAATCAGTTATCAATAAAATATCCCATGATTCATACAATGGTTCTGCATCGATTTTTCATGTCATAAATCAAATCTTTTTGGGTGACATTACCCAAGTCCTGGTATGATGCTAAAAAGTTGCTCTTGTCGCAAGCTTGCGGCAATCAAGGTTAAAGTAACGTTATCATGCTCCTCCTCAGTCGTTCACTCTTGTGAGAGTGGTCGTGGTTTCATGATGGTGTCATTAGATAACGCGGCCCTCGCGATGCGCCTCCATTCGTTGCGGTCTTCAGCGTTCCGGGAACATTGGACTATGCTGGTATTTTGTGTGGCAGCTTTTATTGAATCTGTCCAACGTGTGGGTGATCGACCTCTGGACCGCTTTCCTTCCACTTGTCCCTGGACAACGAGTCGTTCCATGGAGTTCTGGTTTCGAACGATGTGTCCAAAGTATTTGATGATTCGTAGTTGCACAGTCGACGATAATCTATCCTTGATTTTGAGCTCCTCCAAGATTGAGATATTGGTTCGAAACGCCGTCCAAGGGATCTTTAGCAGTCGTCGCCAGCACCACATTTCGAGTGCGTCGATTTTGCGTCGGTCTTTAAGGCGAACCGTCCACGTTTCTGCGCCATACAGAAATATGGGGAAGACTAAACTTTTCATCGGGCGGACTTTCGTGGCTTTGGTGATGTTGCGGTTGCTCCAGATTCTTTTCAGCTTATCCACGGCAGATCTTGTAATAGCACATCTCCTTCGAATCTCTTCCTCGCATCCTCTAGTGTTCCTGATCGTGGAGCCGAGGTATACGTAGCTTTGGACAACTTCGCAGTTGCCAATCATGCTGATATCAGGTCGATTTTGCTCGGCTCGGTCCACGATCATCATCTTGGTTTTTTCTATGTTGATTTCAAGTCCGAAGGAGAGGCTTGTTGTCTCTAGGCATGTCAACAGCTGCTCCATGTCCTCTTCTGATTGGGCAAGAAGGGTTGTGTCGTCGGCGTATCGTAAGTTGGACGTCTTTCGGCCTCCCACTGAAACTCCCTTGTCCCATTGCTCCAATACAATTCTCATTATGCACTCCGCGTAGATGTTAAATAGGAGTGGAGAAAGAATACACCCCTGGCGAACACCAGCATGCGTGTGGAAACATTCCGAATCGACGTCATCTATTCGGACAGCCGCAGTGCCGTCCTCGTACAGGCCGCGAATGAGACGAACTAGATGGTAAGGAACTCCCATATGAATGAGTACGTCCCATAGCTTATGCCATTTTACGGTGTCGAACGCCTTTCTTGGCCTGCGCAATCACCAGACCAAAATCCCAAAAAGAACGCATAGAACATGCTTCCTCCACAAACATTGAGACGAGACTGAAAAGCAATTTTTTTGCATCTTAACAGGACTTGAGACAATTCTTGGGAAAATTGAGACTTCGTGATCTTAATTCGAAGCATAAAAACCGTTTCAGAACCATTGTAAACATAAGTGTTTTTAAAAACAACATTTTCTTTGGCAAAATTGCAAATAAGGCATAGTTTAGATATTTTTTTTTACTTTTTCTTGAAAACACACTTGATCGTTTGTTTACAATCAAAATATATTCAATCGCACGTAGCGTCACTAGCGTCAGTGTTGCCAATTGCCATATAATTGAATAAATAAAAAAATCCCGAAAGTACCGAAAATCCCGGTTCTTGTACTTCAATTCCCGGTTCTTCTACAGCTATAAAAGAACCGGGAATTCCCGGGATTTTCGGTACCGGGATTTCCCGGTTCTATACCCTAGTAGGTAAGTATATTGATTTTATTTTTCTTTTGCTACTTACATCTAGAAGGTATTCAAAATATTATACTGTAATGTTATAACAAGCAATTTCCGAGGAAATAGACAGAGCTAAGAAATGGTCCTTCTTTTTTTATGATGAACCTAGATTTACATAAAATTGTCCTGCCACTTTTAGCACTTCATTTAATTGTTCTCAAGAGTTACTTCGGGACTAGGCTAGCGCTGTGTGAATTTGTAGAATTTATTTACATTTATTATTAGAAAATGTTCATAGGTGGTGACCACCATCAGGAAGACCGCTTATTTGCCTGTGCTGTGATATGGCCTAAAAAAGTAAAAATTTTGGGAAAGCACTTTGAAATTTTTATATTAAAAATATTTTCCAAAAAGTATAAAATTAATAAGAATTAATACTTGTTTGTATTTTAAAAATTCATGAACATACTCAACATAAAAGCTAACCGTTATTTTCGGACGTCTAAAAAGCAATCCGTAGCAATTATCGCCGGGGCCCATCGTACCCACCTTCACTCACTCATTACAATTCCATTAACAAAACCAGGCTTTTCTTAATGTTAGGCTATGATCCCGTAGCTGAAATTCTACTACAAGTTTTAGGCCTTTTTTTTGTTTATAGTCAGGAAACTGCATATTGGAAAGGGGCTCTGTCGAGACAAGTTTTAAGCCTAATTATGTTAAAGACCTGTTACTAGCTAGTTAATTACGTTGTATACGAATATTTAAAATATTATTTATTATTGACATTTTATTTTTTATTTTTGAATTTTTTATCTAACTGATAAGCTTTCTGCTAAAAGCAAAGTATTGAAAGAAGCAAGTAATAACGATAATGCAATACCTAAAACAGCAACTTTTCTTCCGTAGTTTCAAATATAAAAAAATGATTCATTTTATATTTGGCTTCGCATAACTTAATAATTATAGCACAATTAATTATATTTTAATATTCATAACTGAACATAAACTAACCGATTAATATTAAAGTCAAAAATCGGTTGTTAATACCTTGACTTTCTTTTGTAATAAAATCCATTGAACACCTACAACCTAACAGTTTAAGTTAAAACTGGTTTAAAGAATTAGATTAATTAACATTAATTAAAATGATGAGCTTGTAATCTGTGCGGTGGGATCTCACATTAGACATTTAAAGAGATGGGCAACCTTTAACCTAGTTGATACTTTGTGGGCGTTCATAGTGCCATTGTAACACTTCAAGTGTCAAATTAATGATCCGACTATAGGAGGCGCTCGCGCTTGTTTCGACCTCGACGTTTTTAAAATAACGTACAAGATGTAAGCGGTTAGCGTGTGCGTATAGCACACTACCAAAAATAATTAAAAAAACCACTGTACATGGTGGTAAAAAAGTATGACAGGCGATCTTTTCGCTAAAACAATGTATTTCAAACAACCTTAGAAAAGAAAGAACGGGTAGAAATCATCGCTGTCCAACTGACAAAAAACGATATATGAAAAAAGGGGAAAATCGATCTGTTAAATAAAAATTGTCAATTGGACACCACTGCTTCTGTCGCTCGCTCGCAACTGACTGAAGGCTGGTGGTGTCATTTTGCACCATTGCAATGCCGCAAAATCTGAGTACCGAACATGTTGCTTTACTTTAATGTCGATGGTAGCAATATTAAATTTTGACAATATTTTGAACACTATTATTATGACAGGTAATTGTAATCCGTTCATTTCCGGGTAGGGATGTGTCAACTTCTCGCCTATCTCTCACTGGAGTTGGCCCTCATGTCTCAGGATCGTGGTCATCTAGTTCTCGCACGAAAAGCTCGCACAATCGTTCTTTTTATATCAACCCATTATGATCCCACTGCAGGGATACGGGTCTCCCTTCAACTGAAGGTGATTAGAGCGTACTCTGCCACGCTGCTCCAATACGGATTGGCAGAGGCCGGTGTTTTCAAGTCGCCCGAATGCCACCGACTTTATTTTTATTTTTATAGGGACAATTCATACAGCTTAACGTGCCGTCCGAAGCACGGAGAAGCTCGAGATAACGAAACCCATCCAAACGCTGGCTAGGGTCGCTTAACTTGCGTGTTCATATTAGAGTGCGACGCACAACGAGGCCCCATCGAGCTCCTCTCCTCCCACAATCGTTCTACTTGGCACCATTTCATGATAACTCCGGGATGCGCAAGACGACTAAAATCAGTCCCGCAATCGTCAAAGGAACCACGTGCGCAGTTCTGTCATGAATCATTCTCTGCTCCCGCGCACGCTACCGCTCATGACTTAACCCACAAAAATAAGTTACGTATGTATTGAGCAATAGATGCAACTCGATAATCTAATCGTTCCGAAACTTGAACTTTTAAGATCTTGTATAGAAACGCCCCATAGTTCGCACAATTGATGTTTAGGCGGAATGTTACTTAACGATTACGAATATACAGACAATTGGATTTTTGGAATAAAGAATAATTTGCAATAAGTTACTTAAAAATAAAGGTTAAAAGAGGTTATGTGAAATTTATTAGGTTTCATTTTATCTCAACGACCTTCATATTTAGATTTTTGCAATTCTATTAGAAATAATGTCTTTATTTGTGTACATTCTAAATATCTTACGTTTCGTTCGATGAGAGAGAGATTCGGAAGCTCGACTCCTCACACACGCAACAATGGATGTAGTAATAGTAACATATATATTTTTTGTATTATGTAAGTATTTTATCAAATGGGCTAGCACGATCAGACGTTTCACAAAGTATCGGCGTGAAGCAATGCGTTTGGTTCGGTGAGTGAAAGATTCAGAAGCCCAACTCCATTTCTATCCCTTTTCTCTCCCATCTTCCTTGTAGCGGGGAAAGATCAGCGTTCCTGATGGTACTGTTCAACTGCTACCATCAGTAGACTCGCTTGCTTGTTTGCATGCTGTATGACATAAAAACCAACTACTCGTAACACGTATTAATACTAATTATATCTATTCAATAAAACACGGCAAAAAGCGTTGAACTTTTTGTTACGTCGCAAGAGCCGGTAACTAGCTTCTAAACAACATAAAAAAAGATGACGTCACACGACATTGATCGAGGATTTGAAACGTTAGTATTTTGAATAGGAAAGCTATAGCCTTTTATGATTTAGACACGCTATCTAAATGAATGATGAATACTGACTGACCGGTGGCTTGTAGTGGCTTTGGCCCCAGAGAACGCGGGTTCGACGTTGACCGAAGGTAACCGAATACGAGAGAGTGGAGAGGCGTTTCGTTTCGCTTCGTTTTCCTTCGTCTAACTTATTGTTTGTCTTCTCAACTTCGATTCAAGCACTTGAATTTTCATTGGTAACCTCTGTAGTACAGTCAGCCAATGATAGATCACTCTTTCATTAGCTGACCGTACTACAGCTACGGCGGCCCTGCGTGTCTAATATTGTGTGAAGATTCAAGTTGTCTAAATATTGTGTGAAGAGATTTACTCGATTTTTTATTTATCAATAGTAGGTATTCAATATTGTACTATGTAATTAGAAAGTTTCGTAACGATGGTGACCTCTTTCATTGGTTGTACAGCCAAGTCAGTAAAAATGTAATTTAAGGCCTTATTCGTTTAAATGTACAATAAAACATTTTCATTCATATTTAGATGAAATTGCATCAATGAGATTAAAATGAATATGGGATAAATAAAATGTACTATCGCAAAAACAATCACATGATAAAAATAAATATGCCTTAATACTTTTATATTGCCGCAAGTTGTATCTTTATTCAAAATCTTACACATTGAGATATGTAGTTCTTAACATCACATACCTACTTCTTTTAGGGTTCCATAGCTCAATAGAAAAATCTGAATTACACGATTTTAAACACAGTTTGATATACGGTAAAAAACCAACAACAAAATTCAGTCTGTGATTTTGTGTCAAAACGCATTGTGCAACCAAGGAAGCTTAAAAACCTCTTGTCTACGGCGCTGTTTTAAAACCTCGTTTCCAAAATAGTGTTTTAAAGCGCAGGCTTTTGTATTGAAGGGTGTCGGGCAGACGTTCGGTTGGCCACCCCAGGTATTGCTGGAGCGATGCAGTGTGGGACTGTTGGCTGATCTGCACGAGATGGAAGCAGTAGACTGGCGGGACTTCGTGCAGAACAGAAAACTGGCGCTCTCTAGTTTCAGCGGTCAAGATCCACTTAGGGTCACTGAGCCAGCGCAGTAAGTAAACGCAGGCTATAAAAGATTGTTCGTCTGAATGTCAAGACCCTAAGCTATTTCTTAGTAATGCAAGGTATTTTAAGGTTGAAATTAATATCAAATAGGCCTAACAGTCCTTCAAACTAGTGCAATAATCAAATTTCTGAATCAAAACAATCAAGTGGAATAGTTTAGGTTTTGGATTTTCATTTAACTGTCAACACTTTCATTTTGTTGACTGTACCAAAAACATATTGTTTTTTCCCCGATTATTTCGGTCTATTTTTTTAAAAGTTTGCCTAGAATAATGATGAATTTGGCAAGAAACACAAGGAAAAGAACATTTCCAAAAACGGATTTTTATATTTTTTTGATAATTCCATAGTTATATGTGCTTGATTAACTAATCGCAACCTATCCTGATGTAAATGCATCCAAGTTATACAGAGCCCTCATTACATGAGTTCGATTTGCACTTAGCCGGTTTTAAAACAACATAAAAAGGCGTAAGTATAAAGTGAGACAGAGATAGTAATACTTACGTGCGAAAGGGACGCGAATAATATCCCGGGCTTTTGGCAAGCTGTAAATTTGTCAATTCGGTGCGTTCAAAAGATGCGCCTGAGCAGGGCATAGATATAAAATCGCCCAAGTTTAGGCACTTTATTCGTTTATCTACAGATAATAAATCATGTGTAAGCGTGTTTGGAGTTGTTTATGGTTACTTAGTGATCTTGGGCTAAATAAACTTAAAAGTGATAATTTGACAGTAAAGTATTTACGACTGCATAAAGTCAAAATTTTTTTTTGTGGATATTTAATCTGTATCTTACTTACACCATTTTTTTTGGTTCCCATGGAAAAATCTTCCCTTCTAAATTGCAAACAAAGCTTATTCTATCTGTTACATAAATATTAAATATTCATTTGAAAATTGGTTTATTTTATAAGGAGTTAAGAAAAAAGTGAATTGACAAGTAAAAATGTGACTTATAAAATATAAATAAAAAAGTATAAAAATGTAAAGTACATATTCGGTTTACCACACTATCTAAAAAATTCGAACATACAGAACCTCGACTAAGAGAAACATTCGTAACTTGAGTTACTGCTTATCTACATTGCGAAATAAGACCATTTCGATTGCACAATTTCTCGAATGACAACAAGACAGGTGGTTCATTTCCTTTACACATAAAAAAGATAAGTCAATTTGTTGAATACTGTTGTGCATTGCAAATAGTGATGGGAAAGAGGGCATTTTTGTACGAATATTCAAAGAATTATCGGCAAAATTGTCTTTGAAATCATCTACATAAATTTTTCGTAAGTAAATTATAATATTCTTTGTGAGTCAATAACAAGTTCTTATCAAATCAAATCAAATATTCTTTATTGTAGACACACAGGTTAAAAGGATGTAAAAAAATAATGTATATGTATCACTTAACTTTAAACCAATTTTGAGAAGAACAGAGTCTAGAATCTAGATATATAGTATGATATTTATATATATAGAGTTTGATATTTCAATATAGCTTGTGTTATTTTATAGTATACATATAACTGATAACAGTACGTATTTTAGTTATCATTATATGCATACGTCTTCAAAACATAGACGTTTGTCATGCCAGAGAAAATATGTATACGGTTTCGGCACCGGAATATCCAACCATCCGTCTTTCAAATATAGTATGAGAATATACTGAGTTACCGAGCAATTTCCCATCACTAGCCAAAGTGAACGGCCGACATACTGATAAATTGTGCATACAAGTTCTTATTCCCAATAACTATTGTCCTTTGCATCGGACAATGCATTTTGTAGACAAGCATGAAAAGTATTGCAACTGTTCGTATTTTGTTATTCGATTTTGACTTTAGCAATGTAGGGAATAAAGATGTAAGTTGAGTTACGTCTATTTTGAATATTTCATTGAATAGTCAGATTTTTTTATCGATATACGCAAGTTACCCTCTCTATTCAGGAGCCAGAGACGGCGTCTTTGACCGTGTGAAACGAACACGCAAGTTAAGCAACAACAATCCCAGTCTGTATTTGGACGGGTTTAAAACACTAACAACAGCTAACCCACAGTTGACACTTGTACTAAGCACACGCTTGCACGGTCACTTGTTTTTAACCACTTAACATCATCTATTGACAAACAGTCGAGACGAAATGCTTAACTTTTCTTCCGAAACACAGAGAATTTTTTTAAAATCACTCAAATCGTTTATTCTAGACAATGTGTATACCTAATAATTTCGAAAACAAAGCAAAATGGTCACTAGTAAAAGAAATACTTAATGACAATCATCTATTGACAAACAGTCGAGACGAAATGCCTAACTTTTCTTCCGAGACACAGTTTTTTTTTTAAATCACTGAAATCGTTTATTAAAGACAATGTGTATACCAAAAAACTATTGTTACTCTAACCGTATCATGAATAAAGATTTTTTATAGTACTTACAGACGCAACGAAGCTCCTCATTACTCTAAAAAGCATAGGTAAGGTATGCTGAAAATTTTCCGAGACATTCCCGAAACTTTCAGTCTTATTAAGTAATGAAAGACAAAATAATCAGAGGGGACCTAATTGAATTCTGCTGTAATCCCACCCACAGTGGTACAGTTATAGAAATCGTAACTGGGTCATCAAACCAGACTTGAAGACTTGCATTCGAGATATTCTTGTACTATTTAGGTTACCCTGGATTCCTTTTATACGTCTATAATATGACAAAGTTTAGGTCTTGGGAGCTTTGATATTTTTAGTAACGGAATAAATAAATTCTACACAATTCTCACAGCGCTATCTAGTCCCAAAGTAAGCTTGGCTTTACATGCCTGTATTAGGTTCCAGACAACGAACGAATATATTATTGTAAGAAGATTGTTATATAACATTAGATCCAACAGAGAGGTAGAGCACAGCGGATAATCCGCTCAAATCGGAGCAGCCCGTCTGGGGAAGGACCTCCACCTTACAGAAGATCGTAGCCAAATAGCATTGGTCTCGGCCATGTTGTGTTCCTACGGTGAGTAAGGTCTCCAGAGCTCCACTTGGGGGGGTTGGGAGGGTTGGCAACGCGTGAGTGATACCCCCGGTGTTGCTTACGTCTATAGGCTACGGTGACGGCTTACCATCGGGCCGACCGTGTGCTTGTTTGCCACCTGTGTGGTATAAAATAAATATTAAAAAAATAGGAACAAACACAAAACGCAATCTCATAATATTGTTTGACCCAATCTGGTCTGGTCTGGTGCCCAAAACTCGTACATTGTATTGTATCCACGACAAACTGTTTGCACAGTTTGGCAGACAATAATATATTAAAAATGTACTTTTTTGTTTAAAAAAAAACGGAAGGATAACTGAGTTCGCTCATTTCGTTACTGCACTACTACTCCAATACGAAGATTCTCTTGCAAAACGATATGCAATAACGTATGTAATACAAGAAATCTTCTCAAGATATTTCCACATACAATAAATCACAAAGATTTCACGTGGATTAAAGATGTTACTTTTAAAACCCAATTGTGTACATCTTGAAATAGTTAAAATGTCTTATCTACCATCAAAAGTCATTCTTCCGTGTGAATGGTTAAATCTATGTTCACATCTACAGACGCAGACACAGATGCAAAAAATTACAGAACATCTGAAGATCTATTCACACAACCAAAGCAGTTAAAATCTCGCCTCAATCTCATGCGCTATGTCACTCATACAGAATATGACATGACGCGCCATCCAGACTAAATTGAAACTGAGAGTTTGAAACTATTTTTGATGACACTTTTGACCTTCTAATACAATGACAGTCACCTGAAAACTTGGCTTCAGTTCGCAGAGGACGAAAGAGAAATAGAATGACTGGTTCACATATCACAAAGATTTGCCACCTAAAGTAATAAAAAACATAGTTACTTAAAACGTAAGCCTGATGAAATACGCCTGTATAATGAAACGTTAAAAAGTATAGCAGAAATCATAATGATATATCGTTGTAATAATTTACTGCCCTTTTAATACGTTATAATAAAAATGCTGTATAATGTATATTGTTTATATTTTTTTTAATGTTATGTACATTAGACGAACAAACAAACGAGCACATCGAGGTCACATGATAGTAAGCGATCACCACAGGCTATGGACATCCATAACTACATGAATCTTGGATGAGGCTAAGGAAGTAAGCAAACCATTTTGAAAAGTTGAATTTTATTTTTTTATTGTTGTGGAAACACCGCGTACCCGTAGATGTGAATGTAGCTTAGTTACGCAAATGCATGGCTACTATTTTAAAATATTTGCAGCGTGAAATTAAGTTATGTGAAAAACATGAGCTGATGAACAGTAGAACATGTTATATGGATATTTGTCTTTCTCATACCCTAATAAAGACATTTTTTGGTTGTAGACAGTCGTTTTTGTGAGAAAGATCACTATCAGTATAACTTGTAAGTGACATGGTGTGAAAGTTGCCTTGACTTTGTATAGACTTTTCAAAGACAATGTTGAACTAAACAAGGCCTGGTTTTATGGATTGTGTGTGGTCTGTCTTGATGGTAGTTGCTCCGCGTAAAATGGCAAACGGGAGACAGACATAAATTTCAGAGGGTTTTCTAATTTTGTAATATTTATTTAAAGTGCAATATCATATGGATATGTTCAATTTTTTTAAGAAAGTCACTTGCTGTCTGCCATGTCTGTCACAACAATAATAAAATAAATTGAATTTGTGCATTTAGAGTTTGACGTCGAATTTAGTTAGCGGAACCCAAATTGTGATTAGGAAACAGTGGTATATTAAAAAACAAAAAAAATCTAGAGACTAGGAAGAAGTTTCAAATAATGCTGGCAAAATAAATGAAAAAATATGATTACCGGTTTTAAAACACTTTTATAAACTTTATTAATTTTAAAGAATCAAGGTGAGGAAAGAGGCGGTACCGACAATCGTATTTTAAATAGACGTACAGACATGTAATCATAATAATTTCCATAACCTAGCAATAATTAATAGTTAATTAGAATAGTTTATGAATAATTAAAACTTTAATTAATGCCATTGATTCTAACAAGGTATTGGTAGTATTTGCACCATTAAAATGTGCCAGCATCGCCAGCATTCAATACGTATACAAAGCAATATTAACGAACGCGCCACGAAGAGATAAAACGTCGTAAACGATGGAAACGAACGCTTTAGCTAAAGGTACAAGCACAATAGCGAGTGGACGTAAGGCGATGCTGAATCAGCTGTGACTGCGAGTATCCGCCATTTTGTTTTTTTTTAACTGCGGGCATAGACAAACTGTTGGTACACGTTCCTTTTTGCGATTGTTTGCGATGTAAACTCTTTTAGTATTTCGCATAAAACGAATCAATTGCACGGAATGCAGTTTGTCGTTTTCACATCATTTGTTCACTCTTGTTACAGTTTTTTGGAGTTAATAAAATAAAATTATTGGATGTCATTTTTAAACTGCACATACATACTGCAAGTTTCTAAATAGCATCGCTTTTTTTCTTTAGTTTGAATTTGCGTCATTAACTTAATGTACACACAAATTCATACTTGTAAGCAGTACCGGTAAATAATTCGGAACTGTGTTATGCAACACGATTGGCTCAAAACAAAATATTTAGGTTCCGAATTGCTTCTCGAAACTTTTTATCAAGCCACGCGTGTATTCAACAATAATAGTCTATAAATCAATGTTGACGCGAAAAAGTCGATAAAAGCGCGAAAGCAAAACGATAAATTGTGAGAGAAAAAAAAATCGCGGGCATCCAGAGAAATGGCCGCGCGAATTACGCGAAGCTAAGGAAACTTTTTTAATAACGCCACAGATTCAATCTCAATCGAAAAATCCGTAACAAAAACCGTGCACAACAGTAAGAAAAATGTGTATAAACACGTCAGGGGACCCGGTGTACAGGTACGCCATTTTTTATTGAATTGAACACCTATGTATGAGAAGGACGCACGATCCCTGCCTTTTCATGCGCTACTACAACCGCTGAGTGGGACGGATGACAGCACCTCCCGCTCTGACATCTGCATTCATGAAGACAAAGAATAAGTAGTAATAAAGACGTGACATTCGTGCAGATGGTTGATAAAACTTAATACTTGGCAGTTTGTTCGCTCTTCGGCTATTAAAAGCAAACGAATAGATACGTTGTTACATGCTCTTTAGTTTTCGAGCCTCGTGAAAACATTAAAGGAAATGGTTCTCTCTGCGGAGGTCGTATATTCCATGTTGGTGGTATCGGGCGCCTTTTTACTTTTGCTATTGGCGCGAAATTGGAAGGAAAGGAAAATGGCAAACATAAAGACATTGAATGTCTCAATTTAAGTTTGGAGACGTTACGCTTAAAGACCCTCAATTCAGATACGGAATATGAACGGGACGCCATCATTTTAAACATGCCTAATTTTTATTGCGAAGTATTTGAAATTACATTGAAATATTTTCCAATGATGAATACTCTGCGATCCATCTGCTCTGGTGTTTGGGGGCCAATTAGTGCGAGCGGGACAGAACATCTTCTATCCCGTTTCGCAAGGGACAAGTTTGCCCTCAAATTTTTACCTGATGTTATTACTAGCGTTGACAATGGTATTATAAAGGGCGCAAAAGTGTGCGACAGTTCTCAAATATCCTATTTTATTATGCTCTGATGGGCTTTAATAGGATTTTGTGAATGGCATTTTGCTTCTCAAGTGTAACTCGTAAGTGAATCTCTCTTTACGACATTATCGAAAATGTCTCAATTTTACTATCCTCGAGCAGTATTTTAGAATTTTCAGATATTAGAAACGTGCTCCATTTAAGATTGGATATTTAAATAAAAAATGGTTGGTTATGAAGAATTTATATTCGATTAATTTGTTATAGTAGACGATAAAAAAATAAAGATCGTCAAATCTGAAATTAATCCAATTAGAATCCAACCTGTAACAAAGAAATCTCAGTCACGATCTAATTTAATGACACACGAATTCCCAATTTTGATGACGAGAAACTTCCCAAATGAGCTCCCGGATATAACCCTCGAGATATCCGACTCATACGAAACTCGTAAAATCCAGATGGTTAGACGTTACTATTACCACTGTCTGTTAAACTTGGCAAATTTGATGTTTTCCAAACTGTTACCATTACATCTCTCCGTCTCCATACAAATCAAGCAAAACCTTTCAAAGAAAGAAGTCAATATATCTCAAGATTCCGCAGCGTCGAAAGGTACGGATCACCCGCGCGATCCGGAGTGTGGGACTCGTAAAGCGATGTTAGGCGAATCGATCGTTTGTTCAGCTGATTGCTAGATTGAAAAGCTTTTGGCATTACAATCTTGCGATCTGATCCCTACAATTTTCATTCTGTATTAAAACTCAAATGTTTTTAACAATAGAAATTGTTTTATACAGTCGTGTAATTTCAAAACGAAATAACTTTCCGAGTTGTCCTAACGGTATCAAAATTATATCCGAGGCGAGCCTACGAGACAGTAAAATGGCATTTCTTAACCCTGCGAGTCGAGGTTCAGCAGTAACGTTACTTCCTTACGCACTGCCACGGGACCGAGTTGTAATAAAACAATAAAATGTTGCAAACTCAGCAGATTACTGTTCTTAACAACAGCTTAAGGTAGGACATAAAAACAGCTGCCCGGATAAGGCTGGGAGGCTAGATAATGCACTTAAATATAGTTTGTTGGACGAGAACGAATTCACACGTCGCTTCGAGGTGCGATGTGATTTAATGATGAAGGTAGGTATACATTCGTTATTAGAGTAATCGCCGGCGATATTGCAGCTCGTTTATCATGGACATAAATAGTTGTAATAGTTATTGGGAGATATACTATAGATGATTGTGGAGAACACGCAATAGTTAGAAATTAAATTAAAGTTATATCACGTAGAAATTCCGATTCCGAATAAACTAATCTTCTTTTATTGTGTGTAGAAACTGTTACTTGACAAAGCGCGCCGTTAAGTGACAGGCTGTGATCTGACATTCCATTCACATATGTCAAAGATAACCACAGATACAACACTGTGTTGGAATAAACTCCTAAGTGTGTGCGAATGAGCTATCTTCCAGTAATGCTAGTATGAAAACGTCCAAAGACTGTGGTGGTTGCTTACTATCAGGCCATATGCTTGTTTGTCGCTTTAATGTTATAAAAAAGGTTAATGTGAAAACTAAAAGGATTCCGATGGATGTGTAATGGTTAAAAACAATTATGTGACTACTACAATACTTATCATAACTTTAGTTCAAACTTTAAAGTAACGGGTGAATGCAGTTAAGATTTCAAAACATTTCAAGGCATTTTTAATATACTTGAAAATCTAGAAAGGGACTTTATAGACCGTCATCTAAACATAAATTTCCTTACCTATGTCACTTTAGAAAAAAAAAACAATTAACTCTTCTTGGCATGATTAACACCTTACATTCAATTTTTAGAGGCAGAACCTGCTAAATTAGATTTTGTTGGAGATTTGAAACAATAATTTATTATTCACTTACGAAATAATGTTGTGATATTATGTATAGTTGTATACACATACACACCACTAATAATAATTATAATTTCCATGCTGCGCATACTGTAATTGATACAAACATGCAGTGAGACAATTTTGAATCTGCTTTGTTGATGTGCCTAAATAAACGGTCGGCAGAGGACAATATTCAATAGACAAGATTAAAAGTAAAAAAAGTGGACTTCTAGTGGCTGAGATGATGATGATAATGATGAAGATTAAAAGTCTTCCAAGATACGATTAATACGAAAAAGATCTTTTGGACGACTGTCTACTATTTTTTCTTTTACCAGAGCGTAAATATTTTAAATACTCAAAGTGAATGACTCAACTGCACATCAAAATGTAATACTAAAAAACTAAAAGCTTTCCCGTTAGAATTTTGAAGTAAAAATGTTCTCTTTATTAGTGTTTTGATAGTCTTGTTTTATCTTGATGTTTGTTTTCGAATTATTAGTCACATCCTATTTTAGGACGTTTTACGATGTTTTAAATTTACGCTCATCTAAAGTCAAACTAACTCTGAGCTATCCTGGTCTATTGAATTCTAAAAATTTATTCCACCAAGAAGTGTTTGGTCAGAAGCAAATTCAGTAATATTTTTCGCTGCTTATTTTCTTTCTATTTTTAATACCAGTCTCTCTTGTTTTTTTGAAAATTTGTCTATTTATACTAATGTCAATATTTAATGTCAGTCTTTATCATCTATCAAACATTTACCTAAAATGCTTTGTCCTGAATGGCTAACGGATCAACAGACAGCCTGTTCGTAAAGAGCCTGAAACTTGGAGGATGCCTCAAATAAAGTGGCATTGCAAAATGTCTCAGATTAAAAAAATAAGATTTATAGTTTGTTAATGCAATTGCATAATTCACAAAACAAATAATAAGACTATGACAGACTTAAACATTCTAATACCACCGGTCATTTTCGCAAGAATTAAATTGTGCAGTGCAATTTTAACTATTATGTAATGTTCTACCAGGATTGTGACGTTTGATAGTTTTACCGTTATTTAAAAATACTAATTGTACTCTGAACCGAATATGACTGTTTTTTTTCTCGACGTTTTATTTATTTATTTTGACACAAACAGTCATAAAAAACATATTGTACAGTTTTACATAAATAGACATAATAGTGCCGAAATACCATCATCATAATATCATGTTTCTATCTTAAAACTAGATCTTTGTTGGCTGTTGAAGTTATTTTTTACATTGTATAATTTTTATGTATTTTTCATACAAAATATTGTTTTATGTATGCTTAGACGGAGAAACAAGAATTGCATGCTTAAGGGGAATTTTCTGACGGAATTTTTAATAAGGTACGTTACTTAAGTTGAAGGTATAAAACAAGTTTTGTAATTTTAAGAACTGTAAGCTTTACACTCTCGGTAAGTTGAGCGAAGTAAAGCGAAGTTAGAAGACGAAGGAAAAGTTGAGACGAAGTAGGACAAAGAACCCGTCTACTCTCCTTTTCGTTCAACTTCATTATATATTTGTTTGTATTCTAATGTTCATAGTCTAGGTGTTGCAGATAAAGCATATTCTATTTATCTAAGTATTCTAAAATTTGTCAATATAACTTTAAAGCGATGGTTTTGAGTTTACCGTAATAAATCTAGTAAAACGCTCTTCGAAATAAGTATCGTACATAGGAAATAGTATTTGGTAATTTTGGTATGTACAATTTATTTCTATCATTTTGGGATTAAGACGATAATTGTTCAGTGTTAATTTAATACGTACTTAAAATAATAAAGTTGATATTTATGATATCATTAAGTTTTTGTAGACATCTAAAAAATATTAACAGCCATTTTTTATTTAAGACTTGCAACGATCACTCAAATGTTTGCCCCGAGAATCGTACCCGCACCCTCTGCCAACGCGCTACCATCGACAAGCCCACCACACATTCATACCGATGTGTCTTCTGTGTAGCAAGGTCAACAACCTCAGATTGACAATAAGCGATGAAGCTTATTGACGTCCCGGGGCACAGTGTGGGATTTTGGCTGACTTCCGGACACTCACTTTTTACAGTCGATTTCGATGGATAGAATCATTATACATCCTAATATGAAACACCAGTATAAATATCTTTCTTAATTTTGGAAATACGAATTTTTTATTGTAAGGTCAATGAACTTCGTCAAACAGATTTTGATCAATAATTTCCCAATTATCCAAAACATGGCTTTCATAATATTACATATCAATTAATAATTACAAATCGAATTTTATGTAGAAATTACAAGCTTCTAATTACCCTTGGAAGCGAGAAAATAAATATTTTGTAAATTTCAGTTTTTTTATTTTATAAAATGTTCTATTTAATATTTGCATCTAGGTTCACCAGATAAATATATTCGGTTAATGCACCTACCTGCTGAGAAAATTTGAAATAGATATCCTACGGGAGATGAGAGTTAGAACGTTTCTAAGTTTTCATAGAATTTCTATGGAAATAGGGTCGTCACAAAAAATAAAAATATTTTATTTCATCTTACTGTGTTTAGCTAAGATTAATGACCTGTTTATTAGAATTACTATACTTGCAATGTAATAAGTACGTATTATCCTCGTTATCTGAATAAACTAAAATTTCATTACTTTCCAGTTCGGTAGTTGTCGACTTTGTCATTTCTTCAACGTGGTCATGGATTGTTACATTTTCTGACGATGGTTTTAGAAGGCAAACAACTTTTTCGGGTATGGGCAAGCGTTTATTTTTTTGTCGTCGACTGTTAAGGGACAAAGATGTTACTTTCCATATCTGGTTCAGATTCATCACCCAAAAAAAGAACTTAGTACAATTCCTACCCCATAAAATTTGAGTGTTGCTTTCGGTTTTTAGCGATCACATCATTAGACTTTTGACTTGCTGACAATTAAAAATAATATAAAAATAGAAACAGCAAGGAATGTTAAGTGATGGGCAACCCTAATCAGAACGTTTAAAAAATTATATCTCCGATCTCCCGTGCATCTACTATTTGAATTTTTTAATTCTGTTTGATAACATCATAGAGTATATTATGGACTCAAATTTAAATGCAAATAATGTATAGTTTAGCAGAAAAAAAAAATTTAAGATTTTTCAGTAAAATAAATATTTCTTAGTTCCGGTAACTCTGAATGAATTTTTTTTATAGTGTTATGATACTCGGCTTGTATTCCTACAATATACTAACACAATAGTTATTTAAAATTATTTTAAACCAGAAATAATGAGTTTTTATGGTTTCTATGGGAGTTTCTCGATTTTTTTTATTACTCAAAAACTATTTCAAATTACGCAGCGGGAGTTTTACTGAGAACGTTGTTTTTATCTTATCTATCCAACTCAAGCATAAAATAAGATGTCCGCAAGTCAGTCAAAATCCCACACTGTGCGGGGGAGAAAACTACAGCCTGTCTTTGAATTCACAACGAATTTAATCAGAAAGAAGATAGTCGGAGTAGGAAGACTACCGTCGATAAATAAATGTATACCAAATATGCACAACTGTATACTAATTCGTTTATACATTATACCAGCTTCGATTGACCATGAGTCTGATCGAACTAACGGTGATTTTTTTTACAGTTAACGATGGTACATTTAGATACACAAGTTTTTGATACGAGTGTCCTGTTTAAATACATGTCAAAATATTTTTACATTCACTTGGTAAATAATTGGCAATCTATCACTTGACAATATCAAGTTGATTTGCAAGTTACTTTATCAAGATTGTTAGGTGTTGCGTTGGTTTTTTTGGTAGGTACTTTTTTTATTGGATTTCAAACTGTATCTTACAATCGTAATCGACTTTATATAACCTGCTTCTGTTTGTTGTAATTGTAGTTAGTAATCACAGATTAATGTTACTTCGTTAGAATACATAATTGGTCGTTGTTATAAAAGATTAATCTAATCTTCTCTTGCCTTAACCAATGGCACCAACCTTGCTAACATTGACCATTTTATACAAAAATCTTTACGTACCCTTAGTTTCCCTTGAAAAGATTGCTTTCAGAAATAATGGTCACTAAATACACTAATCTGTAAGTTATTATGTTTAATGTGTTATCTTGTGTATTGCAAATAAGGCATATTCTATCCATATAGGTAGTCTAGGTACCTATCTCTTTATAGAAGAATTAAGGTATGACTCCGAATTCCGCTGCATGCAGTGCTGCCGCAGCAGTACTGTTACCCTACGTATGAAATGCACTTATAAAGAATGCATTTTTACGGCCTCTGACAAAATCTGATCAATATCATCTTGGGCTTACATCATTACATTCTCCTTATTAAAAAACCAAATCTGATCAATATTATCATCTAACTTTACATTCTCCTTCTTAAAAATATTTGCTAATGGCTCACAGGATGCAGGCTGTTTAGGATTTTGATCTCACTTGAATGCCGATAATTATTTTTTTCATCATAACATTAAAATTGTTGACTACTAAAATTGCACGTTGGTTTTTGTCTTCTGGGGTAACACGATCAATACAATCGTGCCAGAATCTTTTCTTGAGTTTATTCCGTATTTTGCACTCCACATTTCAATATTAGAAAAGCAAATTTGGTCTAATATGGAAAATACGAAATTTCCGGAATATATGCGGAGTCTGATACCAAATAAGAGGTTTATTCCGTGTCCTGTCACAATAGTAGGTATTTATCAACCGACCCCCAGTATCTAATGATGAGTCAATGCTCTTTGAAGCTACCTCCAGAACCTTAAATATAACTACGGAACTAAATGTCGTGGTAGCGACCCAGAATTTGTAATTTGAAGACTGATAAATTATTCATTTGCGTGATTTGAATTTTATTAGCTCTTGAAAGCAATGCCGGCCCTGTTTACAATGAAAGAAACGATTCGGTTTGTTTGTATTGTTTCCACAATGACAAATCAATCTAGACTTTCCGCAATCTGGAGGAAATTCAACGTTTTTGTTTGAATTGTTTTTTTGTGTGCTTGACGTACCAATTAAGAATGGCCCGTTTTCTGGGTAACTAAACGCGCGTAACTTCGTTTACGAGTATACCGTGGGAATTCGTAAAATTATTTCTTAGGGGATGCATACGTCATACATAGAATCCACGCGCCAAGTTTCTCTACAAACAACGGTTGAATATACATTGACCCGTCAGTTCGTGACAATGCATTTTATATGGATTATCGCAAAAACTATTTGCATTACAAGTATTACAACGGTAATAAGGCAAACAGGCAGTGACATTGCAAAAGATCTAAATACCATTTATCTTTAACAGTAAAGGTACTAGATTTGTACCGTTATTCGATGTCCGATGTCTTGTTTGTATAATCTACTATGGATTAATTAAAATTGACATGCCATTGTGACATCGTGGGTACTGTTACGTCGTGGTTTTACTAATTGATCGTGTTGCGATAGATTTTTATCGTTACAAATACTTGTTAGGGTGCTGCACGGTAGAGAGACATCATAATAGGAAAAGGTTAAGTATTTTTTTCCCCGAATGTACAAATGTTATTGGTGGAAAAAAAAAAAATTTAAGATTATTTTTTTCGGAGATTGGGATTCTTGGAAGCGTAAAACATATGTACCTACGTATGAATTAGACGTTATCGAGTCGCTAAGATAACAACCAGTTTCAGAAACGAATTTTAATCTTAATTCCCTTAATTCCCCATTAAGTGTCTATTTTCATCTCTAGTTTGACAGTGACTAGACATCCACAATTTAATTCATCAACTTTAACATTTGTTTGTGCAACTAATAAGAGCGTTTAATGAGCCTTAAACTAATTTGATATTTAATTATCTAGAGAAATAGCCTCTGAAGAACCAATTACATTTCTATAAAAACATTTTGAGTATAACCGACAAAATACGAATTCGCAATAAAAATAAATACTGAACTTAGTAAAGCTGCACTGATAACAATTCTTATCATATAAAAACTATTTTTATTCAAATGCTTATCATTTACGTCAATAACAACTTAGACTTTAACAAATATTTACACTGTACGGGGATAGAACCCGTGACCTTTTATCATTTACAGTGTGTTACGTTTGTATTTTAGTTAGGTAGGTACTCTATCACGCAAAAATAGTGTAACTAATAGATTCTAATCTGGGTAATGTATTTAATACGGAGAACAGTATGAAAAAAACCACGAGGGGATATTCGCGACCTTATGTGTGTTTCTAATGTATTAATAATATATATTTAGTTTTCCTGTGTTTGATAGTAATATCTAATAATTAACTTTTTTTTTTAAATAAAACCGACTTCATGGGACCACCCTTGAGGTATTACCTATAAGACGAAAAAAGATTTGTTCAAATCGGTTCATAATTGGCGGAGTTATCGCGTAACAAACAAAGATAATGGAATTCTGTTGGACACTCTAGACTAAACTAATTTTGACAGGACCAAAGGTGTTGTTGTCCTTTCTTGGTTTACAATTAGTGACAAGGATAGCAACACTTTTAGTCCTGTCAAAATAAGTTTAGTCTAGTTAAATGTACAACAGAATTAGCACCAATATTATATTTCTATTTATATTCACTAAAAGTATGAAAATATTTTCGTTTTAGCATACTTATACAAGCTAAGCGACCTTCCTTCCACCTCACCTGACAGAAAAGATTTAAAACAATTACTGCACAAAATACTATATCCTACTAATATTATAAAGGCGAAAGTTATGTGTATGTTTGTTACTTCTTCACGTTCAAATGGCTGGGCCAATATTTATGATATTTGGTATTTAAGTAGCTGATACCTTGGATGTACCTATGTGTTAACATAGGGTACTTTTTATCCCGAAAAGTACGCGATTACTGTAGGATTTGATCAAAAATCTGATATAGATGGCGCTACTGTGCATAAATTGAGTATTGATACTGGGTACCGCTGCCTATATGAGTAATACCAGAGGCTATCAATGCGTTGCAAGACAAGGAAGGCAGAGTTCGTGCCTAATGCCGGGTTCACACGAGGCGATTTTAGTTGATCAACTGGGGCCCGATTCTACTAACACAAATGCACCAATGGACTCACAATGGTGTCTCAATCGTGTCTCAATAGAATGTCGAAAGTGTATCTGTGGTATAGTTTTTGACATTTTTTATGGACTTAAACAATAAGTTAAACATTATGTTATTGTTTAAGTCCATAACAAATGTCAAAAACTATTCCACTGATACACTATCGGCATTCTTATGAGACACGATTGAGACACCATTGTGAGTCCATTGGTGCATTTGTGTTAGTAGAATCGGGCCCCTGCTATATCGCATGCAATTTGAACCGTCTGAACAGACTTTCAATCAATTTGAAGCAACAAAAATCGAGGTTAGGTGCAATTTTAAAATGTCAGCAAAAAAGATAATAAAGTGGACTGATAGTAATAAGATACGCTTCCTGGAACTATATCAGCAACACGAGTGTTATGGAACAATAGTTCTGAGATATAAGGATGCTCGATCGATCAATTTTAACTGAACCGTCAGAACATGTTCATTGAAATTGGTTTTCAATTTTTTATCGAACGATAAAAGTTGGTAAATTTAAATCGCCTCGTGTGAACCCGGCATAAGTTAAAAATAATGCACAAACATGATAAATTATATAGCTGTCACTGTCAAATTAAAGAAAAAAGAAGAGACAGCACGAGATTTTACGTGGAATTAAAATTAAAATGCATTTCAGAAAACGCTGTTAGAAAGAGATAGCTTGAGCGTTTAATTAAAAGTATCATAATCACAAATACATCTATCTCAGTATATAATCTTTAAAGTTGATGCTGTATATTAATTAATAATATTTTTATCTGCCCATCAAATCGGTATTTTATCCCGGGAGCGTGGTTGACAATAATGAACATGTATGATTGACGCGCCATCTATGGGGTTGATTGAAGCAACTTTGACAGCTGTCAACGGATGACAGCTCAGTGACAATTAGATGTGACTGCGTATGACGCTTGTTTAAAATATTTGTTATCTGTTGATTGACATGTTTGGAGAAGTAAAGGGATTTGATGAGATATAATATGTAAGTTTTATAGTTTTTACATTATTTTACCTAAGTCGTAACAGAAAAAAAATGTGTTATAATTGAGAAAAAAAAATGTTCCTGTTATGAGAATATTGGCAGTTTTCATAATTATTATATGTTGTTTCGATATTTTTTTATTTTTGTCTCAGTTTTTTTTTAAAGTTATTCGAAAATTTATTCGACACTTTTAGCACAGTCTATTAACATAATATTATTAAGTGAGCTTAACTTATTAAATTGAACATCACAAATAATTTTATTTCTTATTAAAAATAGGGTAAAAGCACAGGTTAATGGCCTGCTATTACATTATACGAAAAGTAGCTAAACTAAAATTAGACACACCCCATTCATCATTTGAAATGGATTTTTAGCATTCCATGCCTAGCATTTCTCTTATTAGTTAACATGTGTTCATTTAGAAATCCCCTATAATCCACAAAGACAACTAGAATCATACGACTATAAATTTTTTTAAATGTCATAAATCAATCTTTGTGTACGCCCCACGAACGTAGAATCATGTGCATCAATCTAACTATAGCACAGAGGTTCCCAAACTTATTTCAATAGTAACTTTATTGTATGTAGTATGTTTTGTACAGTAAAATGACTTAAGACTTTCATTGAGAATATAATTTTTTCAACAATGACGGCTTTCAATTTTTTTTTTACATTTATTTTTTTCATTACATGTATTTTATACAGTAATATATTGTATGTGCATAGCAGTTATCTACATGCACCTTTTAAGGTATAGCAACTTGAGTAGAAAAAGAGAGGCAGACAATTTAATTAGTTTATCTTCCAGATATTCATTGACGCTATAGTACGCTTTATTAATTAGCAATCGTTTAACTGATTTTATAAATGAGTTGAATTGATCTATCGATTTCATTCTAGACGGTAGGTGATTATAATTTTTTACTGACATTGGATAGGGCCCAGGACTGTGTAAGCATAATTTTGATCCGAAGCAAAAAAAATATTTTTGTAACGTGATTCGTAACGACTACGACGATTTTCCTCTATTTATTTCGATCGCCTACTGAGTATCAAGCATTTTCTAAACCAAATTTACCACTGTTAAAATTTACAATCATTACGTTAATTTGATTATATGCGTGCCACAGAGTAATAAGGAATTATGTCGTCAAGGACATGGAATAATAAACAAATTATCTTGTTTTTGCTAAAAGCATCGCCCTCTAAAACGGTTCACTACACTGTTTTCTCTGGGTAACACGGTCTTCTAGGCTTTCAGAGCTCATAAATGTGCGTTCTAAACCACTTTGGGAATAACTGTAATGCGTACAACCATAGTATTGTACTAGCAGTATGTTATTTTAATATTGCTTAATGTACTCGTACACTCTATACAAAGTTACTATCCAAAGATTGCACTGGACGTCAATATAATTGGTTATAATGCAATCAAAGAGACGCTTATCGGAAGAAGTCCTAATACCTCTTCTCTTAAATTACAGTGACCGGCAGGGCATAATAATATCAATTATTCTATTAAAGGATAATTTTGAGATCTTTTTTCTACCACATTATTATGGTAATTATAATATGAGTATGAATAGCAATACAATAGCAATACGTCACAGATCTACGCTCAGTTGATACTAAATAAATATATAGGGACAATTTTCATACAGATTGAGCTAGCCTCAAAGTTCGAAACTTGTGTTATGGGATACTAACTCAACGATATTATATTTTATAACAAATACATATATAGATAAACATCCAAGACCCGAGGCCAATCAGAAAAAGTTAGTTTTTCATCATGACCCGACCGGGGATCGAACCCGGGACCTCCTGGGTGGCGGTCTGGCGTGGTAACCATTACGCCACGGTGGTCGTCAATAATGAATAGACTTTATTGTCAAAAGCAAAAATAGATAACACTTTTTGTTCCATTTCAAACTAACCCATCTTCACTAATAAACAGTAGCTGTCAGTTGTAATATTACACTTCTGTTTGTGACTATACTGTGGCGTAGCATGCCTATATTAGTCAAATTACCCTACAGTTGCCTGCAGCGTCATGCAGCAAGGACACATGTCGACATCTGTTCGACTGTCGAATGTGACAGCACTTTCCGGACATATTTTTTTAGTTAACCACCAGTAAAAACTGTACTTGTCGCGTGCCACGTCAAAGACAACTTGCAATTTTATTTTTAAATCAATTAATTAAAAAAAATGAATAAGGAATTGGATTGGGATAACGCTGGGAAGAGAAAGAGGAAATAGTTTATAAAATCTAATATGTTATTTTTAAACAAATCAATTTGTAAATAATGAATTAGTAATTGGAATAACTTAAGAGAAGAAGAAATAGACTAGAATCTATATAACAATAATAATGTACGCGAAATATTCTATACAACCTAATATTATAAAATCGATTTTTATTGTAGGCATGTCGTTAATTTTAAAACCGCATTCGTGAAAATCTACATTCTGCACTTCTCATAGGTTTGACTGGCAGATAATCCTTTATGCGTAAGTCCGCCTTTTGTATCCAAATAATGTATTGTGGTCAATAAAGTTTAAATAAATAAATATTCATTCAAATCCTAACATGCAGACTGTTTAACTTCCTGGCTATGCGAAATTGACATAATTTTCTTCCGCATCACCTATCTACCTACATTAATAATTATAAAGAGAGATTTGTATTATTGTGTGTATGTTTGTAATGAATAAACTCAAAAATTACTAAACCAAATTTAAAAATTCTTTCACCATTGTGAAGCTACGCTATCCCCAAGTGACAGGCTAATTATTTTATTTTCAAAAAATTAGGGATCCCCATTAAATGAAGCGAAGCCGGGGCGGGGTGCTTGTGTTTAATAATTTTCATTTATAACATAACGCTGCGCTGTCATTACTCCAAATAACCTCGTATATAATGACAAAATAGCCCTTAACATGTTATAAACAAAGCGTTACATGTTACAAACATAAAGTATCCGTTTAATAACGTTGTATATATTATTATTCAAAATCCAACGGTTTATCTCACACGCCCGCCATCAATATTGTATTTACGAGCGTCTTTACGACTAAATCAACGGACTCATCTTGTAAATGTAACCCTTAAGTTGACTATAAAATTATGCGATGTATTCATATTAAAAAACATTTTGGCAAAGCATTTTTATGATGATATTGCAGACGAATTAATAATAAAATTATATTTTTTTTATTAAATATTTATGAAATAAATAGTTGCAGACATGAGTCATAATAATAATACTATTATGAAACGACTGTCGCCAGTGCTCCACAACAAAGGGGAAATCAGACTAATTTGGCCAATAAAAATCATTGCAATATTTTATATGAATCAAGTAACATTGCTCATAAACTTAGGTGGACTCTGCTAATCTAAATGGATTACGAAACTGGAAGATTAGGTTTCGTTTTCAGGCTCAACAAACTAGTGTTATTAAAAAAAATGCTTGTTTTAGCATTAGGTTCTATTTAATCATTTACATATAAATTATTATACACAGTTATTAGAATTCTATTATAAAATACAATACAACAATTATTTGAATCAATAATTTTATTGAAACAATACAAATTAATAGGAATTTTCGAGAAAAAAGATTATGTCACTAATGAGATTCCATTGTTTGGACACTAGTTGCGCCATCTATTGAGGGGAGTTCAGAGTTATCAGAACTTCCAAAAAAATATTTTGCGTTCGTTTGAATGATGTTGATTGTTTTGATTTTAAAATAGGTTTTGTTTTGTCATCGACAAGAATCTTTACAGCCAATACTTTTAAGTGCTCAAATATTTTTTATCAGGTAATAAATCTTAGTTGCCAGTATTTTTTGTACGCTTATTTTTTTATTAAGTTAGTAATCTTATGTGTCAGTGTTCTCATAAAGCGTAGCAAAAAGTACTAATTAGATAACAATAAGACTTTTAAGATAAATTTAATTTTACGGTCAACTATCCGTGAAGATTACAGATTGTACTATTGTGTCTGAAGTATGCACTTGAGCAAATGCTTTCAGCTTTCTCGAAAGCTCAAAAGCTTATCTTATCCGCAAGATCTCGCGATCAAACTAAAAAAAAATGTTATTAGCTCAATTATTATCGTATCTTCGAGCAGCAAGTTATCAAAAGATCGTTAAGTGACCCCGGGTAACCGGGGGTCCCGTTATATCTGCCGCCTAATTAATACTCGCCCACTCGGCCGGCTTCGAACCCGTTCTCTGCAGTAAACAGTGCACACTGCAAGCCGAGCGCATCTACAATGCAAATCCACAAACACCATAATCTACGATTCTGTACCGACGCTTACAACGCGCCTCCTTACTCGTAAACGAATCGAGACTATCGATTTAACTCCACACGAGGGTCGTAGAAAGAATTCCTTACAACAATGAGCCGGTGTAACAATAAATACCTTAATGATATCCCGAGATCGGAGAGAAAAGGCGTCCGGCGGCAGGCAGAACCCGTCCCACTCTTTTCAAGAGAAATCCACTGTAACACCTCGGCGAGGCAACATCACAACATGAAAGCACAATCTCACACAGCACTAATAGGAATCCACAGCACTGGTTTGGTTTTGGTACAAAAGATGTTTTTTCGTAACACAACACGGCGTGAGTATTCCCTTACAAGACGGCCGATGCGCACGGCAGCCCGGCACTGACTGAACTGGTTTGCGGGTGGGGTGAGTGCGGGGAGGGATCGACGGGTGCGTTTGGTTCGGTTTTATGAAAATATTTCGTGAGTAATGCACGTGTTATGTCGCGAGTGCGTCGGCCTAGAGCGGCCTCGGATCGGATCTTTGATTGAAGTGCACTGTTGGACCGTAGATATAGATAATAAAATGACAAAGGTGTCGCGGTCACACCGTCCGCGGCCCGGGCTGTGGGGTCTTTGTCTCTTACCCACGCTTTACATTCGATAGTTAGAGCTTACCTGGCTGCATTCTATCTGCAATCAAAACTATGTGTTCCTCGCGCTGTACGTTCGCCTTTTAGCTCTTTGCTTGAGTTTAAAAGGATATTGAATTGCGCTTATATGGAATATAATGTAGGTAATGAGTTCTTGGAATCACTGTTGGAGTTTTGATGTAAGATAGTGTTCAGGACTTATTGATTTGGAACCCGAACGGAGGCGTTGGCACACCATATTACGTTATTAAAAAACTTGTCACTAAGAAGTTCTTACAATTGGAATCTAATTGGATAGGTACCTACAAAATTCGTATTCAAAAAAGAATTTAGTAAAAAGAAAGGTTAATAAAGATTTCGTAGAATACATTTAAGTCCATAATAAAATCTCGGGTAAAGAAAGATGTACTCATTGTAAACGAATGACTAATAATAAACACAGAATTACATGAAATGGAAACAAGATAAGACGAAAATAACTAGAAATTTTAGAAAAAAATGTTGACATTTCAATATTTATTCTTTTTTCACGAAAGCTGAAAAGAAATATTTACCAGACGTAAGCAATCATCAATTTACTTGCAGTTCTTGCAGAATAACTTGTATAATAATATGACCCTAAAGAACCCCAAAAGAGCTCTTTCAGCTCCCAGCATATAGTAATAATTATTAATAATATAATAAGTTGTATTATAATATATTATACCCGCTTTAATGCCGAGTAAAGTTAAACTTTGACCTTATATTATTAGAATATTTTATCTATATTTTTTTTTATTTTTACTAGCCATTTGTGTCCCACTGGACCACTGGAGGGCAAAGGCCCAACTTCTCCAATTTTCTCTCAATAGGGCCTTTTCCGGCCAATCTTCCAATATCATAAAGATATCTTTAAATAATATAATAAAAAAATCGCATTCTAGTTCTTTTAAAGTCCAAAAGACAATGAAGTGTCACGCGACTGGACATTTACCCTACATAAATCCTTTTTTTTTCGTCATTTTAGTGCCTAGGTTAAAAATCCTAAATTATTTATTATTATAAATATTTATATATTATTATTTTAATTGTAAAAAAAATCTAGCTTAAATCCTAGTATCGGCTTTTTAATACACGTCGGTGATTTGAACCAATGACCACTTCGGTTTATTTGCTGGTTCCGAATTAGACTATCACCGACTTATAAAGTTTAAGCTTTCGTGTTGCATTCAAAGTCAAAGTCAAATATTTTTATTTAAATAGGCATATTAAAAGCTCTTTCGAATCGTCATTTCTCGGCAGATTTGTACTAAGAAGATATGGCAAGAAATTTAGCACTTGCTCTTTTAAAATGGTATTAATATTATCCATACTAATATTGTAAATGTGAAAGTGTGTTTGTTTGATTGTCCCTCTTCACGTCGAAAGTAATGAACGGATTGATATGATTTTTTTATTGGGGATAGTTTAAAGTCTGGAGACCTATTTTTGATTCACTCCTGTCGAGCCGAGCGCTCGATTCTACTGATTTTCATTCGATATAAGAATTTCCGTATTTTTGAATCGCTCGAACAGCAACGAGTGCCTCCACCCACTCGTTGCAGTCGAGCGAATGCAAGCGAATGATAGAATAAACGTCAAAATCAATGCGTGTGTCAGTGTCACATGAGTCCATTTCACGTCGTCGTTGTTTTTTTTTAAATTTTCACAACAGATAATGTTTGACATTGACAGTCATTTCCATAGACTATAAAAGCAAAAAACACATAAATATTACGTTCCGTTTTCGATGCGGAAGTTACCGGTTTTTCTAAATTCTGCGTGAAAAGGATAAACCTCTACATTTCGTATTATACTGGCAGCACTGGAAACGAACGATTCAAAAATACGGAAAATCGGCGTCATGCGACTTGGAAGACGAGTGTGACATAAGTCGCATGCGACAACGTGGTGTCATACGAGTGATTCAAAAATAGAGCTCCTGGAGAGTGACATTGGCTACTTTTTTTCCCACAGGATAAAGAGGTTTGGCCTTGACCACTCGGGCGGAGCCGCGGGGTCACAGCTAGTTATTTATAAATGCTGACTGACATTATAAATCAATACTAATATTATAAAGAGGAAAAATTTGAACTTTTATATTTTTGTATTGTATAACACAAAAACTATTGGACGAATTTGAAAAGTTCTTACACCGTTGGGAATTTACCCTATCTACGGATGACATAGGCTATATTTTTGGAGTGGTAGAGCAATTATTATGAAATGGGCTAGCTCGACCGGGGAAGTACCACCCTCTCACAGAATATCGACGTGAAGCAGCGATGCGTTTCGTTCGGTGAGTGAGAGATCCGGAAGCCCAACTCCTTCCCTATCCCGTCTTTCCCCCTCCTTCTTTCCCTTGCCGTCCTCCTTCCTTTCCTCAAACTTCATTGGTGGACAACGCATTGGTAGCGCCCTGGTGTTACTGATGTCCATAGGCGGCGGTGACCCCCTTTCCATCAGGGGGCCCGCTTGCTTGTTTGTCTACTGTATGACATTTTTTTTAAATGTATTAAAAAAAAAATAGGGATTACAATAACCCGTGCGAAGCTGGGACGGTGCGCTAGTTATATACCGTGAATTTCTCCTGTGACCACGGCCGGTGCAAGTGGTGCAACCTGCTAGCACAGCCCGGACACTCCATACAACGCGCGTGAAATAATTACCTATTTCTACTACATAGGCCAATGTAGTCTGTACACGCGCAAACGTAATATTCGTTCACTAAACGCACAGCTTTGCGAATGCACCCGCCTCGATACCCGCCTGGGGTTGAGGTAACGCGATTCGGTGCGTGGCGGAGAGTGGCCATTCTACCTGGGGTTATTACTCTATGCTGATAGGCTACTTTTGAAACCTATCTTGTGCGAACGGTACCTATTGAATTGTTACGATAGACTAGCTTTAACTAAATACTAAACTAAATGTGTTCCCTTCGAATTATGATGGGACTATTTAAGAGGTATATTAGAGGTCTCGTCAGAGGTGCGCAACGCATTGGTAATGCCCCCGGTGTTGCTGTTGTCTATTGGGGGCGGTGACCACTTTCCATCAGGTGGCCCGCTTGCCAGTTTGTCTGAATAACATTTAAAAAAAAGAAATCGGATTGTACACTAACAAATTAGTTAGTAAAGCATTTCAAGAGAACGAGTTAAGATTTGCTTTTAATTTTAAATTATATAGAATTGAAAATTTAAATCGATCGCGGTTTTGTCCTAACATCAGGCAATATAATAAAAAAATAAATATATGGGGACAATTCATACAGATTGAGCTAGCCCCAAAGTAAGTTCGAAACTTGTGTTATGGGATACTAATTCAAGAATAAATATTGATAAACATACAAGACCCAAGGCCAATCAGAAAAAGTTCGTTTTTCACCATGACCCGACCGGGGATCGAACCCGGGACCTCCTGGGTGGCGGTCTGGCGTGGTAACCATTACGCCACAGAGGTCGTCAAGATATTATTATCAATATCAAGGTATTATTATTAGTTACTTAGTTACCATTTTGTATATTAGTTACTATTAGATAGTTACCATTTTGTAGAACACAGGTGATTGTTAATAACTAGTTCACTTCAACGTCAATCGATCAATTTGATAGGTTTTTTCAACTGATGGGAACTTTGAAGCTACTATAACATGCAAGTTATTGGAAAACCAGTCGTGGTATATTTCCATTTCAAAAGAAATGTAAAACAGGTCAGGAAGCGATATTTTGAAATGAGATATTGGCCAATGCCTCTATGATTTTAGAATTAGTTTTTGTTACTTCTACTTACCGTTTTCATCGTTGACAGTTCTGACTTCTCTGTTTATATTTTTAAGCAACTAACAGGCAGCTTCTGAACGGCATTTTTAAACTTAATGACGCGTTAAAATACAGCTGTCATTGTCAAACTAACAAAGAAAAAAACCGGGCAAGTACGTGTCGGGTGATCGGGTCACGCATAATGTAGGGTTCCGTATTGGCTACGCATTTCTTGCTTACAGATGAGTACAATTCCATATTCTATGACATTTGTACGTTTTCGTCAAAGAAAACTTCATAAGTTCGTCGGCTATTACTCGGTAACTAGTAGTGCCTACTTAACCGTTATAGTTTTTCTTGTAGGTTCTCTATAAGGACTACTACCATGAATTTTTCGAATTTCTAAACTCAAGGCTTTCGGAGATAGAGGGGGGGGGGACCACCGTGCAAAACGAAAATTAACACGTTAAATGTAAATAATGCGCAAACGGATCATTGTATCTGAAAATCCTCGATGTTTTTCTCACAAGAAGGGGTCGGTGCGAAACCCATGAAAATATATTTTTCAAAATTTTATTCTACCACTTTGTTAGCATTGTTAATATGAGTATTCATACCAAATTACAGCTTTCTAGCATCAAGCGTCTAGGCACAAGACCGCGGACGGATAGACGGACATGGCGAAACTATAAGAGTTCCTTGTAGTTTACTACGGAACCCTAAAAAGAGATAGCTAGAGAATTTAAATTAAAATGCGTTATTGTAGGTTTTTACGAAAATTTCATTAAAAAAACGAATTGCAAACCTCTCATTTCAATAGGATGATATTCTGAATAGGATAGGTAGGTACCGAATTTCTCATCATCGTTACATATTTCCAATTATGATATACTAGCTTTTGCCCGCGGCTTTGCTCGCGTTAAATTCGGGGTACCACGATTCCCCTTTCGCAGGTATTTTTCGTTTGTAACAAAGAGTATGTGTACCGATTTTTAGCTGCCTACCTTGAAAACTGTGAGAAGTCCCATATAAAATTTCACCCCCTCTTTTAAGAGGTTGGGGGCAGATTTAAAAAAAATTATGCACGTTTTTTTTTGTTAGTCACAAATAGTTCGCATACCAATTTTTAGCTTCCTACCTTGAAAATTGCGGAATGCTCCATACAAACTTCCACCCCCCATTTTAGGGAAGTGGGGGGTTAGAAAGAGACAAAAAGTAGCCTATGTCACTCTCCATCCCTTCAACTATCTCCACTTAAAAAATTACGTCAATTCGTCGCTTCGTTTTGCCGTGAAAGACGTCCAAACAAACAGACACACACACTTTGCCATTTATAATATTATTATGGAAGTATGGGTATGGATATTAATTTAATTTCAAATTGCACAACATTACAGTAACATTTAAATCGCTGTATAATGGAAAAAACACAAATATATCGCACTCATGCCCACTGATGTCAGTTTCCTAAGGCCAGGCACAAGAGACGACTGTTGTATGAATGATAATAGCCAAATAATACAATAATATCTATATAATATAATAAAAGTGTAAAAAAAGTTTGTCTGTACATTGAATATATAGGGTGTTCTGAAATTATATGTTGCATAATGAAGTGGGACATAGTATCCGTTTCATAGATTTTATTTATCCAGCAATTATCAATTTTTAAGCTCATACAATTTTCCATACACACAAAAATAATATTCGTGTTCTGCCTCTAAAGAACATAACTTTTAAGCGGCATTCACATTATGACCGGAGCACGCCGCGTCTTAGCCGTAATTCAAAAACCGCGCGAGAACCGTTGTACTGTTTAGCATTATTAGGCTCGCGTGGCTTTTGAATACAGACAAAAGTTCGCTTCGCTTGTAAATTTAACTTTAAGTGGTAGAAAACATGGCTGCAGGTACTAAATCTGGCATTAAAACAGGCTAAAAACGGGCGGATTTCCGCCGACAAACAGCGTCATATGTAGATGCATCTTTACCGCATAGCCACATCTATTTTTCTGTCACTCATTCGATCTCTGTCTTTCATTCAATAAAATGTAAAGTTATGAATGAAGAGGGGAAACGACTTACCTATCATATGCATTTACTTACCTTTACCTACTAATTACTATCAATCAAGCTAAATTTAACAAAAAATAAATCGAAATGTTCACAGCTGATAGTATTAGTAGATAGATAAGTACCTACTAGATTTCAAATAACTATCGTACAGTAATTTGGCGTTTAAAAGTTCATTAAATACATTTACAAAATGGTACCTAGGCATAAAATGTCAAGGTTACTTACAAAAAAAGTATCTTCTTCCGTTGTTCTTCACCGAACACGCCGACTTAACGTGCCAACAAGCACTCACTGCACTCACTATGACCACTGCTGTCAAGTCAAGAGCGCCCATCAGTTCATCGACTACACTCGTCACGCAAAGCCTTTATCACTCCATCCTCAGTGCTCGCATTCTCTCAAAGAAATCCAGCAAATCCTAAATCCAACTGTAGGTATTCGAAAGCGGGAGTTCTCCGCGTCTCCAGTGACCCAATGCCGCTCCAAGAATACTCTCTGTACACAACATTGACACTATGTTCAAACACTCATCATTCATTTGTTTACGTACGGCAAGATGATAAATGACCACAACACAACACAACACAACCGTTTACTCTGTCTGACGTAAGTAAGAACGAGAGAAAAAAGCAAAAAGAATGAAATAATATTTTTTGCGAAAAATCGTTGTCGCCGCGGTCAAAGGTGCCGCTCGTTTGAGTTGAGTTTGACCACGCCGCCACCGCCCTCGTCCCGCCCGCGACCCCGCGTGCTGCCCGCGACGCCCGCGCAGCGCCGACGTCCGGCAGCCGGCGGCCGCCCGTGCCGCGCCCTGCAACCCCCGCGCAGCCCCTTTCCCTTATTACTAAGTAAGTGTTACCTATTTAGACCAGTCAATCGCGTGATTCGGTTCGGTTAAAATACAAGTTAAATAAAAGCTTTTAATAATGCTATTTCGATACACAAATCAGTACCTGCACTACTAGGCAAGCAGTGTTTATGTCCAACTAGTTACATCAATGTAACTACAATGTAACTAGGTAAAATAGAGGTGAAGAACGGGCCTCTTTTTCTCTTTTAGTTAGACGTTGGGAGCCCTGTTTTAAGGTGCCATTATTACTTTAAAATGTGTTCGTGCAACTCACAATAAGAGATTGTTTTGATAATGTAATAGTGAAATTTGTAATACCTGTAATTGGTGTACACGTGAGAATAATACTGTATCATTATTTTAATGTACGTAATTGTGATGTGTACGTACACTGTTTATTGGTATGTCTGAATGAATAAAATAAAAATCTATGCATTTCTTTGTCGAGTCTGATCAAAGAGTAACGCGACCCGACCGTGGTGACGGCATCAAATACAGGCTACGTACGTACGCAGTTGTAAAATCATCTATCAAATCAACCATCATCCCACTGCATGGATATGGGTCTTTCTTCAATAGAATAAGAGCTTACTCTGCCACGCCCTTTCACTACGAATTGGCAGAGGTCAGTGACCGTGTTTGATATACGCCATCGCGGGTGCGCGGGCGCTTTTTTTTTTTTTTTTTTTTTTTTTTTTTAATGGACTAATCAGTTCGGGTGTACTGACACCCTTTACTGAGACACCGGACTGTTGCGGGAGCGTAGGGCTCTCACCGCCAAAGTGCGCGGGCGCGGGCGGCGGTGCGGGGTATCAGGCGCGGGAACGCCGCCGCCGCCGCCCGCCGGCCGCCCTCGACGCCGACACAGACAAGGACGGAGCGTATAGCTCGCGTAGTAACAGCTGTTATAATGAATGAACGCGGTGCCCCCACGCGGCACCCCGGGTTTGTTACAAAGGCAGAACATGAATATTATTTTTGTGTGTATGGAAAAATGTATGAGCTTAAAAATTGATAATTGCTGGATAAATAAAATCTATGAAACGGATACTATGTCCCACTTCATTATGCAACATATAATTTCAGAACACCCTATATTTCCAAAAAAATTGTTTAGGGCGATGAAGAATAAGCAATAGAACAAGAATTTCGTAAAATTTTGTCCGTCTGTTTGTATGTTTGTATGTTTGGATGTTTGTATGTTTGGATGTTTGTATGTTTGGATGTTTGTATGTATGTTTGTACACGCTAATCTCGGAAACGGCTGAACCGATTTGGATGCGGTTTTCACTAATATGTGGCGATTTGCTCAACTTAACATTTAGTGTATGTTTCTTTTCAAAATTCCCACGGGAATCCGAGATATACGCAAACGAAGTTGCGAGGGTATATCAACGCACAGCCCAAACCGCTGGGTCTAGAGATTCCAAATTTGGCATGTAGGTTCCTTACGACATCTAGGGATGTACTAAGAAAGGATTTTTCAAAATTCCCACGGGAAAGCGAGATATACGCATACAAAGTTGCGAGGGGACGCACAGCCCAAACCGCTGGGTCTAGAGATGCGAAATTTGACATGTAGGGTCCTTATAAGGTCCGGACCGACGGACCGGACCGGACCGGACCGGAACGGACCGGACCGGACCGCACCGGAATGGATCAGACCTGATCGATCCGGAAGGAACCGCACCGTTCCGAGTCCGTGCCGGACCGGACCGAACCGGACCGGACCGTTTTTTTTGTCCGTCTGTTTGTATGTTTGTATGTATGTTTGCACACGCTAATCTCAGAAACGGCTGAACCGATTTGGATGCGGTTTTCACTAATATGTGGTGATTTGCTCAACTTAACATTTAGTGTATGTTTCTTTTTAAAATTCCCACGGGAATCCGAGATATACGCAAACGAAGTTGCGAGGGTATATCAACGCACAGCCCAAACCGCTGGGTCTAGAGATTCCAAATTTGGCATGTAGGTTACTTACGACGTCTAGGGATATACAAAGAAAGGATTTTTCAAAATTCCCACGGAAAAGCGAGATATACGCAAACGAAGTTGCAAGAGGACGCACAAACCAAACCGTTGGGTCTAGAGATGCCAAATTTGGCATGTAGGGTCCTTATATGGTCCGGACCGACCAGACCGGACTGGACCGGACCGGAACGGATCAGACCTGATCGGTCCGGAAGGAACCGCACCATACCGAGTCCGTGCCGGACCGGACCGAACCGGACCGGACCGTTTTTTTTGTCCGTCTGTTTGTATGTTTGTATGTATGTTTGCACACGCTAATCTCAGAAACGGCTGAACCGATTTGGATGCGGTTTTCACTAATATGTGGCGATTTGCTCAACTTAACATTTAGTGTATGTTTCTTTTCAAAATTCTCACGTGAATCTGAGATATACCCAAACGAAGTTGCGAGGGTATATCAACGCACAGCCCAAACCGCTGGGTCTAGAGATTCCAAATTTGGCATGTAGGTTCCTTACGATGTCTAGGGATGTACTAAGAAAGGATTTTTCAAAATTCCCACGGGAAAGCGAGATATACGCAAACGAAATTGCGAGAGGACGCACAGCCCAAACTGTTGGGTCTAGAGATGCCAAATTTGGCATGTAGGGTCATTACAAGGTCCGGACCGACCGGACCGGACCGGATCGGACCGGACCGGAACGGATCAGACCTGATCGGTCCTGAAGGAACCGCACCGTACCGAGTCCGTGCCGGACCGGACCGAACCGGATCGCACCGATTTTTTTTTCTGAAGAAATATGTTAATTGGTATGTAGGTACCTTATCAGGACCGAACCGACCGGACCGGAGCGGACCGACTGGACCTGATCGGACCGGACTATATATATATATATATATATATATAAAATTCAAAGTCCTGACTGACATAACTATACATATATCAACGCACAGCCCAAACCGGTGGGTCTAGAGATTCCAAATTTGGACTGTAGGTTCCTTACGACGGCGACGTCTAGGGGTGTACAAAGAAAGGATTTTTCAAAATCCCACGGGAAAGCGAGATATGCGCAAACGTAGTTGCGAGAGGACGCACAGCCGAAACCGCTGGGTCTAGAGATGCCAAATTTGTCATGTAGGGTCCATATAAGGACCGGACCGGACCGGAACGGATCAGACCTGATCGGTCCGGAAGGAACCGCACCGTACCGGGGCGTGCCGGACCGGACCGGTTTTTTTTTCTGTAGAAAAATATGCTAATTGGCATGTAGGTTCCATATCAGGACCGGACCGACCAGACCGGCCCGGACTGACCGGACCGACCGGACCGGATGGAACCGTACTGTACCGGCCGTGCAGGACCGGAATTTGTTTCTGAAGAAAAATATGCTAATTGTTACTAGGCCACGCGGGCGAAGCCGCGGGCAGAAGCTAGTCTTTAATATTTATTATCTGAAATAAACAGTTCAACACGGCAGATCCAAACATTAATTTTAAACTGAAATATTCGCCTGAGCGGCTAGGAATTTTACGATTTTAATAAACCTCTATTAGACGAGAATACAAGATGGCACCCCGGTAATTCTAAATTATGGGGCAAGGTTTGTCCGACATTTTATATCTTATAAGCAAGCTTAGTGTGAACAGTAAACGGTGTTTGTGGAATTAAATAATTTATAATGACATTTGTTAATATTTCAATATCAGATTTAATATTAGCTAGTTTAATTCTAAGATAATTTGATTAAATTAAAGAAATTAATTTAATTCGAACAACTATGGTTGCATTGAAGGCGCCGCTCGTCCATACTTGCAGGGGCGACATTTCCCAAATGTGTGGAAATCATACAAATATTTGAGAAATTTTTTACAATGAGCGAGAGAGTCCCTCCTGTTTTTCACTTTTCTTCCTCCGTTCTTCTTTATTAATTTCGTCATAGATGGACAATGCACCCAAGATATTGTAGTCGTGGACGACCATAGGCAGCGGTGATTCCTTACCATCAGGGGGCTGATTCTCGTAGCAAATCCGATTCTTTGATTCAAACACATTCGTTCAACTCCTATTTTGTATGAGTGAGACAGCGATAGAACCTGAGTCGAACTAGAATCGGATTTTGTTACGAGAATAGGGAGTCAGGTCTGCTAATTCGTTGGTCCTCTACTGTTATAAAAAAATCAACAAGTCGAGCACTACCATCAGGAGTAATCAGGACCATGCTGGTTTGTCACAGTCGTGGCAAAAAAACTCAAACTAAAATTGATTCAATAGACTACAAACCTATTTTTATTGATCCAGATTAAATCCAATAAATGGACGTGCAAAGTGCATGCACTAGTTCAAGAGATCTCTTGTGTGGACAATGGCTAATGGTTAAAATGAAACTGCATTTATCGAATGTGCGCATGTTATCCATGTTTTTTTTTGCATTTTTATTCAAATTCTATTATTATGGATTGCCAAAATAGATAATGAAATTCGTGGTTAAAGTGGGTTTGAAGCTTATGTATATAATATTTTACAATACAATATGTTGTGAAATCAGTGACCGTTAGGTGACTTGAATACACTGACACCAATTACTACCCGGCAGTTGAAACTGCGGGATACACACGATAAGAAGGAGAATAAATTTTGCGAGAAAATAAAGAACAACACAACATAAAAAAGAAAAAAGAAAGAAATATTAATTTGCTTAAAACATGGTTGCATAAAACATGTTATATAGATGCATGAACAACGTTTTGTATAATAAAACAACAAAAGATAATGACACAACAGCGTTGTACGTTGTTCAAAAAACATTAAAATTTAAAAAAATGTGGGTTTCAATCAAAGACTATCAAATAAGATATGTACTTACATTTGGGATTTTGGGACCGGAGTCATTTTAACTAAGCTCGCAAGATTGCAACTAAAATGAGTGTTTTGAGTCCTTTCATAGAGTCCCTGTATAAAGACTCGACTCATAGAACCGAGTTTTTGGAACTGTCTTATCAGACACAAGAGTACGCACTTTAGCATGGAACTCAAATTCTTCAGAAGACTAATAGAACCGAGTTTTTTGAAAATGAAGAAATCGTCTATTCATAAATTAAGCTGCCCTTTAGTTTAGCTTAAAGCTTTTCTTCAAATAACTCAATTTCTTTAAATAGTCTTATTGGAAAATTTTTGTTCTTTAAAAATAATTAAAAGCTGCATAGAAAATAATGAATACTGTAATTCTTTAAATCCACTTCAAAGAAACAAGATTAAAAAAAAGGTGTTTCCCCTTTAGACAACTCTCAACACAAGCTTCCAGTTAACGAGAAAAAGTCAATACATAGAGCACTTGAGGTATAATATGTTCTCAACTTCAAAGAATAAAATATCTTACTTGGTTTCATAAGTACCTTTGAAGTGATTTCGATCATATTTTTACATAAAGCACAATATCTTTTCGTTTATCCTTTAAATTCGGAATGACCTATTCTCTGACAGGATATAGATTTATAGACGGTTCGTCCAAACATAGTTTTCCATAGCAATCGTATTTTCTTTCGAGAGACTATATCCGTTTGCGCCAACGCTTCCTAGCGTAGGAATAATCTTATGGCATAAAAAATTCGTTAGGTTATTCCTTCCACTAGGAGCGATTTTGCCGCTTTTAAAAGCTAAATGAGGGCGCGTTTAGACGATCCGAAAATCTTCGCGCCGCTACCGAATCAATTTTTGCGTCATCAAAACGCTCCCTGAAGCGATAGACTCGCTACAACGCCCACGTCCATACTTATATTTCTTCTCATAAGAAGATTTTGGCTACTTTGATGCCATACGAGCACTAACAGCATTCTTAAAGTGTTATCGGGCAAGGATTACCCAATATTGAGAAATTGGATCAAACTCCATGTCTTACACCATGTAACTCTTTCTCTTTATGACTACTAACATAGGTTAAGGTGTTGTATTACTAATAAAAGGATCTATAAAATCTGAATAAAAATCATTTATTATTATTATTTATGATGCTTCAATCTAACCGACGCTGAAAGTTATGTTATTTACAAAACATCTTCGCTTTAAGATATGCGAATCTCCCAAGACGAGACAATAGATAATAAAAAGTAGGTTTGGACGACTGCCTAATAGCAAATCGGCTGAGCCACTGAAATTCTTCCCATCCACAATTTGCTGACAAAATCTTTGTCATCAAAGTGAGTATTTCTATAAAAACGCATTTTCAGAATTGCGGTTTAGCCCTTTGAAGCTAATCCTTGGATATGGGTTCAACATTTCGGGAGATTCCTTTCGATGGAGTGTGTTTGCATGTAAATGTTGAATGTTTACCTTGAACATGCTCCGACTATCATAACTTGAGCTTCTTTGCGTCTCTGTCCGTGTTTATTTTAGGGTGCGTTAAGGGGGAGTTGGTAATAATGCAGAGGTCTAGTTTAAATGGTAATGCAGGACGCTGGCGCCTGTGGACGTTTGTGTAATTAGAGGCGATGGCCGGTGTGACGTCAAGTGGTTAGTCAAAAATTCGAAAATCGAATTGGATTCGACACGTTCCGTTTTGGCGATATTCGATACGAGGGCTGTCGTGCTGCCTGATGCCATTACAATGCTTTGTATGGAAAAGTTAGCAATTACAAAAAATAAAATGTATTTCTGCTATCAAATGTATGTATTTGTTATAAAATATAATATCGTTGAGTTAGTATCCCATAACACAAGTTTCGAACTTACTTTGGGGCTAGCTCAATCTGTATGAATTGTCCCTATAAATGTAGTTTCGTAAGGCGACCCCACTACGCGCGGTCTGTCCGAGTTCTGCGTTCCGTGTTCACTGTAACCAATGTAGTGGCTTAGAATCTTACACACCAAAAGCAGTTGAGCCGAGACGGTTACAGTAGGACGGACGGCAGAACTCGGAACTCTGACCGCTAGACCGCTTGCAGTGGGGTCGCCGCCTAACAAAAACAGTCAAAATCTAGTATCAATCTCAACTTCATTCGTTTTATATGAGCAAGATAGTACTTGAGTTTGAGGCTGGATTTTGACTGTTTTTATTACGAGAATAGATCCTCTTGAATATTGTAAGTATATAAAGCCTTCTGTACCTACATGGTTAAAAAAAATGGTTTGGTACTGAGAAATAAAAAAACAGGTGTTGACAAGATGAATGTTGTATAAAATGTAAAGTGATTCATTAGGTTTATATGTACTTACTAGCTGACCAACCGGCCTTGTTCCGCCTTAGAGGCACTACCCTACCCTTACCCTACCCCTATCCTACCCTAGCCCTACCCAACCCCTACCCTACCCCTACCCTACTCCTACCCTGTAGGGTACCTACCCTACGCCTACCCTACCCCTACCCTACCCCCACCCCACCCCTACCCTACCCCTACCCTACCCCTACGCTACCCCTACGCTACCCCTACCCTACCCCAACCCTAGCCCTACCCTACCCTACCCCTACCTACCCTACGCTACCCTACCGGGACAAAAAGTATTCTATGTATTATGTCCTGCTCCTGGTTCTAAGCTCCTCCACCAATTTTCAGCCAAATCGCTTCAGCCGTTCTTGAGTTATAAATGGTGTAAGTGTAACTAACACGACTTTTCCGCAATTCTCATGAGAAATACAAGCAAACAAAATTGCGTAGGTTTCGCTAGTACCCGTATCTATGCCATAAAATTTTAAGCTTGATAGCTAGTGCGATACAGGTGTCATAATTACCTATAACTTAAATTTATCACTACAGTCACAAAGATTTTCATTAAAATTTCTCATGCAATAAATATACCTTCCAGATGGTATCCATTTTACGGTACACAACGAGAGTTACACAAAAACATTTTATATTTAACGACTTATTAAATCTCGTGCTATCATTATCTAATTAAGGAAGAAAAAAAGAGAAAACATGATGCTTGCGGAATTAGTTAACGCGTTTGTAACTACTGCTCGAAGTGCCATAATGTTGTGTTCGTAAAATTTAATAAAGACACATTAATTATTTACCTTTATAATAAATAATTACATAATGTTTATTGCTTGGCCTTTAAAGGAAATTCATTAATTTTCAATTGATTAGCCTATTACAATATAAAAAATATTAATTGGCCTTTCAGAATTTAAGTGAAGTTATTGTAATTCACGCGTTAAAGTTACTTAAGGTTTACTGTAATAAATAACGAAGGGTAGCTTTTAAAATATAGGAAATATACCGAAAGAACGTTTGTTATTCATTAACATTTTCCTAATGCATAGTTTCAGGCGTGCTGCACACATATTCGAGTCGGCGGCTGTAGGTAGGCCGAGCGGTAAAACCGAATCTATGAATATTCCAGTCCATTATAAGATGACCATTCAGACTATTTTATTTCATTATCATATCAATCCATAATCATCCCACTGCAGGGATACGGTTAAGAGAGATAGGGCACAGCGGATAATCTGCTCAAATCGGAGCAGCCCGTCTGCGGAAGGACCTCCACCTTACAGAAGATCGTTGCCAAATTGGTCAAATCATTGGTCTCGGCCATGTTGTGTTCCTACGGTGAGTAAGGTCTCTCCATAGCTCCGCTTGGAGGGAGGGGGGTTGGGAGGATTGGGATCTCCCTTCAATCGAAGGGGATTAGAGCGTACTCTGCCACGCTGCTTCAATGTAGATTGGCAGAGGCCAGTGTGTTAAAGCCGCTCGAATGCCACCGACTTGGCTTAAAATGTTATTTAAAGTTTTTTTAATATATTCAACCTCAGATTAACATTTAACCCTATCTCGAGGGAGATTTAAATATCGTTTGATGTATGTGTTTATGTTCTAATAAATTCAGAAACTTTTCAACCTTTAACTCGTAATAAATTTACTACTAGTAGTTTCAGTTAGATACTTATGCTACGGTTAAAATACGCGTATAATATGTTTTTAAATGAGTTCAAATGACGAGATGAAAATTCAACACCTAGCATATTTTATGTCAGAATAGTGTTATTATTTTGAATGAAATGTTAAACTCAACTGTACTTTTTCTAGGTTATTATATTAGTAAAATATAATTATGGTTTTATAGGTATGAACAAATGTATTAAAATGTTTGCACTATACGCTGCAAACGGCGGCGGCGGGCGCAAGCGATTTTGGAGGACTACACGGCCGGCGCGGCGACAGCGTGGCGCGACGAAACAAAATGTATGTTCGCAGGCACGGCACGACCCAATACGATGCCACGACTCGCCGCCGCCCCTAAGGCAAGCGGAGGTGGTAGTAGCTAGCTAACGTAAGATATGGCAACGCCACACCAATGCGTTGCGATGCACATCACTACTTACGTCTAAATGAATGTGTCTAAGTGCCAGCGAGGTCCCACAGAATATATTTTTGGCTTTAACTTTGACGTGGCATCGTAAAAATCGTCCGAAGCCTGTTAAAACTGTTAAAAGCATGCACACTACTTAGAAGGTCGCAGATTTTTACGATGCGACGTCATCGCAACAAAGTGTCATCGCCCAAAGAAGTGCCCTTATTTGCGAAGCCGTTTGCCAACAGTAATAAACTGAAAATTGTCTCGTCGAGTTGACAATTTTTCAATGAGGAGGACGATTGAGGCCTATCTAATAAAATTATAATTTTGAGCGATCCCACTTTTATGCGAAATTAATTTAAAGGTGAGGAGGCGGTCGTTTTATGTAAAATTATATTAGAAACGAAGTAACGGGTCTCAGAGTTGCTAAATATTTTAGTCGAATTACTTTTGTCATACAAAATTTTGCACGTTTAATATAGATAATTTTCAAATAGATTTTTTTTTATACCACAAAGGTGGCAAACAGGCATCCGGCCGGTGATGGTAAGTCACCGTAGCCTATAGACGCATGCAATGCCTGGGGTATCACTCACGCGTTGACAATTCTCCCAAGGTGGAGGTCCTTGCTTCCCCAGACGGGCTGCTCCGATTTGAGCAGATTATCCGCTGTGCCCTACCTCTCTTCCCGCATTCCTAGTGATTTCACACTATGGGGTGGCTTGATTTTATTTCTTATTATACATTAATTAATTGGTAGAGCAATTATTATGAAATGGGCTTGCTCGACCGGGCAAGTACCACCCTCTCACAGAATATCGACGTGAAGCAGCAGTGCGTTTCGTTCGCTGAGTGAGAGATCCGGAAGCCCAACTTCTTCCCTATCCTCTCTTTCCCCCGTCTTTTTTCCCTTCCCTTCCTCCTTCCTTTCATCCAACCCCCTTGGTGGACAACGCATTGGTAGCGCCCCTGGTGTTACTGATGTTCATAGGCGGCGGTGACCGCTTTCCATCAGATGGCCCGCTTGCTTGTTTGTCTGCTGTATGACATTAAAAAAAATACATAGAAAACGTCCAGACCACGACCAACATACAGTCATGTCTATGCACACAAATGTTTCTTTCGAGCGGGATTCGAACTCGTGGCTCTGAAATAAATATAGCCTAAAATATTTTTCATTTAACAACTGATGTTTGAATTTTTCTTTCAATTCTTTAAGAAATACTTTATTCTAACTACAATAAAAGTTGTCTGTCGGTTTTCAGTCTTTCTAGTAGTTTCAAAACTATTTTTTTTTAATTACTACCTACTCTCGGCAAGGGGTTTCGGCTGCAGATAGCGCCAGAAATCTCCAACTAGGTCACCTACTTCGTGTTTTGAAACTTAAATTGTTAAGTAGAATTTGTGGGTAAAACTGTCACCGACTTGTTAAGTGATTGGTATGTAAGAAAGTAAAAAGATTTTTCAGATAATTTTGCACTATATTTTGTTATATTTAACTGACGAGAGACTTGCCGCCTCCCCCTCCCCATACAAGTTACAAAAACAGTTTACAATCTCAAGCGGGCGTCTCCCTCATACAAAATAGGAATTGAGCGTGACAGTGCATAAGTTCGAGATGAGATTGAAACTGTTTTTATTACAAGAATAGGGGGAGTATGTCCTTCGCACATTTCCGATATTGACAGAGTGAGAGGGGTCATTGTATCAAACAATAGCAACACTCGCAATCGAAATGCAACAGACGAATACTGAGTATGTCCCTCGCACACTTCCGATATAGTAAGAGTGAGATGGGTCATTGTAAAAAATAATTGTAGAAAATGCAACTAATTACTAATTAGTGTTATAAATAGAGGCTATTTCTATCAGCCCACAGGAGGCACAGAAAATCTATTAACACAAAGGTACATTCATAAGAAGAGAACGAAGAAGCTAGTTGAATACTACATTTATTAGTGGGAATATAATAATTTAAGTAGATATTTTTTTTATAAAGCCAAACAAGTTGACTACACCCCACCTGATGTCAAGCAGCAGTGGGGTCCACCAGGACCCATCGGCACCGCAGACAGGGAGCGCAGTCACCGATCAATGTCACCTTGTCGGCCTGAAAAACGTCGCTACGTTATTTTTGATACTTCTATAATAATTCGTACGTCATCAAGAAATATTCTATTCGCACCGAAATACCGAGTCAAATTGGGAAATTTAATTTACCCCAGACCTATCGGTCTACTTGGTAACGAAATTGGTTGAGGGCTAAACATATTTTAATAAAAATCTTCATTGTCCCTCGCGTACAATTCGGAATGACCATTAGGGAGCTAATTATTATCTTTGTGTGTAATTGAGGTTTTCTTATCAATTGTTATGTAATTGGTATTTTCATTCAAATTGAAAACTTTGATTTAGAGACGTCTTCACATATACTTTCTCTCGTCAAAGATAACATTACAATAATATGAGAAATTATAAAATAAAATAAAATAATATATTATCAATAATTTTAAAACTAGTTTTAAGGTATATTCGAATGCAATGTATATTGTTTTAATGAATAAATAAATTGAATTGAAATTAATCTATAGATAGACAATTTTTGTAGGCAGAGACACTGAGTCCTGAATATCCCCATCCTCTCCTAACTCCAATTCCCCCTCCCGTCTCCCCCTCCACAGATTCTTCTCAACAACATTGTAACCAAAAATGTAAATAAAAACAAAAATAAAAAATACCCTGTACAAACTTGCACCCCACTTTTCACCCCTTCCTCAGGTCCTAAACCAAATCTAAATCTCCATACCAAATTTTATCTCAATCGGTTCATCCGTTACCGTGGAGAGGTAACAGACAGATAGATTTGGGTAAATTCGCGAACAGTGTTTTTAGCGTTTCCTCGTGTGAAATCCTAATGTAAAAAGTTTAAATACGCACATTTAATTTTTTATGGCATTAATATAATGTTCATACATATGGAGCCACAAAGAAAATAACGTTTAGTCTATTATTATCCGAGATATAAAAATTAAATGGGCATTTTTGCAATTACGGTGTTATGTCCGCGACATCAGTCGTTGAACAAACCCCTTAATTTACCATATTTATTGTTATATTTCATAATAAAATATAATTACCTTTTATTTCCCAATCTATAAAGTAATCATATTTAAAGGATCTGTTTAATTTGAAATAATACAGACATCAGGATAACTGCCTAAAGACATGTCCGCGCAAAAAGTAAAAAATCGGTGTGCTTTATAAAATTGCGACGTACTCGTGACTACACGAACTGACACGAACTATCCCCACACAAATAGCAAGCGTCATTCGAGCACTTGCGCCGGTGGTATAGTAACGTGTCTGACCCCACTGTGTTTTCGATCCAATAACGTATATATGTCCATAAATCGTATGGTAGTACGAAATTTTGCAATTTCGGTGGGTTGTAAATTGTATGTTTACATGAGTCTGCATATATAGTTTACGAGTATGTAAATAGGGTATTAGTTACTCTTTGCTACTATATAGTGAACCTAATCTAAAAGTAAAAGGATTCTTTTTCAATAATTTTTTTCGTCGTGGTTCTAATTTCAGTGGTACAATTTCGGTGGTTTCGGTGGTATCGGTGGATAGATTTAGCACGGCTGGCACCGCCGAAATTTTAAGTTTCCACCGAAAATGTATAATTGTGTTTTTTAATAATTTATGTGCAACGTTAAGTTCCAAAGTAAATATGCACTCATCAGAATAATAATACGTGTTGTATTTATATTCTTTTTGCTTTATAATTTCGGTGTAACGAAACAATTTCGGTGGGTAGGCAGTTCATAATTTTATGTTAGAAATTAATTTCGGTGTAAGATCACAATTTCGGTGTAAGATATAATAATTTCGGTGGCACGGCAATTTCGGTGGGTAATATATTTATGCAACTAATATAGATATTTATTTTCTGCTACCAAATTCCGGTTATTAAGGTGTACTACAATTATTTAAGACTACTAATTTCTCCATAGACAGTATAACAAAAAATACCACCGAAATTAGCAAAATTTTCGACTCTCGCGAATTCACCCATTTACTTTCGCATTTATATTATTAATTAGGAATATTTGTATGAAAACCGAATAATAGGAATCACACAACAAATTAACGATAAGTGTTATAAATAGCCAATTTCATGGCTGAAGTCGTAATGAAAATAACCAATCAATATCTTTGCTTCGTTTCTCTCCCACATTACTTTGCCAAAATACATTGTCTTAAATCTACTACGTAACTTTGGAGTGGTGGAGCATTTATGAAATGGGTTAGTTCGAGCATGTACCACCCAATCAGAGAATATCGGCACGATGCAGTGATGCGTTTCGTTCGGAGAGTGAGATCCGAAAGCTAAAATCCTTGCCTATCCGTCGTCGCTCTATTCTTCCTATAAAGCAGGTAACGTAGTAACGCACCTGGGGTCCGATTCAACTAAACAAATGCACCAATGGACTGTCAATGGTGTCTCAATCGTGTCTCAGTAGAATGTCGATAGTGTATCTGTGTAATAGTTTTTGACATGACCGCTGCTTATAAACTAAAGTGCCACAAAACAAAAATTTCGAAAATGACTTTTATTTCAAAAATGTGGTCAAAATCACCATAGTTTTTATGTTTCACGAAGACACTCGTCGAAATCGGTTTATAAATCACATATTTACGCAAACGTCCGTTTGGCATTTTGGGACATTGGTGGTTAAGTTCAGAGCAAAACGGCCATATTTTCGGTTGCAACCCGAAAATTGGCGCGAGCGCACGTCTGTTTTGTGCTAAAGGGCCACATCGCGAAAAATTAACTGTATCGTGAGTGAATTTTATAAGCATCAGGGCCACATTTCGGATTGCGTTTATTTCGCACATAAAAAAATGTAAGTACACAAATTATTTTTAATACAAAAGTGCCATGTTTTGAAAAATGGCCGTGTAGCAAATAAAAATGCCTAATTATGTTGTTTTTTATTATAAGCTTAGAACTTGTTTTTGTGAAACGTCTGTTTTGCCCCAAACATTCGTTGTGTTTGGGATGTTTTCTTTAGAGACAAAATGCTTTATTTCTGTTTGGTGATGAAATACTTTATTTATTTTTTATGATGTTAATTAATAATTTATGATTTTTATTTATAGTTGTTAGGCAACTAGCCATTCATATTGTGAAATTGATTTTTTGAAAGAAAAATTTCACCTCCCTCCCCCCCAGGTGGGATTTGAACCCACGACCCCTCGATATCCAGCCGAGTGCTCTAACCACGTGGTTAGAGCACTCGGGGTCGTTTCAAAATTAATTATAATGTTATTTTGTGCAATATAATAACAGATTTACCATAATATAATTATGTTGCGCATGTTAACTTGTGCAAGTTTTCTTTCTAGGGGACACTTAGCTCTAAACTAGGTATATTATTATTAGTATGGCACTTTTCATAAGATCATACGCTAAAACGTGTAAGTATTTATTAACTTCGAACGTCCCTCCCGGCTTCTTCAATTCAATTCACTCTTCTCTCTTTTTTAGATCCCACACCTATGCATTCTTGTCTCTGATTCTTGTCCTGTCTTTATCTGTCAACTTCGCCGGCATATTAATGTTATATGAATTGATTTACTTTTTCAGAATGGACAGCAGAACACGAAGAATTTTAAGCATTGTTGGGAATTGTGCCTGATGAGGTTTTAGAAGTGTTTATTTTTATTTATATCCTAATTTTTATGGTGCCAAACACTTGTTTTGTAATAAAAGTTAATATTTTATTATTATTTTTAAAATTTTGCCTAGCGAAGAGAAGAGGTTTTTATGTTCTATTTTTTAGTTATGAGTGTGTTACTATCCAATAAGGTTGCGACTATTTTTCTTAAATAAAACATTTTATTTTTTCGACTTGTGGCCTTTTAATCAAAATATTAATATTTTTACTAGATATTTTTTATAAACTAAAGGGACTTATGTGCTGCTAGTCGTCGTTGGGTTCTAGTTAGCACAATATTAAAATAAACAAGATATAGGAATTTAAAATACGCATCGAATGATATAAAATTACACAAAATAATTGTAAGTATGAGTACCAAAAAAGCAAAAAAACCGAAATTAAAATTTTAAAACGCTCTCCTGAAAAAAACAAAATTTCGAGTTGTGGCACTTTAGTTTATAAGCAGCGGTGTTATGGACAAACATTATGTTATTGTATAAGTCCATAACAAATGTCAAAAACTATTCCACTGATACACTATCGGCATTCTTTAGAGACACGATTGAGACGCCATTGAGAGTCCATTGGTGCATTTGTTTAGTAGAATCGGGCCCCTGATGTTACTGATTATATATTATACTAGAGAAACCCGCGCAACTTCGTTTGCGTTTATCCCGCTTTCCCGTGGGAATTCCAAAAATCCTTTCTTATCGGTTGCCTACATCACACACCCAAATTTCAGGTCTCTACGGTCAAGACAAAACATTTTCATATGTATACATGATTATTTTTCTATTTAAATACTTCTCATTACAATCTTTGGAGTGGGCGTTTATGAAATAGGCTAGCCCGACCGACTGGTGAAACTTACAGAATATTGACGTGAAGCAGCAATGCGTTTCGTTCGGAGAGTGAAATATCCGAAATTCTTTTTTTGCCACCTTTGTTGTATAAAAAAAATCTAACTCCTTCCTTATACTATTTCTCGCTATATATCCTGTCTTTTCCTGTTATAGGTCGGCAACGGGTCAGGGACCCTAGAATCTATGTGCTCCATAGTCGACGGTAAACACCTAATATCAAATGATCCATATTCCTGAGCTTGTTTTACAACCACTTCCGTAAAAAAAAACATAAGTATATGGATATTTCAATACCTACAACCTCAGCCTACAACCATCCCTACAACAACACTACGAAATATTAGAGCGAGTAGACGTAATGAGATTTCCTATAAGTGAGAAAGAGACAATATCAATATGCCATTTAACCATTGACCAATTTAACTTGAACCCTGTCAAATATTATAAATTTAATATTTACTTACTTACTGTTTATTATCGATGAATATGATTCAGTCCGCTTTATATGGTTAGAATTTTAGCTGTTTTCCGAGATCACAAACAGAATAAATAGTACGACGACATTAAGAAATCATTTTGTTTGAATATTCACAATTTATAAAAATATTACATGACAGATGACACACTTCACTTCACGGATGTGTCAAAATGAAATGTAATTGAATCAAAAGCACTAAGGAGTATGAGTATTGATATCAAATCGAAGAAAATTACCCACAAAATACATATTTTTCAAGAATTTCAATAAAATAAGAATCACGTCTTCCATCAATTCTCATAAACAATTTTTATGCAAAATTTGAAGTAGATTGGACCAAGGAATCAAGTTGTCCCATAGTAACTTTACCCCCCTTTTTCACCCCCTTAGAGTTCGAATTTCGAAAAATCCTTTCTTATCGGACGCCTACGTCATATAATAGGTCCACCTGCCAAGTTTCAGATTTTTACGATGAGCAGTTTAGGCTGTGCGTTGATTCTCAGTCAGTCAGTCAGTCAGTCAGGACAAAGCATTTTATATATATTATATATATATGATTATAAATATGGTAGGTAACTATATTTCTAGCTATATACAGGGTGTTTGGTAGAGGATTGAACATGGGATAATGGCAGAAAGGTGAGCTGGTCTGCTACATGCTGAGCGAAAAAAATTTGACCTAGGGCCCATAGTTTTTTTTTAATGTTTTTTTTTTTAATTTTCACCAAACTTTCTTTCTTCGTGAATTTGAAGTACTATAACTTTTTTTTTATTGGATCAATCGTCCAGCTTATTTTTTTATTCTTATCTTAACTGAATGTAGCTTACTTATAAATTGATATTTGTTGGTTAGAGTTACCAGGAAAAAAATTATGAGCCCTCAAACATCAAAAAGGCGAGAAATCCATACCGAGCGTTCAACTTTGGACTGCAGTTAAAAAAAAACTAAAAGTGGTACAGCAGTTCTAATTATAGGAACACAGCTCTAGTTCATGCCCTTTCGAATGGTATGTAATTTGTATAGTTTATTTTTTTCTAAGTAGTCTTTCTCGTACTTTCTACATGAAATTGACCATTTCTGACAAAAATACTTTCATGAAAATAAATCAAAAAAATGTTACGAAACATAGAGCGGGATGGTTACGGTTCATCATTATCAGCATCCGTTCTTCCTTTTTCACTCTTCATAGGTGGGCAATGCATCCAAGACCTTGTAGTGGTGAAGTGGTAGAGCGTAGCCACTACTATGAACTAGTAGTAGCTCGTAAATGGGCAGGCTCGACCGGGGCAGTACCTCGTATGGCCCCCGTGTTTCGTAGGATGAGTGAGAGAGCCGGAAGCCTGATACACCTCCTGTTTCCTACTCCCTTACTAACTTTCCTTCCCCAGTCCTTCCTTTTTCATTCCGTCATAGGTGGGCAACGCATCCAAGATTTTGTAGTCGGTGATTGCTTACCATAAGGTGCTTGTTTGTCCTCCTCGTGTCAAAAAAAAAGTTGTGCATGTCTATGGGCAGCGGTGATTGCTTACCATCAGGTGACTTGCTAGCTAGTTTGTCCTCTTCGTGTTATAATAAAATTGTAGATATCAATAGGCAGCGGTGATTGCTTACCACTTACCACTCTTCACCACTACAAGGTCTTGGATGCATTGCCCACCTATGAAGAGTGAAAAAGGAAGAACGGATGCTGATATTGATTAAGAGAAACGTTAACGTTTCTACCTGCCTTGTGTAACCATCCCGCTCTATGTTTCGTAACATTATTTTGATTTATTTTCTTTAAAGGATTTTTGTCAGAAATGGTCAATTTTATGTAGAGTGTACGAAAAAGACTACTTAGAAAAAAAAATACTATGTAAATTGAATACCATTCCAAAGGGCATGAACTAGAGCTATTTTCCTAGAATTAGAACTGCAGTACCACTTTTAGTTTTTTTTTACAGCAGTCCAAAGTTGAACGCTCGGCGTGTACTTGTCGTCTTTTTGATGTTTGAGGACTCATATAATTTTTTGTGGTAACTCTAACCGACAAATATCAATTTAAACGTAAGCTACATACATACAGTTAATATAAGAATAAAAAAATAAACTAGCCGATTGATCTAATAAAAAAAAAGTTATAGTACTTCAAATTCACGAAGGAAGAAAGTTTGGTGAAAATTAAAAAAAAATCATTAAAAAAAAACTATGGGCCCTGGGTAAAATTTTTTTCGCTCAGCATGTAGCAGACCATCTCACCCTTCTGCCATTATCCCATGTTCAATCCTCTACCAAACACCCTGTATAGTCTTTGGTGTTTCGTAGTAGCGTTGAAAATGACATGTAAAATACATGTACCTTTCAAACGGCCCCTGTATCTATATAAAATGCTTTGTCCTGACTGACTGAGAATCAACGCACAGCCTAAACCGCTCATCGTAAAAATCTGAAACTTGGAGGGTGGATTGTTTGTATAACGTAGGCGTCCGATAAGAAAGGATTTTTCGAAATTCTAACTCTAAGGGGGTAAAAAAGGGGGGCAAAGTTACTATGGGACAACTTGATTCCTTAGTTCAATCTACTTCAAATTTGGCATAAAAATTGTTTAAGAGAATTGATGGAAGACGTGATTCTTATTTTATTGAAATTCTTGAAAAAAATGCATTTTGTGGGTAATTTTCTTCGAGTTTTTTTTTTTTTTTTTTATGTTATACGGCAGACAAACAGGCAAGCGGGCCACCTGATGGAAAGTGGTCACCGCCGCCTATGGACATCAGCAACACCAGAGGCACTACCAATGCGTTGCCTACCTCTGACGAGACCTCTAATATACCTCTTAAACAGTCCCATGTCATAGTCCGAAGGAAACACAGAGGCTGGGAGCTCATTCCACAACCGTATAGTGCGAGCAAGAAACGTTCTTTCGAACCTTCGCGTGGACACCAAGAGAGGGTCAACGTAGTGGGGATGAGCACCCAGCCCACGGCGGGTGGTGCGGTTGCGGAATTGGGCTGTTGGCACCAGATCGAAAAGTTCCTCGGAACATTCCCCATTGTAGAGCCGGTAGAACACACACAGGGAGCCAAAATCCCTTCGATCAGCCAGTGGTTCTAACTTGCTGGATAGTATGGGATTGTCGACAAGTCTTACGGCACGCCTCTGAATGGAGTCAAGAGGATTGAGCAAGTCAGCAGTTTCACCGGCCCAAAGATGCGAACAGTACTCCATATGAGGCCGCACTTGTGCCTTGTACAGCAAAAGCCGCTGTTCTGGGGTGAAGTACCGTTTGGACCGGTTAAGTATACCGAGCTTTTTCGGGGCAAGTTTGGCCTTGCCTTCCACGTGACTCCGAAACCGCACGCTGTCTGAAATGTCGACACCGAGGATCCCAATACTGTTTGAGATGGAGAGGGGTGTTCCTTGGAACTGCGGAGCTATGACGAAGGGATTCTTTTTGGCTGAAAATGCGCAGACTTGTGTTTTTGATGGGTTGAAGTTGACCAAATTAAGTCTGCCCCACTGAGCAACTAGCTCCAAGGAGTGTTCAATATCTGACACAAGTCTAGATCGGCTTTCCGACACATCGGAACGAGAGGCATTTGCTCGGCCAGTATAATAAGCATCTCCCGTACTATCGTCCGCATAACAATGAATACTGGGGATGCTCAGCATGTCATTGATATGCAGAAGAAACAGCGGGGGAGATAGCACTGAACCTTGGGGTACTCCAGCATTGATGGCCTTGGTATCGGAGCAGCATCCATCAACGACGACTTGGATGCTCCGTCCAGACAAAAAGTTGGAAACCCATTTGCACAGCCCCTCGGGGATACCGTAATTCGGAAGTTTTGATAGCAGAGCCCTGTGCCAGACCCGATCAAATGCCTTAGCTATGTCAAGACTGACAGCCAATGCCTCGCCCTTGCTCTCGATGGCCACTGCCCACCGGTGTGTTAGGTACACAAGAAGGTCACCAGCTGAGCGACCATGACGAAAGTCATATTGACGGTCGCTAATCAGCTGGTGATCCTCGAGGTAACCAAGGAGCTGGGTATTGATAACCCGCTCCATCACCTTGGAGAGCAAAGAAGTTACAGCAATCGGTCTGTAATTTGATGGGTCTGAATTATCACCCTTCTTGGGAATCGGATGCACATGGGCTAGCTTCCACGAAGACGGCACCATTCCAGATGTGTAGGAAAGCTCGAACAAGCGCATTAACACAGGAGACAGCTCGGGAGCACATTTTTTCAAAATGATTGCCGGAATGCCATCAGGCCCACTGGACTTCCGGATGTCTAGGGAGAGAAGTACACGCCTTATAGCCTTTTGAGAGAACCTAATTTCAGGCATAGTACCATCACACCGAGAGATGGATGGCGGTGCAGCTCCCCCATCATCCAGAGTTGAATTATAGGCAAAGAGGTTACCCAGAAGATCGGCTTTCTCCTTTGCCGTGTGGGCTAATAGGTCATTCGGCTTGCGCAAAGGTGGAAAGGTGGTTCGACAAAAATTCCCCTCGACAGCCTTGGAGAGAGACCAAAAAGCACGACTCCCAGAAGGGTAACTAATTAGCCTCTCCCCAATTCCGCCGATGAATTTGAATTTTGCTCTGGCCAAAGTCTTCTTTGTAGACCTCGACACAGCATTGTACTTTTTCCTCAGGTTGAGGGCATCGGGGTTGTTTTGAGCCCGAGCCACTGACCAGGTACGAAAAGCCTCGCGCTTGAGACGAGTTGCATCGGCACTAGGCTTGTCGTACCAGGGCTGACTCTTTCCGCCGAGACGGACTACAGAGGATGGTATGAAACATTCCATTCCCTGCAGAATGACGTCTGCTACAGCGTCAGCACAGATGTTGGTGTCGTTTGAGGAAAAGCAAAGCTGAATCCATGGGTACGAAGCGAAAAATTCTCGCAACCCGTCCCAGTCCGCTGAACCATAGTGCCACACCTTACGAGACCCACTAGGGCGACTCCCGTTAGGTATAGTAAGGGGCACCTCTGAACAGACCAGGCAATGGTCGGATGTTCCAAGAGGAGCATCGACGGATACCCGATAGCCGTCAGGGCGAGAGGTTAGCAGGAGGTCCAACAAAGAAGGATCACGACCCACAACGTCCGGTAAATAGGTGGGTCCTGATACCAACTGCGTGAGATCATTGGCCAGAGAGAACTCATGAGCAGATCTCCCAGCAGGGTTGGTAGGACGGCTTGACCCTAGCCACTCAGAGTGGTGACTGTTAAAGTCTCCTAAGACTACCAACTCAGCAGATGGATACCGCTCAAGAGCCCTGTCGGTAGCGCTTTGAATGTGCTCAAAAAACCGAGTTGTCTCACCTACGCCGTGACGATTGTTATATAGGCAAGCGTAGACACGAGAAGATCCTCCCTGTTCTACGCATACCCATACAACAGATTCGACAGCAGATATCACCCCTGACGAACACACACACACCAGCGCGGGGAAGAAACCTGTGTTCCAAATAGTATCCAGGGTAATTGAGATACGAGATGTCGGCTGGAGGTGATATCTGAGTTTCTGTCAAAAAGAGTAAGGCGGGCTTCACCGTTTCTAGGTGGTGGTGTACGGCGTTCAGGTTGGAATGTAAACCCCTGATGTTGCAAAAGTCCACTCGAAGTGTGGAAAGGGGCGCCGCTGAAAAACCAAATCTATTCCTTTTCTTTTTTGCCATTGTAGTAAATTATTGTTTAGGTAGGGATTATAAGGAGTACTATAATATTGGTATCCAGCAGGTCAAAGGTGAATTGTTGCAGGACTCTGCTGAAGGATGGGCAGTGCGAAAAGCTGGCACGGGGAACGGAAGGGCCCCCGATCCCCCCCGAAGACGCCTGGCGGGTCCACTCCGGTCTCCTACTCCGGCACGACAAGCATCCTCAGGATTTTTCGCGCAGTTGGCGGGACAGCCTCCTAGGCCGGAGGTTGAAAAAGTGATGCCCAGGTTCGGGTCCCCTACTGACTGGCGGGCGGCCAGCGACGAACCGTTTCATCGGGTCTCCCTGGCCCCCGCGCCAACCTGTCACAACCAACCCACTTAGCATGCCCCATACAAAACAAGGACCTACAGAATACCAACATTACAGCACTCGGACGAGGGAGATATGGCTCACGGAACAAACTGGCGGAACACAGCCCAAAGGCTATTTGGCGCCAGACTTAGTTCCGTGGGTGGTCGCTAGCCATACGGGCCGAGGCCCTACCACCAAGCAATTACGGCTGCACCCTTAGCACCACCCGGGGATTACGTGTAGGGTCTCTAGGGTAAAAAGCCTACGGACGTGGTGCAGCAAACCCCCTAAGAGTTGATATCAATACTCATACTCCTTAGTGCTATGTTTTCAATTTACATTTCATTTTGACATATCTGTGAAGTGAAGTGTGTCATCTGTCATGTAATATTTTTGTAAATTGTGAATATTCAAACAAAATGATTGCATAATGTCGTCGTACTATTTATTCTGTTCGTGATCTCGGAAAAACAGCTAAAATTCTAACTACATCCTAGCGGACTGAATCATATTCATCGATAATAAACAGTAAGTAATTAAATTTTATAATATTTGACAGGGTTCAAGTTAAATTGGTTAATGGGTAAATGGCATATTGATATTGTCTCTTTCTCACTTATAGGAAATCTCATTACGTCGACTCGCTCTAATATTTCGTAGTGTTGTTGTAGGGATGGTTGTAGGCTGAGGTTGTAGGTATTGAAATACCGATTTACTTATAATTTTTTTTACGGAAGTGGTTGGAAAACAAGCTCAGGAATATGGATCATTTGATGTTTGGTGATTACCAGGATGGCAAATCACCGGTCGGGCTTGCCTATTTCATAAACTCGAAAGATTGTAATGAGAAGTACCTATTTATATAGAAAAATAGTCATCTATACATATGAAAATGTTTTGCCTTAATCGTAGAGACCTGAAGCCTGAAACCTGGGTGTGTTCTGAAAAGTGTGGTGTATGATGTAAGCAACCGATAAGAAAGGATTTTTTTTTTAAATTCCCACGGGAAAGCGGGATAAACGCTAACGAAGTTGCGCGGGTTTCTCTAGTTTTTCAATAAAATACTGAAACTTTCCTTGTTGATTCGACGGCGAATCTTTCGCAAGTTTTTTACATGTTTTTTACAGTTTATTTTTCGTATTTTTCGCAAACTGGAGGTTTTTATTTTTAGCCTTTAATTTAGTGACATTGAAATTGTAGACTGTTTGATATTTCTTCAATTATTTACACCTACTCTGCTCTGTTTATTTGATGTCCACCGAGCTGTTGATTCGATTAAGAAGTACAGTCACCTGCATAAATGCAGTCATACTTATCTTATTTTTAACTTTGATTAAAATGAGGTAGGTATGACTACACTTATGCAGGTGACCGTACATTTATTACAAATTAAAATCAATAATATTCAATTATTAATAATAATTTATTTATACTTATCTTATAAATACTTATTAGATTAGCTTAGATTTTTCCCTTTGATTGTTAAATATGAAAAACACACCGTATACAAGTAATATAAATCTATGATTGTATGTTTCAGAAGAACCTCAAATTTGTAATTTTCGAAAATTCTTACTTCCTTACTTTTATTTATTTATCTATTTATATTTATATATTAAAATTAATAATATTATAAATAAGAAAGTGAGTTTGTTTGTTTGTTATTCCTTCACGGCTTGACTAAGCAGTCGATCATTATGAACATTTGCATACATATTGTTAGGGTTACAGAGCCCAACATAGGCTACTTTTTATCCCGTGAAGTATGTAGTTCCAATGGGAAAATAATTTTTCTACTATAGAGGGCGCTATATCGGCCAACAGATGGCGCCACAAGTCGCGTTATGGGTTGTTTTGTTGTCAAACGAGATCTAAGTAATAAAATTAACACGAGCGAAGCCGCGGGGAAAAGCTAGTTACATATATTCTACGAAAGAAACAAAGTTTCGAAGGAAACAAAAAGTATCTTTCACAATTTTCAACCCTATTTCGTAGTAAAAAAATAACAATTATAGTTTCGCCATGTTCGTCTGTCCGGCTATCCGCGATCTAGCTCTGAAACATTTAATACCTACTAAAAAGCTGTAATTTCACATATTTACACATATTAACTATGCTAACAAAGTGGTTAACAAAATCTTTAAAAAATATTTTTCTCGAACATTTCGGGTTCGTGTAGTAAATCTAGATCGTCTAGAACTTGGAATAATATTAAATAAACATCGTCTGGGACCAATTCTGTTTTAGGCACTAGGCAAATATTATAATACTATTTTATGAAAGCCTATTCAAACGCTTAATGGTACCCCCTGGACTTTGTTATTCTGGAATAAAATGGTCTCTTGAAATATAAATGAAACGTCTTCGTGGAAAATACTATTTTTACTTTTATATTATTGATAAGTATAATTTTTTATAACGTATCCAATTTTTCATTGACATATGTGAATATTCGTAAAAAAAAAACTTGGACGAATCACACAACGCCATCTAGTCCGAAACTAAGCAACTAAGCTTGTACTATGGTTACTAAAATTGCTGATAAATTTACTTAAATCCTTTTTTTGTAAATGAATGCTTATCTATATATATAAAATTCAAAGTCCTGACTGACTGACTTAACTATATATCAACGCACAGCCCAAACCGGTGGGTCTAGAGACTCCAAATTTGGACAGTAGGTTCCTTACGACGTCTAGGGGTGTACTAAGAAAGGATTTTTCAAAATTCCTACGGGAAACCGAGATATACGCAAACGAAGTTGCGAGGGTGTATCAACGCACAGCCAAAACCGCTGCGTCTAGAGATTCCAAATTTGGCATGTAGGTTCCTTACGACGTCTAGGGATGTACTAAGAAAGGATTTTCCAAAATTCCCACGGGAAAGCGAGATATACGCATACGAAATTGCGAGGAGACGCACAGCCCAAACCGCTGGGTCTAGAGATGCCAAATTTGACATGTAGGGTCCTTATAAGGTCCAGACCGACCGGACCGGACCGGGCCGGAACGGACCGGACCGGATCGGAACGTATCAGACCTGATCGGTCTGGAAGGAACCGCACCGTACCGGGTCGTGCCGGACCGGATCGAACCGGACCGGACCGGTTTTTTTTTCATCTATATATATAAAATTCAAAGTCCTGACTGACTGACTGACTGACTTAACTATATATCAACGCACAGCCCAAACCGGTGGGTCTAGAGATTCCAAATTTGGACCGTAGGTTCCTTACGACGTCTAGGGGTGTACTAAGAAACGATTTTTCAAAATTCCCACGGGAAAGCGAGATATACGCATACGAAGTTGCGAGGGGACGCACAGCCCAAACAGCTGGGTCTAGAGATGCCAAATTTGACATGTAGGGTCCTTATAAGGTCCAGACCGACCGGACCGGACCGGACCGAACCGGAACGGACCGGACCGGACCGGAACGGATCAGACCTGTTCGGTCTGGAGGGATCCGCACCGTACCGGGCCGTGCCGGACCGGATTTTTTTTCATAGATAAAATTCGAAGTCCTGACTGACTGACTGACTGACTTAACTATATATCAACGCACAGCCCAAACCAATGAGTCTAGAGATTTAAAATGTGAACTGTAGGTTCCTTACGACATCTAGGGGTGTACTAAGAAACGATTTTTCAAAATTCCCACGGAAAACCTAGATATACGCAAACGAAGTTGCGAGGGTATATCAACGCACAGCCCAAACCGCTGGGTCTAGAGATTCCAAATTTGGCACGTAGGTTCCTTACGACGTCTAGGGATGTACTAAGAAAGGATTTTTTAAAATTCCCACGGGAAAGCGAGATATACGCATTCGAAATTGCGAGGGGACGCACAGCCCAAACCGCTGGGTCTAGAGATGCCAAATTTGACATGTAGGGTCCTTATAAGGTCCAGACCGACCGGACCGGACCGGAACGTATCAGACCTGATCGATCTGGAAGGAACCGCACCGTACCGGGCCGTGCCGGACCGGATCGAACCGGACCGGACCGGTTTTTTTTTCATCTATATATATAAAATTCAAAGTCCTGACTGACTGACTGACTTAATTATATATCAACGCACAGCTCAAACAGGTGGGTCTAGAGATTCCAAATTTGGACTGTAGGTTCCTTACGACGTTTAGGGGTGTACAAACGAAGTTGAGAAGGGACGCACAGCCTAAACCGCTGGGTCTAGAGATGCCAAATTTGTCATGTAGGGTCCTTATAAGGACCGGACCGACCGGACCGGACCGGACCGGACCGGATCGACCGGACCGGATGGAACCATACCGTACCGGGCCGTGCCGGACCGGAATATGTTTCTGAAGAAAGATATGCTAATTGTTACTAGGCCACGCGGGCGAAGCCGCGGGCGGAAGCTAGTTATACATAAAAAATACCCAGTCCAAGGCAAACAGACATGTTCATGTACACAAATGTTTGCCTTGCGCAGGATTCGAACCCGCGGCCCTTGAGATGAAGTGACCATTACAGCCACTCGACCACCAGGTCTGTCGACTGCTCGATTGGTTGAGAATAACATTAATAGTTAGTAGTATTACGTTTCTCCACTATGCTCTAGTTTATAAAACAATTGCAAATCGATTGTCGTTATGACGATTTACGTTTGCACGAGTCAGCCGTGTTGGCGACTAGTCTAGAAAGCTGTAAATAGGCATGTTTATAAAATATTAAGTATGCTCGCTGATAGATTTAGATTTTTTTCGCTACGCTAAGTACGTATGCTAATAATTATCTTAAAAAATATTTTTCTGGAAATTATAAGTACGTATGCTAATAATTTTTCTGGAAATTATAAAATAAAGATATTCGATGAAAACGTACAAATGTGAATAGAATAAGACATGGCACGTGAGCAAGCAAGCGAATACGGAAGCCTACAATGTGCGTTACTGACAACTTATCCGTTTTTTCTGGTTTAAGATATTTATTTCTCAAAAGAACACATAAATTCACTTACTTGAGAAAACTAATGTTCATATGTGCGTACCGAACTTACAGTTTTGACAATTAGCACACTGCACCATTAATGAACACATAACATTTGAGTAATTTAGTTATTTTAAACTTTAAACATACAGCTCAGCAAATATTCACGTGATTACAAAAACAATGTATTAATACTCATAACAGTTTTAAAAATGTTAAAAATTTGACGGTAGTACGCTTCAAGCAAAGTGTCCGTTCGATTTTGCAACAGAACAGGGGCCCGATTCTACTAACACAAATGCACCAATGGACTCTCAATGGTGTCTTAATTGTGTCTCAAACAAATGCCGATAGTGTATCAGTGGAATAGTTTTTGACATTTGTTATGGACTTAAACAATAAGTTAAACATTATGTTATTGTTTAAGTCCATAACAAATTTCAAAAACTATTCCACTGATACACTATCGGCATTCTTTTGAGACACGTTTAAGACACCATTGAGAGTCCATTAGTACATTTGTGTTAGTAGAATCGGGCCCCTGTAGGGCTACTATGAAAGTGTCCATCCGAACTGTCAAAAAATACATTACTAGATTTACTAGTTAGAATTGGGTTCAAAACTGGTTAGAATTCAACGAAACGTCAGTTCGTATTTTCGAAATTTCGATTTCATAGTAGCCCCGCAGATTTAATGTTACACTGAACAAGCGTACCTAGATGTTTGACGGTCGCAACCTGTATTTAATGTATTATTATATGCAAGATTACTATGTATGTTAGTAATATTAGTTTTGGCTTAATATTTTTAATATTAGTATAGTTCTCGTTGTTTATTATTATTATTTTGATTAAACAAGCGTACCTAGATGTTTGACGGTCGCAACCTGTATTTAATGTATTATTATATGTAAGATTACTATGTATGTTAGTAATATTAGTTTTGGCTTAATATTTTTAATATTAGTATAGTTCTCGTTGTTTATTATTATTATTTTGATTAATCATAAAATTTTTATCCTATTGTATATTATAATAACATGAATACTGTTTTTTATTTTTTATTTATAATGAGGAATTTTATTTTTTGAAAGTGAACATGGCAGCTCCTTTTACATCGTTTGGCAATTATATAGTTTAGCACCTTCGTACATAATGCTTCTTTTCACCTATAACTCACCTAAAAGTATGCTCCCCCCCCCCCAATTATTCTACGCTACAGTTAAATAAATCCTTAACCAGTACAATAGATAGACAAAGCTTGTATGTTGAGTATCTGGAAAGCTTCCAGAAAGTCCATTCAGCTAGTTGTACTTGAATTAATCAATTGTTTTGATCCACTCGTAGGCAGCTGTTGACCGCTCTGTAACGAGCTTTAAGTCCATGGTGATGAGTGATAAGCGTTTTCATAAGCGTAAGCAAAAATTCAGAGCAATGAGTTTTTTCATAGTTTTCTATTTTAGAGTTTCATTAGTTTTCATAAATCTATATAAAAAAGAGAGATATTTGATGTGTGTCTGTCTGTGGCATTGCAACGCCCAATCTGACGATCGGATTTTGATTTAGTACTATATTATACTTAACACCGATATTCAGTGAGAGACATACTGTCGCCCGATTTTTATCCAAAATTACTAATAACTTAAGGTCGCTGTATACGTAACGTGTTTTTCCCCGGACGGGACGGGACGGGAACTTAAATATAGTTCCATACAAGATGTATGTGAATATGCATATGTCGCGGATACACGGACGGGACGGGAACGTGGCCGTGTCGAACAAAAAGTCACGTCCCAGTCCCGTCCGAGGTATTATCCCGTTGCGTATACAGAGACCTTTAATAGACAATTCTTTTAGCAGCGCAAGTTTGTTCTAAGTCTTTGAAAGGAAGACCCATAAATCCCACTTGTGGGGATATTTGATAAAGAAGATGAATCCGTTGAATCTTTATAAATTAAATCAATTAGCAAGTTGAGAGCATTGTTTAAAGATTTTCATTGTTGTCGTAGCATAAAAAAATTGAAATTTAACATGAATCCATTGAGAAATTGAAAGAATTTTACCAAAACTTTACGAATACAATATTGTTTCCTTTGCTATTATGTAAGTTGAAATTTGCCAAATGTACAGTCAAGAGCAAGTCGACCTTTACTTTTTTCGTTCGACTTTGTACCGTTCTTAAGTTCTATGTCATAAGAGCCAGAATTGTACTGCAAGTGTCAAGCTCGACGTGAACCTGACTGTAGCATAAGCAACGTGTGTATTGTTACACAATATAGATATTATAGCAATGGTCTTTATCCCAAAGGCCGCGGGTTCGAATCCTGCGCAAGGCAAACATTTGTGTGCATGAACATATCTGTTTGCCTTGGTCTGGGTGTTTTCTATGTAAATAAGTATTTATTTAGAAAAAAAAGTAAGTATTTAAGTATATTTATCAGCAATCTAGTACCCATAGTACAAGCTTAGTTGCTTTGTTTGGGACTAGATGGTGTTGTGTGATTCGTCCAAGAATATTTATTTATATATTTATTTAAGATGATATTGATTATTGATAGACGACCTCCGTGGCGTAATGGTTACCACGCCAGACCGCCACCCAGGAGGTCCCGGGTTCGATCCCCGGTCGGGTCATGATGAAAAACGAACTTTTTCTGATTGGCCGCGGGTCTTGGATGTTTATCTAAATATGTATTTGTTATAAAATATAATATCGTTGAGTTACCAATAACACAAGTTTCGAACTTACTTTGGAGCTAGCTCAATCTGTATGAATTGTCCCTATATATTTATTTATTGATCATGATTAAACCGCTTTCGCTCATCACCATGTCCACACAGTTGACAATCTATTTATTGTATTAAGCCCGTGTTATTTTATTTGACATAAACTGCGTTCAATGCGTCGTAAGAGACTTGAGTGCGTTCCAAGCTCTTTGATCCATGCCATCTCTGAATCAGGAAGGATTTGTAATTCACTATTTTTGCTGACTTCTCATATACAAGGATTAAACATAACAGAATATATTACTAGTAGTTACTCTTGTTTCTTCCGTCAAAGTACTTCTTCCTAAATATAGTAAACCCATGAATCTACTCCAATCTGCCCCCTTCTTGAAGATAATTCCGCACGATCGCCATTGTATTGTTAATTTTAGGTACTCTTTACAGCTAAACTAGCGCTAACTAAATACTAAACCAAATGAAATCGGATTGTATGCTAACCAAATAGCGAGTAAAGTATAAAATTTCAAGGGTATGAATAAGGATTTGATGTTAATTTTGCATTTGAAATTAAACAGAATTGAAATTAAAATCGCGATTGCTATGCGGAGTAACCTAGCTGATCTTTCTAAATATATGATGATCAGATTGAGGAGCTCGATGGCGTTCCTATGTGTCGTACTTTTAACGAATCGACTCTAGCCTGAGACAAATCGGCACCGCGGACAGGTAGCGCAGTCACCGATCATCCTCAGCTTCTAGGCCTGATTAAGGCTTAAATTAATACCTTAATTAATATTTTTGGAATAACGTAAGTACGAACAGCTGCATAAAAACCTGTGACCTTCTTAAACGAAGTAAAAATTAGGTTTTTTAAGTAACTCTAATCAGATTTCAACGAAACATCGAATACTAGACGTAATCAAAATGTACATTTTTGAGAAAACTTAATTCTTTCTTCATTTGGGGGGGCTCAGGGGTTTCTCTGAAACTGTCTATACCTTACCTATATCGTCTTCTAATACAATACATAATTATAGCACGTTCCCTATACATTTGCATTGACTCATCTGGGTACGAGATTAAAAAGATACAGATCTCTCGCATCGTTTTCGTTTCGTGAAGGAATTCGTGCTCAAATGCGTGACCGACTCGTGTTAGAATATCTTCCCATCTGTATTTTGGTTAATGTGTCAATGTTTTAACAGTGATGTGTTTATTGATAGCGTCTGATGATGATATTATTCTCGGGTGAACCACACAAGTTTTTTGTTTATTTTTTAAAGAACTACGACACGACAATTACAAATAAAAATGATTATAAAAAGGAGTTTGTGGAAAGTTTTCCACGACTTTAGAATTGTAATATTTGCCTTATAATAAGTTAGGGCAATTTAAATAAAAATATAACTGAGTATTATGACCATTTTTACCGATGCGTCCTAGCGTTGATTTAACCTAACTGAAACTTTGTACAGTCAGGAGCACGTCGAGCTCTACACTTGCATTACAATTTTGGCTCTTATGACATAGATCTTAAGAGTGGGACAAAGTCCGATATGTAAAGGTCGACCTGCTCTTGACTGTACGAGTATTAGGGCCCAAAACAAACGGACGGAAACCCTTATGAAATTGTGAGTTTCAATTGTTTTACATTTCCTGCATACGATTTCAATGAAACTAGTTTTCAACGCGTTACAAACCGATTTGAAGAAGGTTGCGTCATGTGTGGTCCGTCAAAGGAGTCTATGACAGAAACTTATTTTTAAGAGAGGTAGGGCACAGCGGATCCACTCAAATCGGAGCAGCCCGTCTGGGGAAGGACCTCCAACTTACAGAAGATCGTAGCCAAATAGCATTGGTCTCGGCCATGTTGTGTTCCTACGGTGAGTAAGGTCTCCAGAGCTCCACTTGGGGGGGGGGTGGAGGGGGGTTGGGAGGATTGGCAACGCGTGAGTGATACCCCCGATATTGCAATCGTCTATAGGCTACGGTGATGTTTATCATCAGGCTTGCCGTATGCTTGTTTGCCAACTTTTTAGCATCTCAAATGCAACTCAAAAGTAACTAGAAGTTTCAGTTTCATCACATTTGGGTTTTACCGTTTGTTTTGGAAAACGCAAGGAGACGTTGTTGGTCAAAACAGGCATTACACAAGTAATAAAATAAAAAAGTAAACACACGCCACGTTATAAGCCATAGGAAACATGACCCATTTCTTATCAATATTTACAATAACGTGAGAATTCAACTGATAACGAACGTCTGGTGACCCGGGCGGCATAAATAATTTGATAATAACCATAGTAAGAAATGTAACTTGTAAAGAGTATGAAATAATTAATAACTACAGCAACAACTTTGAACAATTCTTCTATAATGAAGTACAATTTAGTAGTTCTTTTTTAATCGACCAATTTTTTTCGTTACATCATAATATAAAAGCAGTTATTTTTAGCAGAACAATACGGAAGGTTTGTTATTTATGTGATATAAATAACTGGTTGTTTTCGTGATCGTTTGGATTTCCGAAACAAAGATGTCAATTTTGTTTTTAAATATACACAATTCACACAGATCAACTGGTCCCAAAGTAAGCTAGACTTAAGAATTTATCAGACGGGTGTTACATTATCCAAATTATTTGATGCAATGTGAGTAAGTAAGCCACATAATTATGTCACACACGAGTCTTAAAAATGTTAACATGAGTTTTTCTCAATTTCGACTAAATAGAGAAAAAAAGTTTGTTTACATCAGCAGCATCAACTCGTACTAAGGGCTCAGACAGGAAGACAATGTGCAGCAGGGTGGCTTTATTAAATAGTCATTTAATTATTTATTACTAGCTTTTTTGCCCGCGACTACGTCCGCGTGAAGTTCCGGACCCGTTGCCGTGGGAACCACATTGAATTTCGGGAAATGCTATAGCCTATGTCACTCCCTGATAATGTAGCTTTCCACTGGTGAAAGAATTTTTGAAATCGGTCCAATAGTTTCGGAGCCTATTCAATTCAAACAAACAAACTATCAAATCTTTCCTCTTTATAATATTTTAGTATAGACTAGCTTTTCCCCGCGGCTTCGCTCGCGTTAATTTTATGACATAGATCTCGTATCTCGTTTGACAACAAAACAACCCATAGCGCGACTTGTGGCGCCATCTGTTGGCCGATAGCATCTCATACAGCGCCCTCTATAGTAGAAAAAATATTTTCTCATTAGAATGATATACTTTCACGGGATAAAAAGTAGCCTATGTTGGGCTCTGTACCCGTGACAATATATATACAAATTTTCATATTGATCGACTGATTGAGTCAAGCCGTGAAGGAATAACAACAAACTCACTTTCTCATTTTATAATATTAGTATGATTTCCATATTATTATTTTCTCCCTTCACACGTCCCTGTCCAGCTAGGTTACTCTGCATAGCAATTGCGATTTTAATTTCAATTCTATATAATTTCAAATGCAAAATTGACAGCAAATCCTAATTCGTACCATTGAAATTTTATACTTTACTAACTAGGTATTTGGTTAGCATACAATCCGATTTCATTTAGTTTAGTATTTAGTTAGCGCTAGTTTAGTTGTAAAGAGTACTAAAATTAACAATCCAATGGTGATCGTGCGGAATTATCTTCAAGAGTAAGGGGGCAGAACTGTTACGGAAGACTCCAATAAACGTTCTGATGTCGGCAGACCATCTCATCCTTAGACTTGGTGGCTTAGTGTTATAAAATTATAAATGTTAAAATTGGCGAAAATTTTGAACAATACCGGAAAATCGGGATTAACCTAGAAGCTTGTGATCGAAAAGTCACTTTTCTATGAACCTTTATCCGACTTTAAGTGCAAATGAATGGACCAACGGGCTTTACTTAAAACTATTCGACCCTTATTAATGAAGCCTTTACATCATTATTGACTTATCCGTGTAAATTTTAAGCTAATATGAACATAACATTATTTATACACTATTCTGTAAGGGGACGAAGATTATTATTATACTGTGACGCACCTAGCAGACTTTTAAGAGAGGTAGGGCACAGCAGATAATCCGCTCAAATCAGCCCGTCTGGGGAACGACCTCCACCTTACAGAAGATCGTCGCCAAATGGCATTAATCTCGGTCATGTTGTGTTACTACGGTGAGTAAGGTCTCCAGAGCTCCACTTGGGGGATTGGGAGGGTTGGCAACGCGTGAGTGATACCTCCGGTATTGCAAGCGTCTATTGGCTACGGTGATGCTTACCATCAGGCGGACCGTATGCTTTTTTGCCAACTTTGTGGTTTAAAAAAAAGACTGGCTGAAACCAACCCCGTCTCTTGTCATGCCGCAGGAAAACAAGAAAGCGGTCTTCCTGGTGAAAAGTGGATACCGCCGCGTGGCCTTTAAGTAAAAAAAAAACTTCATTTTCTGTAATACCAGAGGAATACAGAAGTTTGGTTATCCAGATTTGATATAAGATTTTTTTTAAAGGTATAAATCTTACTCATTACGGAAAGAGTAATTTACAGTTTGAAGGTGTACAACTTTATAATAAACTACCGAACGAAATTAAAAATTGTATGTCCCTACACGGATTCAAAAACAAAGTCTATCTATACGTCTTATTTTGTTACACTAAGTTGTTTTACTAATAATTTGTTAAGTGAACATAAAATTGTAATGTTCTTTGAAAATAAATTCTTTTAACCGATATCTGATGAATTTGTGTGTTTCACAACAATCAGGCATTAGTATGAATTTGAATTTAACATGGTATTTATTTCAACGCAACGTGATTGTTGGTATATAGCTTGCGACTTAATGTAAAATTAAAATTAAAACGTGTTTCAGAAACTGGCTGTTAATATCACATTCAGTCAAAATATATTTCAAGGCCTTAACCACAGACCTTAACCTATCGATAAACGAACACCAACACGAATCCAGACGTAATAAAATATACATTATATTAAAAGAAAATGCATTTTGTTACGAGATGTTGGTACAAAATTGGTAGAATAACAATGCCAATGAACACCGCACTGTACCCTTTCTGACGGCCAATGGGAAACGGCCGATCCCATTCGCAACACATCGACTGTACTTAATATCAAACTTTTTATGTACACGACTTGGCATAGATGATAAATCTATTGTACAGATGGACCTGTGGGATTATTCTTTAAATTAATATTTTTAAAGTTTAGATCTCAAGTGTCATCTCGCATAAATAAAAATGTATCAAAGATAGTTGACAGATTCAGCACTTACTTGCAGGTACTTGTAACTTTAAGTCAAAAAAAATCTTCAACAATTAATGTTTCTCTCGCTCATCTAGCTAGTTGATTAGAGATTAGGTTTGATATAGACACTTCCCTAATAAACTTGTTTATTTATTAATGCAGCATCCACTTGTCATACATCGAAAAATGCATAAAGACAGCATCCGAAACATACGTAGTAATAATTACGTTTTTCGTCAAATTTTAATGAGCACTTTTTTTAAAGAGAAAATTTCCTAATGACAAAAGTATTGAAAATAAATAAATTTATCCCTTTCAATGTATCAAGCACAAAATGTCCTCTCAGAGGCATGAAGGTATAATTAACTTCTGGGTCATCTGTGAATATCTACTCATGTCCGGCGGGGCCACTTTTTGTAGCTTCGAATAGCATTCAGTAGATTTTTTGTGTACGTCATTAGCCATTGTGGCTGCTTTAATTATTGTGTAGTCGAGATGTGATGTATATCTGACGATTAAGTATAAAGTTAAATCCAGTGTGGGCTGGCCTTTAGGCTGACCGCCAGGGTTGCCAGATCTAAGGTAGAATCAAACTGTTTTTTGAGGTCCGGTCCGGATCCTAAAGTTATACTTACTGAAATTAGATCTTCATAAACATTTTATTTTTTATCAAAGTATTATTTGAATTAGTATTACAAGTATTTTGAACGAACCCACGACCGGCTATCGAGGGGTCGTGGTTTCGAATCCCACCTGGGGGGGGGGGGGGGGGGGTCAATTATTTCTTTCAAAAATCAATTTCAAAATATGAATTTCCTAGTTGTTTAGCAACTATCAATAAAAAGTATTACGTACCTTTATGCAGCAAATAAACTTAGAATCCAATTGTACCATCAATCGGGTCCAATTTTAACAGCTAATTTTAACAAAATATTTAGTTTGGTTTGATTAGCGCCCTCATGTTGGTAATCTTCATAGGCGGCGGCGCCGGCGGTAACAACTTTCCATCTAGTGGACTGCTGGCTTGTCTATCTTCAGAATGACAAAAACAACGTCGTAATACACACAGCTAAAAGTTTAAGCATTTCAGCAACTTTGGAGACGTTTCTCACACGTATAAAAGTTTTAAAACCAAAAAAGAAACTACAAAAAAGTTCTTTTTTTATGTACATCTAAGAGGTTGGCAGACGAGCATGCTCGTCACCTGATGTTAAGTGATCACCGCCACCCATGGAGCACAGAGACACGGGGGGAGTCCCTGAGCCGCTGCCGGCCTTTTAAGTGCATGTATGCTCGCTTCTTGAAGGTTCCCAAGTCATAGCCATTTGGAAACACCGCTGGCGGGAGTTTGTTCCAGATCTTTACAGTGCGTGGAAGGAAGACTTATTATATATAAGAAATCTAGGGCTCGATTTTTCTATCTTTTACACAATATTTTAGATTAATTTTACAAACAAACACGTTACGTAAACACGCTCGTATTTCAATTAAGTATACTTCTAACCGCACTAAGCCATAATTCTACCCGTATTTTCCTAAGCAACCGAACATAAATTCCAATTTCTAGAATGTATATAACAATTGTAAGCTGTTTGCCTAGCTCTTCAGAGCTGCTGCACACTATATTGTGTACAGTAACACATCTTTATACGGAACAACCACACATTCCTACCGCTGTCTCCAGTAAAGCCAGGATCAATAATGGCGACCTCAGATTGACAATAAGCAATAAAGTTTATTGACGTCCCGGGGGAGAAACTACAGCTGTCTTGGAACTCATAACGAATTTAATCAGAAGGAAATTGGACGGAGGTAAGAAGTATTGAAAGGATTTTCTTAGCAACTACGCGATGAACATGTAATCATACAACGATTGATGTCACTAGACGCCGCACTCGACTGCAATGCGTCGCGGTGCGACGAGAAACAAAATGTATGCGCGTCCCAATGTGATGCCATAATGAAGCGATGCGGCACCGCACACTTCGCTTCTTAGGCCCAGCTGCCGCTTGCCGCCAATAGTCGTGGCCTGAACGAGAAAAAATGCACGCAAAAGTAAGAAACGCACGCGGCTTTATTTCGTTTACTTTTTTGTAGGAACGTCAACACACGAAACGCGTGTGCAAGGCGGCGCGAGTCGACGAGTAGGCTGACTTTCATGTTAGTGTTTCAAACGTCTATAGACTATAGTGACTACTGACCATCAGGCGAGCCGTAATACCACTGTCACATTCATGGTAGGTCAAGAATCGTGTACCAGTCGATTTGATTTCCTCTTTAGCTTGACATGTGCGTTTAGAATCATGCTCTTTTCATATAAAATAGTTTCTTTTATAAAGGTTTTTAAGGTATTGCATAGCTTTTATCGCGGGCTTTGGTGGCGACCGAGACTGCTAGTCTAGTTACCGCCTGCTAGTCTGTAGACACCGAACAGGCCATGACCGGTGCGGCGTCCTTACGGTGAACTGACGACTACGGCCTGGGGAGGCAATTCACGTAACAAGTACCGATTCTACTTCGATTCAACGACACTCGCTGTCCCGTTCAATTCCTATTATGTATGAGTGAGACAGCGAGTGTCGTTGAATCGAAATAGAATCGGTTCTTGTTACGTGAATTGCCCAACGTCGTTTCAGTTCGGCAGACTTCGGCACGGTGTTTGTGTGCGTGCGACTAGCTGCTAACTGCTCATAACTGATTCTATCTATTTTAGACAAGGTGAGACAGCGTGCTTATTGGCCGCGTCCACGAGTGAGTTCGACTCACTCACTCTGGTTTCATGCGCCATACGGCGCGTGCGGGCCTCGAGCATGGCTCCTTGCCCGGGTTTCAACTCCGGGGATGACTATCCCCGGGTACTTGATATTTCCATATGGAGGCTTCGATTTGGACAACACAATTATAGCTAAGAATTTACTTCCGCTCGGGTGAAGACAATGTTCTCCATTGTCCTCCTCCGAGCGGCACAAGACATATAACAGAAATGAAGAAAGTGTGAATCGACTGGCTTCCTCGTGACTGCCCGTGCTTCTATATGGAAAAGTCGAGTGAGTTCGAGCCCGCGACTATGCAATAGCTTTACCGCGGCAGTCCCCGAGTGCCACACGTTTTTTTTTTGTTAGTTTCTGATTAAATCGATATAATCATCAACATAATATTTACTCAATATCTTTTATTGCACCATACTATGTATTTTACAGTAAAACTATGATTTTATCATAAACATCATCTTATTTTTCTTTCAACCCAATGAAACACATTTTTTTAGTTTGTGGGAATGTAAAATTAAGCGTTTGTTGTTTACTGTATCGATAATGTGGCTCCTGTGACCTAGATTCCAAGATAAAAGTGGCCTAGTGTTTGTCTTCGGGCTAGGTCTGGACTCGTTGGAAATTGCTGGGAAACAGAAGGCGTGTAGTGGACTTTTAAGGCTACTATTGCGATGCACTTTCGTTCTTATAGCTTATATTTATATTTTATCACAAAGAATATTATATGGTAGAGGATGCGAGGAGCTCGCTGTGTGGCGTATTCCAAACAAACACTCAATCGAAGCAACGTTTTGAGCTAATTTTTATATCGTTCGTCCCAATATCATTCGTTCATACATATCATTCATTCATTCATTAAACTTATCATCTTCTATTTAAAGAAATCTTCCACGATGAGTAAGGTCTCCAGAGCTCCACTTGGGGCGGAGGGTTGGTAACGCGTGAGTGATACCCCCGGTGTTGCAAGCGTCTATATAGGCTACGGTGACAGCTGGTGACAGCTTACCATCAGGCCGGCCGTATGCTTGGTTGCCAACTTTGTGGTATAAAAAAACCAACTGACCATACGACGAACTTTCTATTTTAAGAAATTTCTAATGGCAGATTATGCGTAATGGATTTAAACGCCATTTATAAAGGTTTGTCCTTTTTTTAGAAATTGCAACACTATCTAAATTTTATCTACAAAATAGAGCTTTCCTACTCATAGAAAAAAACATTATGATTACTTTAATTTATTCTTATTTCCCATTCTTACAAAAAATAACAGTAGGATTATAGACGAGACTTTCTTAGCTCACTTGAAGGTGACCAACCCCCAATCTGAAATATTAAGAACACAATTAACAATCTCCAACAAGCCGAAATACCCTTAAAATTAAGATTACATCTCACCCCCTGAGAAAACATCCCCAAAACTCATTTTAAAGATTAAGTTATCCATGTATAAACGTTTATCACACGAAGGCCTTTATACACATAATGAAATAATATATATAAACTATGTAATCAAGCTGAAAATATGCAGAATGCGTCCCTCAAGTAAATATTGGGACCACGTGTGTTCACGTGCCTCCGGTGTAAGGATTGTAGCATATGAATTAATATGCTATTGCTATGCGATTTTGTATATTATCCTTCTAATAGTCAAGTTGAATTTGTTCAAGTTATCTTTGATATTGCTATCGCCCTGAATGACTATCACGTCAATTCATAACCGGTGTGAAGTTAGCGGCCAAACTTAGCAGCCGCCAATAACCCGACCAAATTGAGAAGTCACTTTTTTCTTTTAAACAAATTGACTCAGAAAACCGCTAAAACAGCTACGGACGCCTAGGTTCACAAACAAAACATGTCTAACATAATAACAAATCGACTACAAACATTAATTTAGTTCGGCCGCGGTACTCAGGAGTCAAATCACTTTTGGGCACAAAAGCTAAGATCTCGTAATGAGACTGGGCCAGCAAGGAGGTTTCGAAATATAGCTTGTATTGCTGGATACACCTGCTACATAGCTGCAGTGAGCAAAAGGTATCACCCGTTGTTTAAAGGGGTGAAACGGGGTGAACAAGTCATGTTCATGGCGATTTTCAGAAAACTAGCAATTTTCACACATTTTCAACCAGAAAGACGGCAAGCAAGGGGTTTTGGACTTCAGAATTATTTAACCAGTCCTTTATGCAATATCAAGACACAAGTTGTCAGTTGGCACTCAATCTTTTAGACTATGCAAATCTAGTTCAAATAAAAAAAAACAAGATTTGGCTGCTGACTTCCCACCGGTGCAGAACGGCAAGCAAGGAGGTTTCGAACCATGGTTTGTATTGCTGAATAGACCTGCTACATGGCCGCAGTGAGCAAGTAGTGGCACCCGATCTTTTAGACTATGCAAATCAAGTCCAAACAAAAAATTCAAAATTTTCTTCTAAATATTTATTCTTGCTTGAAACACGCCATGTAGAACGGCAAGCAAGGAGGTTCCGAACCATGGCTTGTATTGCTGAATACACCTGCTACATGGCCGCAGTGAGCAAGTAGTGGCACCCGATCTTTTAGACCATGCAAATCGAGTCCAAATAAACAATTCATGATTTTCTTCTAAATATTCATTCTTGCTTGAAAAGCGCCATGTAGAACGGCAAGCAAGAGAGTTTCGAACCATGGCTTGTATTGCTGAACACACCTGCTACATGGCCGCAGTGAGCAAGAAGTGGCACCCGATCTTTTAGACTATGCAAATCAAGTCCATAAAAAATTCAAGATTTTCATCTAAATATTCATTCTTGCTTGAAACACGCCATGTAGAACGGCAAGCAAGGAGGTTCCGAACAATGGCTTGTATTGCTGAATACACCCGCTATATGGCCGCAGTGAGCAAGTAGTGGCACCCGATCTTTTAGACTATGCAAATCAAGTCCAAACAAAAAATTCAAAATTTTCTTCTAAATATTTATTCTTGCTTGAAACACGCCATGTAGAACGGCAAGCAAGGAGGTTCCGAACCATGGCTTGTATTGCTGAATACACCTGCTACATGGCCGCAGTGAGCAAGTAGTGGCACCCGATCTTTAAGACTATGCAAATCGAGTCCAAATAAAAGACTCAAGATTTTCCTCAATATATTCATTCTTGCTTGAAAAGCGCCAAGTAAAACGGCAAGCAAGGAGGTTCCGAACCATGGCTTGTATTGCTGAATACACCCGCTATATGGCCGCAGTGAGCAAGTAGTGGCACCCGATCTTTTAGACTATGCAAATCAAGTCCAAACAAAAAATTCAAAATTTTCTTCTAAATATTTATTCTTGCTTGAAAAGCGCCAAGTAGAACGGCAAGCAAGGAGGTTTCGAACCATGGCTTGTATTGCTGAATACACCTGCTACATGGTCGCAGTGAGCAAGTAGTGGCACCCGATCTTTTAGACTATGCAAATCTAGTCCCAACAAAAAATTCAAAATTTTCTTCTAAATATTTATTCTTGCTTGAAACACGCCATGTAGAACGGCAAGCAAGGAGGTTCCGAACCATGGCTTGTATTGCTGAATACACCCGCTATATGGCTGCAGTGAGCAAGTAGTGGCACCCGATCTTTTAGACTATGCAAATCAAGTCCAAACAAAAAATTCAAAATTTTCTTCTAAATATTTATTCTTGCTTGAAACACGCCATGTAGAACGGCAAGCAAGGAGGTTCCGAACCATGGCTTGTATTGCTGAATACACCCGCTATATGGCCGCAGTGAGCAAGTAGTGGCACCCGATCTTTTAGACTATGCAAATCAAGTCCAAACAAAAAATTCAAAATTTTCTTCTAAATATTTATTCTTGCTTGAAACACGCCATGTAGAACGGCAAGCAAGGAGGTTCCGAACCATGGCTTGTATTGCTGAATACACCTGCTACATGGCCGCAGTGAGCAAGTAGTGGCACCCGATCTTTAAGACTATGCAAATCGAGTCCAAATAAAAGACTCAAGATTTTCCTCAATATATTCATTCTTGCTTGAAAAGCGCCAAGTAGAACGGCAAGCAAGGAGGTTCCGAACCATGGCTTGTATTGCTGAATACACCCGCTATATGGCCGCAGTGAGCAAGTAGTGGCACCCGATCTTTTAGACTATGCAAATCAAGTCCAAACAAAAAATTCAAAATTTTCTTCTAAATATTTATTCTTGCTTGAAACACGCCATGTAGAACGGCAAGCAAGGAGGTTCCGAACCATGGCTTGTATTGCTGCATACACCTGCTACATCGCCGCAGTGAGCAAGTAGTGGCACCCGATCTTTTAGACTATGCAAATCTTGTCCAATTAAAAAAAACAAAATTTGGCTGCTGACTTCCCACCGGTGCAGAACGGCAAGCAAGGAGGTTTCGAACCATGGTTTGTATTGCTGAATAGACCTGCTACATCGCCGAAGTGAGCAAGTAGTGGCACCCGATCTTTAAGACTATGCATATCGAGTCCAAATAAAAGACTACATTTTCCTCAATATATTCATTCTTGCTTGAAAAGCGCCATGTAGAACGGCAAGCAAGGAAGTTCCGAACCATGGCTTGTGTTGCTGAATACACGTCCTACATGGCCGCAGTGAGCAAGTAGTGGCACCCGATCTTTTAGACTATGCAAATCGAGTCGAAATAAAAAATTCATGATTTTCTTCAAAATATTCATTCTTGCTTGAAAAGCACCATATAGAACGGCAAGCAAGGAGGTTTCGAACCATGGCTTGTATTGCTGAATACACCTGCTACATGGTCGCAGTGAGCAAGTAGTGGCACCCGATCTTTTAGACTATGCAAATCGAGTTCAAATAAAAAAAACATGATTTTCTTCAAAATATTCATTCTTGCTTGAAAAGCGCCATGTAGAACGGCAAGCAAGGAGGTTTCGAACCATGGCTTGTATTGCTGAATACACCTGCTACTTGGCCGCAGTGAGCTAGCAGTAGCACCCGATCTCTTAGACCATGCAAATCTTGTCCAAGTAAAAAAAACAAAATTTGGCTGCTGACTTCCCACCGGTGCAGAACGGCAAGCAAGGAGGTTTCGAACCATGGTTTGTATTGCTGAATAGACCTGCTACATCGCCGAAGTGAGCAAGTAGTGGCACCCGATCTTTAAGACTATGCATATCGAGTCCAAATAAAAGACTCTACATTTTCCTCAATATATTCATTCTTGCTTGAAAAGCGCCATGTAGAACGGCAAGCAAGGAGGTTCCGAACCATGGCTTGTGTTGCTGAATACACGTCCTACATGGCCGCAGTGAGCAAGTAGTGGCACCCGATCTTTTAGACTATGCAAATCGAGTCGAAATAAAAAATTCATGATTTTCTTCAAAATATTCATTCTTGCTTGAAAAGCACCATATAGAACGGCAAGCAAGGAGGTTTCGAACCATGGCTTGTATTGCTGAATACACCTGCTACTTGGCCGCAGTGAGCTAGCAGTGGCACCCGATCTCTTAGACTATGCAAATCTAGTCCAAGTAAAGAAAAACAAGATTTGGCTGCTGACTTCTCACCGGTGCAGAACGGCAAGCAAGGAGGTTTCGAACCATGGTTTGTATTGCTGAATAGACCTTTTTTTTTTTTTTATTATCGTCAGAAAAATGCTTTGCAGCAGCCCCACCGCCCGGGGAATATGCGGTGGGGACTGTGGGACTTACCACTAAAAAACTGACGGGATGCCACTCGCCCCCTAAGTGACGGGGCCACGGGTACTGTGATACATCCGCGACCCCGCCAGGGCCGTCCGGCCAAAGTTAAACTGGCCGGACCCGCTCTCCCCGGAACGCCCCGTCAGCAGCACACCGCATCCAGGTGCACTGCCGACACCGAGGACCATTGCCCCCTCAAGACGACGGGCCTTCCCCGGCTCGCCGTCTCGGCTGGGCAAGGGTCCCCTCCATCTCTGCGGTCGCAACAACGTGCGACCGCTGGCCGGGCTCTGCGAGCCGCCGGCCCCTCTTCTTCAATTTTTTAACGAGGTTTTCTTCCTCCACCGCGCCTCCTGCGCCACTCCAAGTGCCACAGCGTCCACTACGTACTTAGTGGACTCTGTGACACTTTGCGCCACCGCGCACTCCCTCTTCCAGGGTGGTCTCATTCGCCCATGTGACCCAACCCTTAACGCCCCCCGCAGTGTCTGGGTTGGCGAGACCCAGTGTCAGGGCCTCCGCGTTCCACCATACGGAGGTCGCCCCCGGTATCAACGGGTGGAGTAGGCCCGGACACCAGTCGGGGCGAAGACGCTTTTGGGGAGGATCAGCGAGCGAACGAGTCCACCACCGCTCATCATACAGCCGGCCGAGACAAGCGCGGCCGGCTCCACCTCTTGTTTTTTAACGAGGTTGTCTCCTCAATCGCTCCACCCCCAGCACCAGTACGGATGCAAGGGGGAGCGGATTTGTCCGCATCCCACTTACTCCATCCAAGGTAGGAGCACGGGGAGCAGACCCACCGCGTCGGGAATTTGGCCGTCGGCAAGTAATTCCAGAGTTAGGTCCAGAAACTAAGGAATTACTCGCCGACGTTACCAGGGTGGACCGCGTGGAGGTATCCCAACTCCCCACCCCATTGCTGAATAGACCTGCTACATCGCCGAAGTGAGCAAGTAGTGGCACCCGATCTTTAAGACTATGCAAATCTTGTCCAAGTAAAAAACACAAGATTTGGCTGCTGACTTCCCACCGGTGCAGAACGGCAAGCAAGGAGGTTTCGAACCATGGTTTGTATTGCGGAATAGACCTGCTACATCGCCGAAGTGAGCAAGTAGTGGCACCCGATCTTTAAGACTATGCAAATCTAGTCCAAGTAAAGAAAAACAAGATTTGGCTGCTGACTTCTCACCGGTGCAGAACGGCAAGCAAGGAGGTTTCGAACCATGGTTTGTATTGCTGAATAGACCTGCTACAAAGCCGCAGTGAGCAAGTATTGGCACCCGATCTTTAAGACTATGCAAATCGAGTCCAAATAAAAGACTCTACATTTTCCTCAATATATTCATTCTTGCTTGAAAAGCGCCATGTAGAACGGCAAGCAAGGAGGTTCCGGACCATGGCTTGTGTTGCTGAATACACGTCCTACATGGCCGCAGTGAGCAAGTAGTGGCACCCGATCTTTTAGACTATGCATATCGAGTCCAAATAAAAGACTCTACATTTTCCTCAATATATTCATTCTTGCTTGAAAAGCGCCATGTAGGACGGCAAGCAAGGAGGTTCCGAACCATGGCTTGTGTTGCTGAATACACGTCCTACTTGGCCGCAGTGAGCAAGTAGTGGCACCCGATCTTTTAGACTATGCAAATCGAGTCGAAATAAAAAATTCATGATTTTCTTCAAAATATTCATTCTTGCTTGAAAAGCACCATATAGAACGGCAAGCAAGGAGGTTTCGAACCATGGCTTGTATTGCTGAATACACCTGCTACTTGGCCGCAGTGAGCTAGCAGTGGCACCCGATTCTTGCTTGCCGTTCTACATGGTGCTTTTCAAGCAAGAATGAATATTTTGAAGAAAATCATGATTTTTTTATTTCGACTCGATTTGCATAGTCTAAAAGATCGGGTGCCACTACTTGCTCACTGCGGCCATGTAGGACGTGTATTCAGCAACACAAGCCATTGTTCGGAACCTCCTTGCTTGCCGTTCTACATGGCGCTTTTCAAGCAAGAATGAATATATTGAGGAAAATGTAGAGTCTTTTATTTGGACTCGATTTGCATAGTCTTAAAGATCGGGTGCCATTACTTGCTCAATGCAGCTATGTAGCAGGTCTATTCAGCAATACAAACCATGGTTCGAAACCTCCTTGCTTGCCGTTCTGCACCGGTGAGAAGTCAGCAGCCAAATCTTCTTTTTCTTTACTTGGACTAGATTTGCATAGTCTAAGAGATCGGGTGCCACTGCTAGCTCAATGCAGCCATGTAGCAGGTGTATTCAGCAATACAAGCCATGGTTCGAAACCTCCTTGCTTGCCGTTCTACATGGTGCTTTTCAAGCAAGAATGAATATTTTGAAGAAAATCATGATTTTTTTATTTGGACTCGATTTGCATAGTCTAAAAGATCGGGTGCCACTACTTGCTCACTGCGGCCATGTAGGACGTGTATTCAGCAATACAAGCCATGGTTCGAAACCTCCTTGCTTGCCGTTCTACATGGCGTGTTTCAAGCAAGAATGAATATATTGAGGAAAATCTTAAGTCTTTTATTTGGACTCGATTTGCATAGTCTTAAAGATCGGGTGCCACTACTTGCTTATTTCGGCGATGTAGCAGGTCTATTCAGCAATACAAGCCATGGTTCGAAACCTCCTTGCTTGCCGTTCTATATGGTGCTTTTCAAGCAAGAATGAATATTTTGAAGAAAATCATGAATTTTTTATTTCGACTCGATTTGCATATTCTAAAAGATCGGGTGCCACTACTTGCTCACTGCGGCGATGTAGCAGGTGTATTCAGCAATACAAGCCATGGTTCGAAACCTCCTTGCTTGCCGTTCTACTTGGCGCTTTTCAAGCAAGAATAAATATTTAGAAGAAAATTTTGAATTTTTTGTTTGGACTTGATTTGCATAGTCTAAAAGATCGGGTGCCACTACTTGCTCACTGCGGCCATGTAGGACGTGTATTCAGCAACACAAGCCATGGTTCGGAACCTCCTTGCTTGCCGTTCTACATGGCGCTTTTCAAGCAAGAATGAATATATTGAGGAAAATGTAGAGTCTTTTATTTGGACTCGATTTGCATAGTCTTAAAGATCGGGTGCCACTACTTGCTCACTTCGGCGATGTAGCAGGTCTATTCAGCAATACAAACCATGGTTCGAAACCTCCTTGCTTGCCGTTCTGCACCGGTGGGAAGTCAGCAGCCAAATTTTGTTTTTCTTACTTGGACAAGATTTGCATAGTCTAAAAGATCGGGTGCCACTACTTGCTCACTGCGGCGATGTAGCAGGTGTATGCAGCAATACAAGCCATGGTTCGAAACCTCCTTGCTTGCCGTTCTACATGGCGCTTTTCAAGCAAGAATGAATATTTTGAAGAAAATCATGTTTTTTTTATTTGGACTCGATTTGCATAGTCTAAAAGATCGGGTGCCACTACTTGCTCACTGCGACCATGTAGCAGGTGTATTCAGCAATACAAGCCATGGTTCGAAACCTCCTTGCTTGCCGTTCTACATGGCGTGTTTCAAGCAAGAATGAATATATTGAGGAAAATCTTAAGTCTTTTATTTGGACTCGATTTGCATAGTCTTAAAGATCGGGTGCCACTACTTGCTCATTTCGGCGATGTAGCAGGTCTATTCAGCAATACAAACCATGGTTCGAAACCTCCTTGCTTGCCGTTCTACATGGTGCTTTTCAAGCAAGAATGAATATTTTGAAGAAAATCATGAATTTTTTATTTGGACTCGATTTGCATATTCTAAAAGATCGGGTGCCACTACTTGCTCACTGCGGCTATGTAGCAGGTCTATTTAGCAATACAAACCATGGTTCGAAACCTCCTTGCTTGCCGTTCTGCACCGGTGAGAAGTCAGCAGCCAAATCTTGTTTTTCTTTACTTGGACTAGATTTGCATAGTCTAAGAGATCGGGTGCCACTGCTAGCTCACTGCGGCCAAGTAGCAGGTGTATTCAGCAATACAAGCCATGGTTCGAAACCTCCTTGCTTGCCGTTCTACATGGCGTGTTTCAAGCAAGAATGAATATATTGAGGAAAATCTTAAGTCTTTTATTTGGACTCGATTTGCATAGTCTTAAAGATCGGGTGCCACTACTTGCTCATTTCGGCGATGTAGCAGGTCTATTCAGCAATACAAACCATGGTTCGAAACCTCCTTGCTTGCCGTTCTACATGGTGCTTTTCAAGCAAGAATGAATATTTTGAAGAAAATCATGAATTTTTTATTTGGACTCGATTTGCATATTCTAAAAGATCGGGTGCCACTACTTGCTCACTGCGGCGATGTAGCAGGTGTATTCAGCAATACAAACCATGGTTCGAAACCTCCTTGCTTGCCGTTCTGCACCGGTGAGAAGTCAGCAGCCAAATCTTGTTTTTCTTTACTTGGACTAGATTTGCATAGTCTAAGAGATCGGGTGCTACTGCTAGCTCACTGCGGCCAAGTAGCAGGTGTATTCAGCAATACAAGCCATGGTTCGAAACCTCCTTGCTTGCCGTTCTATATGGTGCTTTTCAAGCAAGAATGAATATTTTGAAGAAAATCATGAATTTTTTATTTCGACTCGATTTGCATAGTCTAAAAGATCGGGTGCCACTACTTGCTCACTGCGGCCATGTAGGACGTGTATTCAGCAACACAAGCCATGGTTCGGAACCTCCTTGCTAGCCGTTCTACATGGCGCTTTTCAAGCAAGAATGAATATATTGAGGAAAATGTAGAGTCTTTTATTTGGACTCGATTTGCATAGTCTTAAAGATCGGGTGCCAATACTTGCTCACTGCGGCTATGTAGCAGGTCTATTCAGCAATACAAACCATGGTTCGAAACCTCCTTGCTTGCCGTTCTACTTGGCGCTTTTCAAGCAAGAATGAATATATTGAGGAAAATCTTGAGTCTTTTATTTGGACTCGATTTGCATAGTCTTAAAGATCGGGTGCCACTACTTGCTCACTGCGGCCATGTAGCAGGTGTATTCAGCAGTACAAGCCATGGTTCGGAACCTCCTTGCTTGCCGTTCTACATGGCGAGTTTCAAGCAAGAATAAATATTTAGAAGAAAATTTTGAATTTTTTGTTTGGACTTGATTTGCATAGTCTAAAAGATCGGGTGCCACTACTTGCTCACTGCGGCCATATAGCGGGTGTATTCAGCAATACAAGCCATGGTTCGGAACCTCCTTGCTTGCCGTTCTACATGGCGTGTTTCAAGCAAGAATGAATATTTAGATGAAAATCTTGAATTTTTTATGGACTTGATTTGCATAGTCTAAAAGATCGGGTGCCACTTCTTGCTCACTGCGGCCATGTAGCAGGTGTGTTCAGCAATACAAGCCATGGTTCGAAACTCTCTTGCTTGCCGTTCTACATGGCGCTTTTCAAGCAAGAATGAATATTTAGAAGAAAATCATGAATTGTTTATTTGGACTCGATTTGCATAGTCTAAAAGATCGGGTGCCACTACTTGCTCACTGCGGCCATGTAGCAGGTGTATTCAGCAATACAAGCCATGGTTCGGAACCTCCTTGCTTGCCGTTCTAAATGGCGTGTTTCAAGCAAGAATAAATATTTAGAAGAAAATTTTGAATTTTTTGTTTGGACTTGATTTGCATAGTCTAAAAGATCGGGTGCCACTACTTGCTCACTGCGGCCATGTAGCAGGTCTATTCAGCTATACAAACCATGGTTCGAAACCTCCTTGCTTGCCGTTCTGCACCGGTGGGAAGTCAGCAGCCAAATCTTGTTTTTTTTTTATTTGAACTAGATTTGCATAGTCTAAAAGATTGAGTGCCAACTGACAACTTGTGTCTTGATATTGCATAAAGGACTGGTTAAATAATTCTGAAGTCCAAAACCCCTTGCTTGCCGTCTTTCTGGTTGAAAATGTGTGAAAATTGCTAGTTTTCTGAAAATCGCCATGAACATGACTTGTTCACCCCGTTTCACCCCTTTAAACAACGGGTGATACCTTTTGCTCACTGCAGCTATGTAGCAGGTGTATCCAGCAATACAAGCTATATTTCGAAACCTCCTTGCTGGCCCAGTCTCATTACGAGATCTTAGCTTTTGTGCCCAAAAGTGATTTGACTCCTGAGTACCGCGGTCGAACTAAATTAATGTTTGTAGTCGATTTGTTATTATGTTAGACATGTTTTGTTTGTGAACCTAGGCGTCCGTAGCTGTTTTAGCGGTTTTCTGAGTCAATTTGTTTAAAAGAAAAAAGTGACTTCTCAATTTGGTCGGGTTATTGGCGGCTGCTAAGTTTGGCCGCTAACTTCACACCGGTAAATATCGGTCATATTAATTATGTCAGTGTAAAGTAGCTAGCAATGGTCACTTTATCTCAAGGGCCGCGAGTTCGAATCCTGCGCAAGGCAAATATTTGTGTGCATACATGTCATTTATTTTATTATTTATTAATTTGAATGAAAAAAATTATACTTAAATACATATTAAAAAAAAAAAGGATTTTTAGCCAGACCTCTGTAGCCTCACGAGCTACCACACCGGGCAGTAGCGAAAACGGAAAATGGAAAGCTCACTTCTACACACCCCTCTTAAACTTCTTGTATTTCCTATGTCACAATCATTAAAAAAGTGTAGAAAAACACCTCCAAATCGCCCATATGTACAACTACATATTTATAGTAGATATAATATTTATAATCCCATACCATATAACAACATTTTTGTGGACGCGAAACCTTACAAAATAATAAAGTGGTCGCGTCACGCACACTCGGGCCCATCTCATTACGTAACCCGTCTCTGTGAGCTTTAAATAGCCGACTTCGGACCTCGAGTGCATTGGATTTACTTATAAAATAAAAATAAAAAAGCCTTTATTCGCTGACCATTTACATTTTTAGCTTAGGAACTACTTATTTATAAAAAATAAAATAAAAAAACACTTATTCTTCTCTTCTACGCTTAAAATAATCTTATTATATTATATCAGCAACCGTTTTGTTGGTCAGGTTGTCTTTGACATAGGCCTCCCCCAATTTCTTCCACTTATCTCTGTCTCGAGCAAACCTTCTCCATCCTTTTGGTAAATCGTCCTCCCATCTTTTGATTTGACGTCCTTGTTGTCTTTTCCCGTTTCGGGGGTACCATTCCATTATATCCTTTGTCCATTTTCCTTTATCCGTCCTCATTATATGTCCAGTCCAGTTCCATTTCTGTTTTCTTATTGTTTGTAATACGTCTCTCACCTTGGTTCTTTTCCTTATTTTTGAGCATGTCCACCGGTCCCGTAGCCTTATGTTTAGCATACTTCTTTCCATGCTGCGTTGGCAGACTGAAAGCTTTTGGATGTTTTTGCTTGTAGCTGGCCAAGTTTGACACCCATAAGTGAGGCACGGGAGAATGCATACGTTGTACAATTTGCTTTTCATTGATATTGGTACTGTTTCATTTTTGACTATTTCTTTTAAAGACCAGTACCGCTTCCAAGTGTTACTTATTCTTCTGTCAATTTCTTTGGGGTATTGGTCTTTAATTGATATTAATTGTCCTAAATATATATAATCTTCCACATATTCTATGGCTTCTTGCCCCATTTCTATATTTTCCTTTGTAGCATTTGTCATTACCTTGGTCTTCGTTGGATTCATGGATAACCCTGCTTTCCTGCTTTCATGATTTAGTTGTTGTATCATCGTTTGCAGTACGTCCGGTCTCTCTGCAAATAAAACAATATCATCTGCAAATCTTAGATGATTTAGGATTGAGCCGTTTACGTTAATTCCAAAATGTTTCCAATCTAAATTTTTGAATATATCTTCTAACACTGCAGTGAAAAGTTTAGGCGAAAGTGGATCCCCTTGTCTGACACCTCTTTGAATACTGAATTCTTCGCCTTGTTGCTCGAGTTGGACATTTGCTGTGCTATTTTTGTAAATTTCTTTTATGATTTTTATGTATTTTCTTTCTACGCCTTGGTTTTCTAGCGTTTTCCAGATATATTTATGACTCAGAGAATCGAAAGCCTTGTTGTAGTCTACAAACGCTATATAATATGTTTGCCCATATTCATTCAGTTTTTCAATTATTTGTTTCACTACTAGAATGTGGTCCATAGTAGAATAGTCGGCACGAAAACCCGCTTGTTCTCTTGGTTGGTTTTCTTCCAAAGGCTTTGTTATTCGCCCGAGTATTATTTTAGAAAATACTTTATATAAATTGGACATCAGGGATATAGGTCTGTAATTGTTTATTACGTTTTTGTCTCCTTTTTTATGCAGTAGGACAATAGTAGACTTAGTCCATTGGGATGGTATTTGTTCGGTGACTAATATTTCATTAAACATATACGTTATATACTTCGAAATCACAGTTAGAGATTCTTTTAGTATTTCGTTCGAAATTTTGTCGTCTCCAGGTGCTTTGCCACATTTTTGTGTTTTTACAGCCTTTATAACTTCTGATTCTAATATGCAAGGTATCTCATCCTCATAAGCATCTTTCTCTATCTCTAATGGTAAAATTTTGTCTGTCTCTGCATATAGATTTTTATAGAATTCTGTCGCTACTTTAGCTATTGATAACCTCTTTGTTGCTAATTTATCTTTTTTCTTCTTGCTTTTAGTTTTCATGTTAGGTATCCATTGTGTGTATTCTCTTAACTGTTTCAACCCATTCTTGATTCCTCCTGTTTTCTTTATTTGTTCTCTCAATAAATTTAATCTCTCGGTTTTCCTGTGCTTCCTTATTGATGCTTTAATTTTTTTACTAATACTAATGATATTTTGTCTGTTATCTTTTCGATTGCTTAACATTTTGTTTCTTTCTTCCATTAGTTTTAGTGATTCTTCTCCTAATATATTTTTCTTCTCTTTATTGACACTCGATTTGTTTAAGTTTATTAGTTCTTTTTCCAGAAGGTCATATTTCTGTTGAAGTGTTTTGGTTCTATCCATTTTGTCTAATCTATTTTCTAATCCGTTTAAGATATTTTGTGGTATAGGCGACATTGTTATTATATTCTTGGTTGAGTATCCAATATATTTTCTTGATTTGCTCTTTGTGTGTTGTATGACGCCTCTTACCATTCTATGATCGGAATTAAAATTTAACTTGTTAATAACATCGACATCACTGAATATCCGATTATTTCTGGTGAGTATAAAATCAATTTCATTTTTAACCCTACCGTTTGGGGACATCCAAGTCCATTTCCTGGACTTTCTTTTTTTGAAGAAACTATTCATTATTTTGAGATTGTTTGCGAAACAGAAATCTATAAGCCTTTGTCCGTTATCATTTCTCTCACCACTACTGTAATCACCTAAAATGAATTCGTCCTTGTTTGATTTGCTGCCCACTCTGGCGTTAAAGTCTCCCATCAAGATTATGTTTTTGTTCTTCTTTTGTGTCAACTCTATCAGATCTTTATAGAATTTATCTTTAGCTAATTTTGTATCTTGCTCTGTGGGTGCATGTACTTGTATTATGGACGTCGGTTGTTTGGTATCTGGTAACTGTATATTAAGCACTGCGATTCTATCTGATATTCCTTGGAAGCTAATTATTTTGTCTTTGAGATATTTTTTAACTAGGAATCCAATCCCGTATATTCCTTGTTTCTTGCCATAGAAATAAAAAATACATTCTTTGTATTCTCTTATCTCCTCTCCTATTCTCCTTACTTCACAGATACCAATGATATCCCATTTTATCGGTATTAGGGCTTCTTTCAATTCTTCCAGATTGTTATCTGACATTAACGTTCTGGCGTTAAACGTTGCGATGTACATTTTATCAAAATTTCTTTGTTGGCTTAAGGATGCATGTCTAAGGGGGGGTGATGGTCTACGAACCCCACGGAGACCAGCCGGATTGGGGTCGTCTTGTCTCTGGTTGCTAATCTTTAGTTGCTACTTATTTTGGTTGGTACTATTGGAAAGAGAGAGCGAGTTTGATCTGGGTCTCATTAGGTCAAATGCATTTCTCCGGTTCTCTTTCATAGCTGAATTGTTGCCCACTGGCTTCTTGGCTTGATTCTGGGTTTCCGGCGAAGTTGATTTATTTCTTTTTCTTTTCTCTTTATTCTGGTTTCCCTCTTTCACTACCAATTGATCGTATTTTATGTATGCTATGTTTCCTTTTGTGCGCTCTTCTATTAGTTTCGGTTTTAGTTCTCTTCTTTTTTCTAAGACTTCTTTAGGAAAATCTTCAGTGACATAGACACCTTTTAGGCTCTTTTTCAGTTTCAATATCTCGTTTCTCTTCCAGTTGTTTGCAAGGGTAATAAGAATAGGTCTTATTTTATTTTCTTTCTTTGGGCCAATACGATAAATCTTTGATACATCATTTGCCTCCAAGGTGATCTTCAGATCAGCTTTAAAAATTTCCCGTACTCCCTGGAGCAACTCTGATGAGGAAGAATTCTCTTTCTCTTTCAGACCAAACAATAAAATATTATTTCCCCTCCTTTCTTTTTCAAAATACTCGATCTTCTTTTCCAATATTTCTATTTTGTTTTTCAAAATTTCATTATCTTTTATCAATGGTTCCAATTTTTCGTCCATTTTTTCGAATATAATATGTGTTTGTTTATCCATTTCAATTTTCATCTGGTCGAAAAGTAGTTTAAATTGTCCCTCCATATCCGTTTATTTTTTTATTTTATTTTTTTTTTTTACTTTTAAATTTGGGTATTTTCTTTTCTTGTAGTGGCAACACTGGTGTGTATTTGACGTTTGTCTTCGATTATAATGACGACGTTAGCTAGCTGTCACTTCAGTAAAATGTCACTGTCACACACAGAGATGACTCACTAATTTTTATAACTTCACAAATATTGAAGTACAAAATTTCTATTTTTATGTCGTTTCTTACGATTATCGTCACTGATTTTATATACCAAAATGTTCTTTGTGACTTGATGTTTTCGTTTATCGCGGCAGTTATCACAATGGTGCTAATAAACTAGTGTTTTACATTTATTCTTTACGGAGTTATTGGAAAGTAATGTTTACAGTCTGACAACCATAGACAAGAATTGGATTTACTTAATGTAGCATAAATTCGTACAGATTTCATTCGTTTTATGTGACAACTAGCAGTTCCCCGCATCTTCGCCCTTTTTCCCGTGGGAATAATATGTTTTTTTCGGGATAAAAGTACTTAGTTATCCCAAAAAAATAATCATGTTCGTGACTTTCGACGTGAAAAAAAGGACAAACAAACAAACAAACACAATTTCACATTTATGATATTAATATATGTAAATTCAGAATTGATTGTAAAGACTTCAGATCAGAGTAATTTCAAAGTGAGACTTTTTTGTACGCGATCGATAACGTCGAAGTAAAAAACCGACCAAATAGAGAAGAAGTCTCATGTTATGAATTTATAAGACGGTTGTGACATATCAAAATTGTGTGGCTTACTTGCTCACATTTTGAAGTGAGTAACCCGGCTAATTTGAATATGACACGCGTCTAGTAAATTCACAATATGAAACTTTATTTCAATGTGACCAATGTATCCCGTCTAATATGTTTCTTGCCGGTTCTTCTTAGTACAAATCTGCCGTCTGAACTGGAGGTAGAAAAAATTTTGACGATTCGAAATAGCTTGTATTAGGTATATTTAAAAAATATATTTGACTTTGATCAATAAACTCGCACTGAACACTGAGCAGTGTGCTACGTCCTGAAATTCTTCATTAATGATCATAGTATTGTTTACTAAATAGTGAAGTATAAACTTTCGAGAACATTTCGTATTCGAAACTTTATCGGATTTTTATATTTTTTTATAATTAATTAGCATAAACTGTCCCATTGCTGGGCAAAGGTCTTCCATCCATCATCTACTTACTTCCCACCAAGTATAACAAAGCGCAGATAATCCTTCTTTATGAACTAATGATAGATCGTGATCGCTCCCATTAAGACGTGGGTACCTTTAAAATGTGTATTAAATCAATACCATCTTAGTAGGATTAAAAGCGTGACCGGTCGACGAACGCCGCGGCACCGATCATCAATAAATCATATTAATACAGTCAGCTATCATGAAATATATTAAATACTTCTATATTACTTTTTTAAGCCACAAAGCTGGCAAACAAGCATACGGGCCGCCTGATGGTTAGCATGACTGTAGCCTATAGACGCTTGCAATACCGGGGGTATCACTCACGCGCTGCCAACCCTTCCAACACCCCCAAGTGGAGACCTTACTCACCGTAGGAACAGAACATGGCCCTGACCAATGCTATTTGGCTACGATCTTCTGTAAGGTGGAGGTTGCTCCGGGCTGCTCCGATTTGAGCGGATTATCCGCTGTGCCCTACCTTTCTTGTCGGTCCAGTAGTTTCGGAGTCTATTCAATGCAAACAAACAATCAATTCATTGCTCTTTATAATTTTAGCATAGACTAGCGAAACCCGCAGAACTTCGTTTGCGTATATTCCCGCTTCCCCTGGGCTTTTCGTATAATCTTATCGGATGCCTACGTCATCAATAGCACACCACCCTTCAAGTTTCAAATCTCTAAAACCAGAGGTACTACCAATGCGTTGACTGCTACAAGTAAGGAGAGAAGCAATAAAGAAAAAAGACCGTTCGAATTGTGTTTAAATTTATGTGCCCGACTGTACAAAAAGACTAATCGGGTTTGGAAAGGCGGCAAATGAATTGAAAAAAAAAAGTTATATGTTTTGTAAATTAAATAAACGCTGTTTTTATAAAAGTTACAAAGGTTCGAATTCACATGACACAGTCACAGGTTATCTTGCCTTCGCCACCAGAGGGCGCGGGTTCGATTCTCGCACGAGTCAAACATTTTTATGTGATGACATTTTGTGTTCTAGAGTCTGGGTGTTTTCTGTGTATTAAATTATTTTATTATATCCGTTGTCTGGTACACCCACAGATTTAGTGTATATGTAACTCAAACAAAAAGGAAAATCCACAAAATTAAATATCTTGCTTGCACACATGTAGATTACACGCACACTAGTGTATTTTGTTTTTGGTCTCGCCTCAATCAAACCATTGCCGATCTATACGCTAGTAAGTATATACTAAATCTATGGGTACACCATTACACAAGCATATACCAATACCAATAACACGAGCAGATTGAGCCTAGCGTACTTTAAATAAATATGTAGGGACAAATCACACAGATTAAGCTAGCCCCAAAGTTAGTTCGAAACTTGTGTTATGGGATACTAACTCAACGATACTATATTCTATAACAAATACATATATAGATAAACATCCAAGACCTGACTCCAATCAGAAAAAGTTCTTTTTTCGTCATGACCCGAGCGGGATTCGAACCCGTGACCTCCTGGGTGGAGGACTGGCGTGGTAACCATTACGCCACGTAGGTCGTCAAACCAGATGGTGTGTGAGTTGTGTAGTTTATTTATTTCGATTAATTGAAGCCGAGTCAGCCATAATGAAAACAGGGAACTTTCAGTAATATAAGCTCATCCTATTATTCGTATGATATCGAACACTTACAAGTGTAAATAAGACCTATAATCCTTCCTTATAGCAGATTATAGTGGGGATAATACGTTATTCATTTATATGCTAGGTTTCCCTAGAGGGGTTCGCCGTGATGAGAACCCCAAAATTGACGATTCGGATCTTAATCAGAACGGCCATAATACATATTATGTTACTTATATATATTTGTTATGAAAAGAATAAGGCTTTCCACTAATATTATAATACTAGCGATGCCCGCGCAACTTCGATTGCCTGTAATCCGCTTTCCCGTGGGAATTTTGGAATGTTTTATAAATAAAAGCCTTTCTCTTGAAGCACTCTCGACGACCTCTGTGGCGTAATGGTTACCATGCAGGTCCGCCACCCAGGAGGTCCCAGGTTCGGTCGGGTCATGATGAAAAACGAACTTTTTCTGATTGGCCTGGGTCTTGAATGTTTTACTATATATTTATTTGTTATAAAATATATAGTTGAGTTAATATCCTATAACACAAGTCTCGAACTTACTTTGGGACTAGCTCAATCTGTGTAGTTAAAAATTTTTTATTAAAAAAACTGCATCATAATCCATTGCGTAGTTTTAAAGGTCTACATGGTATACATGGGGACAGACAGACAGTGGGAATCGACTTCATTTTATACTATGTAAAAATAATACTAGCTGTTACCCGCGGCTTCGGTGGCGTGGTCCAGAGGATTTGCCATTCATTCTGACGACCTCCGTGGCGTAATGGTTACCACGCCAGACCACCACCCAGAAGGTCCCGGGTTCGATCTCCGGTCGGCTCATGATGAAAAACGAACTTTTTCTGTTTGGCGTCAGGTCTTGGATGTTTATCTATATATGTATTTGTTATAAAATATAGTAGTAATGAGTTAGTATCCCATAACACAAGTTTCGAACTTACTTTGGGTCTAGCTCAATCTGTGTGATTTGTCCCTAAAGTCCCTATATATATTTATTTATTTATTCTTTTTCCCATAGGAATAAGATATTTACTCGCGATAAAGTAGCCTATTGTTTTTTATATTTCATTTATTTAAATTGTACATGTAGGAGCTAAAACTTAAAGCTTACGCTAAAACATGGACCCTCGACAGGGTATTGCAATTATTATGTCACTCTCCAGACCTTAATCTGTCCCGAAAAATCGTGTCAATCCGTTCATTACTTTCGACGTGAAAGGACAAACAAACACACTATCGCATTTAACAATAAAATACTCTTTATTGCATTACAAAAAAGGGCAAACATATAGGTAAAGTACAACCAGACGTTTATAATATTAGTATGAATGTGAACGTTAGGTTTTTTCTTACTTACGGCAGGCAAACAAGCATATGTCATCACATGAATATTGTCATAATTTGCTTACGGGTCTCACTCATCGAATGAATCGCGTTGCTGCTTCACACCGATATTCTGTGAGAGGGTACCGAGCGAACTTGCCCGATTCAATGCTCTACTATTCCAAAAATGTGTGTTGTCACGAATTATCTAATATTAGTCGGACAAGGGCAATAAATAAAGGTAAACAAAACATAAAATCTGATCTCCTTGTTTGGGGGTGGGGGTCGTTGACCCCTGCTCACTAAAATAGACGGTCAAGTGTGAGCACTGATTGAAAATGTCAACACACAACAAAATATAGTTTTTATCATATAAAATTTGTATGTCCTCCTCTATGCCTTTTCACTTTATTTCCTTCCTTATTCTTAAAGTCAGTGACTCCCATGACATCACTGTGTTCCATGGGTGTCGGTGCTCATTTACCATCATTATCAATTTTAAAAAATCCCTTCCTAAAAAAAAATATCACTTTGAAAAATTTTGGTATAAAGAAAAGGACCATGTCATAAATTGGTATTACTCGAATCTAATTTATACTACTCGAGGAAAAGACAATATTATATTAACATGTCAGACTGTATGTTCAATGCAGCATCGAGCAACGAATACAGACTGCAAAATAGTCAAATATCAGTGAAGATCCCGAAAATTACAATAGGTCTCATTGGTACTCCCCCGAAATAATTTCAGATATCATCATAACACATTTTCATATATTCGATTGGTTTGCTTATGGGGGAGTATTGTGGGTAGTAAATTATCCAGGAAGTACTTTCCTATGTACATAAATAAATAAACAATTTAATTCATAACAAAATATTTCCACGCGATTGGCTCGGGTTGTGATCAAAATGTAATTTATACTTTGTCCCTTTTTCCAAATATTTCTAATTCAATTACCTGCCCATCCCTTAAGTAACTTCTAAAGTTATATTAAATACTCCTTTTTCTGCCCAAAAATATAAAATTAATTCAATTTTACTTAAATGATAACCCTGTTCGGCGATGATTAGCAGGGCTGTATTTAGTTTCAGTAATTTAACTTTAATTTTATAAGAAGTTTGACTTAAAATAAATAGGTTTTAACAATACAAACTCAATACGACAAGAGTAACTTTAATGACAAATTGACTTTATAATAAGTTTTAAGAATTCAATTTGTCATTAAAGTTACTCTTGTCTTCTATGGTTCAGAGGAAAATGTTCTTGCGTGATACCTAGAAGAAAACGTACGAGAAAATAATATGGATATACGGATTCAACTCTCTAGAAGTAAGGCGCAACTGCAACTTGCTTACAATCTGGTGTCGTGTCTTAAGAGGTGAAGGCGACTGTCCTGAACTTGTGGCACATTTGGTAAGGTTCTTTGTCCCGCCTGTGAAAAAACATTTTCTGAGGCTGCGAACTCACAACCTCTTGTCCCTTCCCAATACTCGGAAGGTATCGCGATTTAATTCTTCTTGGTCTGCGTACTAGCCTTATTGAACTCCCTTCTGTCGTCGGCACCGGAATGTGATGTGTTTGCATGGAGATGGAATGGATGAATGTGTGTTATGAATGTCTTAGATACTGTGAGAAGATGGTTGGTGTAACTGTCAAACTAATGAAGAAAAACAGAAATAGCACGAGACTGAAAGCAGAATTGAAATGCATTTGGGAAACTGGTTGTTTGTATATGTAACAAATAATATATTATGATACTTCTTTTCATTTAGTCTACGAATCATTCATTACTTTTCAACAATTTCGCAGTTTTTACGGTAATACATGCGATATAAAAAAAAAAAAATTCTTCGTCCATTCTATGTGCATACGGAGATGCGTCATAACGTAGACGACATGCATCCCGCTCGATGAAAACTCATGTTAACAATTTACTTCTCTAGCGAGTTTTTAAAATTCAATGATGGTGTTTGAACTAGTATGACATACCTTATTTCAATATGATCTTGTGTATAGTTTATCGCAATAACGGGATATTGATTCAAGCAGTGCTTAATAAAGTTTTTTTTAATTGTCCAAATAATAATAGAAAGTCAAAACATTGCGAATTGTCGTATCTAAGTTCATCCCTGTCGCCTGCTGACTACGGTATGTCGGTCATTACCGCGGAATTAGCACACGCGACCTCAGGGCTGCCTCACTAATTGTTATTATTGTTTGGTTACCTGCCTCCCTGGTATGCGAGCTATGCGTACATTTGTTTAACACGAATTAGTATAACGTAATGTCAGCTACGTACAATTAAATTTGAGTTTTGTGTTAGAATGTATTGTGTCTATTTACATTTTGCATTGTTAAGAATTTCGTACAAAATATCAGATTGCTTACATAAATCGCACCCTTTTATTGAAAGTGTAAAGGTTGGCGCACAGTAATACGGCCAAAACTTACAAATTAACATAATATTATTCAAATTAGTCAATTCAATCCAAACTTAAAATTATAAATGCGAATGTCTGATTGGTTGTCCTTTTTTCACGTCGAAAGTAATGAACGGATTGGCATGTTTTTTTTGTGAATAGGTTAAGATCTGCAGAGTGACAGGCAATTTTTTATCCCAGAAAACTTCCCACGGTAAAAATAAAGTATATATAGCTAGTTGAAGTAGTACCTGATTGATAGTAAGTGATCACCAGCGCCCACGGAGCACAAATTGTAATCATTGAGTCGTTTCCGACTTTTACCAGAGACAAAGGATCTTTAAAAATAATATTTTTCTGTAGAACCATAGATTAAAGTGTGCTCAAAAAGAAAACAAAGAGTTAATCATAGCCAGTCCAATCTCGTGAAGACAATAAATGTACCCTACAGGGAGGGAATAATGAAGTATTGAAAACAGGCAAAAACACCAATCAATAACCCATAGTCTCGAGGGACGGGGGTGGTACAGGTGTAGTGGAAGTAACGAGCATTCTGAATATACATTCGATTCAATGAAATCTCTTTATTTCACAACAGTAATTCAAGTTAGAAGTGTCCATAATCTTTATTTTGTTAGATTATCTCTCACTATGGTTTGGTTATCTTAAATTAATTCAATTATACCGCGAGAGAAGCTAGTTTCCGAAAGGCGTTTTTTAAAGTTTTAGCTGTCACTGTCAAATTATAGATGAAAAAAGAGATAGCGTAGGATTTAATGTGGAATGAATATTAAAATGTGTTTCAGACTGACTGTCACAAAGGTTTCCCCGTTTCTTTGTTTATAGAAATAATTAAACAGAACCCTTACAATTTGTGCATGATCAGGTTTTTTCATTACCACCATAAAAATAATCTAATCCCTCTTTTTACGGTCATTAAATTGTGAATTAGTGCACAGCAATGCATAGTAAAATATCTATAAAAACGTTCAAATCAGACGGATTTCCAGACAAGTGACGCCAGGAAAAATATATAAGATTCCAAGGGAATATTTTATGTAGTCCTACTTTTGTTCCAGAAGCTTCTTCACATCCTTGTCTCTCAAATACCGCAATGTCTGAAGAGTAAGAGAGAAAAGAGAAAAGTCTTCAACCAGTGTGTTCTCCCCGTCGCGCGTCGGTTCAGCCATGACCTACGGCTCAGAGACGTGAACTCTGGTCGTCAGGCTGGTCCATAGATTAAAACTCACATAGCAGGCGATGAAGAGAGCTATACTCAGAGTTTCACTAAGGGACAAGATCCAAAATGAAATTCGGATAATGGAAAGTATTGGGAAAGCAGGAATGGAAGCAGCAGGTAGATATAAGCTGATGATGAAGGTGATGATCTCATAAGTATATTTCAGGATAATCCATTGAGAAAATTCGATAAATAAGCTGTCTGTGAAACTGTCCAATTTCTAGTTACACATTTCTTCGATTATAGGTACATCGAGTATACAACCAACAATATAAAGTGTCCTTATTCAACGTACTGAGCTCTAAGTGAGAGATATTACAAGACAGTAAACAGAGAACATAAAACAGGCGTTATTATCACATCGTGAATTATACCAGACGGATACACTATCTACTATATACATTTTAAAGTTGATGTAACAGATATGAATATTGTTGATATTAATACGTGGGCTTCATTTGCCATTTCTCTTCCCAGTTGTCATTTTGCTTTTTCCGAAATGGTAGTAGTTTATAGAGTAGCTTATTAATTTAATAATAATATTAATTATATTACGCCCAGACCGATGGGCACACGCCACTATTGAAATTCCATCTAGACAAAGGCCAAGAGGAAGACCAAGAAATAGATGGACAGACGAACTGACGGAATTTGATAGCAATTGGAATGGAGAAACAGCAGAGATAGTTGGAGAAGGAGAGGCCTTTGCCCAGCAGTGGGACATAAATGGCTATTTAAAATGTAATTTTAAAATATGTAAAACATGACAAGAGAACGTGCCTGTGAAGGCCTACTCTGAAAATAAAGATTTTAATTTTAACTTTTTCATTTGTCGTCAATTTCCTTTTACATAGGTAAAGAAAGAAATAAACAAACAATGACAAAAAAAGACAATTTTTTTGGAAGAAGAGACTAGATACAGTATTATTAAATTTTTTATCACAAACCTGGCTCGTAACTGAGCTAACTCTTTATAATAAAACCTAATGTGCTAACCATCAAAGTGAATCGAACATAAAAACTTATAGAAAAAAATAAAGGATTCAGTTCTGAAACTAACAGCAAAATCGTCTGAGAATTAACGAGTAATAAATAAAATGGTTAAAAATAAACTTTCGCAGACTTCGCCTGTGTGATTGGTTTACTCCGAAAGTTGAATAAAGCCCCATGTAAAAGAAAGTTTTTGAGTAATTTAATAATTATTTGCTGGGACGTGTCTTAATTTTGTATAAATTATTTATTTATTTTATTGTATTTGGAAATACTATTCTAATCTATTTTTTTTTGAACTAGTACAGTCAGGTGCACGTCGAGCTTTACACTTGTATTACAATATTGGCTCTTATGACATAGAACTTAAGAATGGTACAAATCGATGCTCTTGACTGTACTAAAAAAAAATTGAGTTTCTATTGGTGTTGATGGTCGACGTAACGATTGAAATGAAATGAAATGAAATGAAATCGTTTATTTCAGAAATTAGACCTTCACAGGCACTTTTTCTTGTCATTTACAATTTGTATATATGTATAAAGAGAATATACTACGTTATATACTACCACCATTTCGGACACAAGCAAAATGGCCACCGGTAAAAGAAATGGCGAAAGAAACCCGGTTACGGCCTTTTTTGTCATTTAGCAATATTTTTTTTCCTTTCACTCTTTTGTTACAATGTATAAGTACATTTATAAGAATAAATAAAATACAGATCCAGGTACATACAGAAATCAAGCTAAAAACGCGGGATGTCGATCCAAATAGCGCTATGGTCAAATCCTAAATATGTCGAATATGCTGTTAATAAAGCGAGCAGACCAGTCCCCCAAGATGACAACCACAACTGAGAGTCGGCCCGCCAGCCTCCATCACTGAGCTCACCATCAACAATATTATGAACAATATTGGAGGGAACACAGCGACCCGACTCCCGATGCGACCGTAATCCCGGAAGAGCCCATTCACAAAAACAACCCCGTCAAAAAGAATTAAAAGTATAATGAAAATGCAGCACTATTTAGATGACACCACGACGTGTGTCCATTGATATTATGAGAAAAAATATGATAACGAACATTTATTATTTATGGAGTTTATCGAACATTGACTGGCTTTTAATGACAAGTTTGAGCATTTCATTTTCGCATAGGGGCCATGGAGACTTTTCATTTAAATACTCATTAATAGTGTAATAGGCTTTACTGATTAAGAATTTTTTAACATTTAATTTGAAGCTATTATTGGAGAGGTTTTTAATGTAATCGGGAATTTTATTATACATACGCAAGCCTTGAATAATAAAAGACTTTCCCGCTTTTCTCAGCCTAAATTTAGGAACAGCTAATTTGTTCTTATTACGCGTATTAAAACTATGAACATCGCACACCTGGTTATAATCATGAATGTTTTTACGAACAAACATGATGCTGTCAAAAATGCACTGTGATGCCACCGTGAGGATATTGGTGGCTTTAAAAAACTCGCGTAGAGACACCCGGTAACCAAGTTTATAAATAGAACGCACTGCACGTTTCTGCAGCACGAAAATCGAATCGATTTCCGCTGCTTTACCCCAGAGTAGAATGCCGTACGACAGCAAACTATGAAAATAACTAAAATAAACTAGTCGTGCCGTGTCGACATTGGTGAACAGTCGAATTTTCCTAACAGCGAAAGCAGCCGCACTAAGTTTACCTGCTAGGGTTTTTATATGATGATGCCATTGTAGTTTACTGTCTAGTACAATGCCCAGAAAAGTAGTCGTTTCAACCATTTCTAACTTTTCATCGTTAATAACGACTGATGACTGACTAATAGCTTGGGTTGCATTCGGGAGTGTAAAGGCTATGCATTTTGTTTTATTGGCGTTCAGTACCAGATTATTTACAGTGAACCATTGTAGTAGAAGAGACAGCGTCTTGTTAATGTTATCGACATTAGAATTTTTTCTGTCTACTTTAAAAATCAAAGAAGTGTCGTCTGCAAATAAAATAGTGTCGCATAAATTATGAGTTACATAAGGCAAGTCATTAATATAGACTAAAAAGAGAAAAGGGCCCAGAATTGAGCCCTGGGGAACGCCTATACTAGTAGGACAGCCTGCAGAGGTCGCTTCATTTACTCTCACTTTCTGAATTCTGGCGTTAAGGTAGGAGGACATGACACTGATTGAATAACTGTCCAAGCCATAGAATTTTAACTTCTTAACTAAGGTCTTGTGATCAACGCAGTCAAAAGCCTTGGAAAGATCGCAGAAAACACCAACAGCGTTCATGCTTTCCTCTTCATGATTGATATTGGTTGAAACAATGAGCCCATCTCACTCTATCAATATCGGAAATGTGAGAGGGACATACTGAGTACTCGTAATCGTAAGTATTATTTTGATACATTGAATTTTATTTAAAGAATAAAATAAACATACAAACAAAGTTTTTACTTGACTTTTTTTATTTTCTTTTAAGAAAACGAGAAAAAAAAGGGACGGTTGCACTCCGGGAGTGCCGGCAGAAGTGAAAACTTAAACATCAACGTTGTGCATTTTTGAATATTTTGGAATGGTTAGGGAATCTTCCGATTTTTCGATCAGGCTACGGATCTGACGCGAGACATTTTTTACCCATCTAAAAAAAGTGCCAAGCTTCCCTAAAGAAGTTTTCACTTTTAAAAAAATCTTTAACTTAATAGTAGATTTAAATGTATGTAGAGGCAAATAAAACTTTGTGGCAGACTATTGTACATTTTTATGTTTATTCTAATTTCTAATGCTTATGATTTTCCCGTGCGGGGATCGAATACGCACTCTCTAGACTCTAGTGCCGCTCCACTGTACCGGGTTGTCAAGAAACCTATCAAGAGTTTATCCCTTACAGTTTTTAACTTTGACTTTTACCTTGTCTTCAATAAGATGGTACAGTCAGAAGCACGTCGAGCTTTATACTAGCAGTACAATTTTGGCTCTTATGACATAGAACTTAAGAACGGTACAAGTCCAATATGTAAAGGTCGACCTGCTCTTGACTGTACAAGGACATTTTTGATTTTCATACACTTCACATAATTCATGAAAGTATAATTTGTGTTCGGCAATGGAACATTCCCCTCCTGGATGGGTGCCAATCGTTCTAGACGTCTGGACGTGTTTAACTAGTGAAGTCAGGGGTCGTAAACTGTTTTTTTATTATATAATTTTAATCATTTACATAATATATCTACATAATATCGAAGTTGAACCCAAGTCGGTTTTGCGTGTCCTTCCGTCTGTATTATCCAAAATCAATAGTACCTCAATAGATTGCAAAACTTTGATACCATCAACTTGTTGTATTGTTGTTTAAATTAATGTTAATTTAATTTAAACAACAATAAAAAAATGTATGTGATGATAGATGATCCCAGTCAGGTGGTGATACAGCTGACTTGGATCATCTATCATCGATAGTCGGGATCGCTTGACACTCTCCGAAGCATCGAAAATCAATTTTTTTTTGTAAAGCCGTTATTTAGAGAGTCTTCACAGATGGTTTCTCTTATCATACAGTAATTTTTGTAATTAATCTCCTCTCTAAGCTCAGAGCAAGAAAAGCAAAATGACTACTGGTAAAAGAAATGGCGAAAGAAAACCGGTTACCACCTTTGTTACTATTATACTTTTGTAAACCCCATCAAAATACTGACTAGTATCATCGTAACTTGCGTGTATTCATGAATTTATGCCACGACATTCCACATACAGACAAACATTATATTCAACTAACTGATTGAATAGTTGTCATTCCTGTGACGCGGTTGTGGTCGCATACCGCGGTTTACGGACTCGAACGCTGGACCACTAGTAGATAATTTAGAATATACATTCTAACGTATATACCATTAGCTGTGTTTGCATACGTAAAATCAGTAGTACCTAATAAGTAATTATTAAACTCGAAATAAAACTAGAGAATTTGTTTAAACGCACTAATCTCAGAAACATTTGATTAATGTTAAGTTTCTCGTATAGTCATCATCATCTCAGCCACAAGAAGTCCACTACTGGACAACCTCTCCTTATAAGCTTTACTAAGTTAAAGCTTATGAGGCCTGCAATCTTCTATTTAGTTATTATTAATTAGTTTATTTCTCTTTAGTTCTGTTAAAATTGTGTCAAAATGGCTGTTATCAATTTATCGATGATTTACATCAACGCAAATAATATGCCAAAAATAAACTCTCGTGAAAACACGGCCTTTTCTTTTCGAGTCAGTGACCACACACAGCTCAAATCAGTTTTTTTTTTTTTTGACGATGTTGTGCAAGCTAGTGAAGCGCTAACGGGATACGCTTCACCAGCAACATTGGTTTTACGTGGGCGAGGTGTCAACCCGCCGCACAACCCCCGAAATGCTGGAGGACCACACCCGTCGTTGGTCAGCGAGTCCATCGGACTTAGCCGGTTAGTGTAGCTAGGCTGTACTACCGACCATTCCCCTATCCGCCACCTTGGGGACGCTCCCCTACGCTGTGAGGGCCAGCGCGGGGCTCAAATCAGATTTGCCCAATATCTGTCAACGGCAACACCCTTATCGGTTGCCATGAGAAGATCCTCCCGAGTACAGTCAGCTGGTCACATTGGGCAAGCTATCAAATGTGCCATATCTTGGACTGGTCATATCGACCACAGTCACAGTTGATGTGGGATGGATCAATGAAGCCCCATTTGGCCAGACTGTCCCGACAACGGCCAACCTGGGTCCGAAGTCTATTAAGCGACTTCCAGATTGGCCATTGTAGCTCATGGCCAGGAACTAGGTGTTCAGCAACTGTGATATACTCGGGGGGAGCAACGGCCTACCAGAGGTCGCATCGCACCTTGTCTTAGGTGGGTCATCCGATCCTATGGATGTAGTGTTCCGCAAAAAACTCTTCCGGCTTTTTCGGGTTGGAGGTGTTTGGCGAAAACGCGGCGAATAAGCGCTATGTGGACAAGGTTTTACCCACAGTTGTCACCAATTGCGCTATAGACATGAAAATAAGAAGAATCCTTACTAATATTATAAATGCAAAAGTGACTTTTGAATAGATGTTTGTTACTCTTTCTGTTTTTATGTGATTGTTTAAAAGTTAAATTTGTATGGTTGTCTGTTACTCTTTCACGCAAAAATGGCTTGATAGATTTGTTTGAAATTCAATATACGGGTAGTATATAACCTGGATATACAAATAGATTTTATCCCGGAAATCAGATCGGTAACAACGGGACTTAAGAGAGGTAGGGCACAGCGGATAATCCGCTCAAGTCGGAGCAGCCCGTCTAGGGAAGGACCTCCACCTTACAGAAGATCGATCGTAGCCAAACAGCATTGGTCTTGGCTATGTTGTATTGCTACGCTGAGTAAGGTTTCCAGAGCTCCACTTGGGGGGTTGGGAGGGTTGGCAACGCGTGAGTGATACCCCCGCTATTGCAAGCGCCTTTAGGCTACGGTGATGCTTACCATCTTACCGTATGCTTGTTTGCCAACTTTGTGGTATAAAAAAAAACGGGATTTTGCTGGTAAAACCGCTTGCATCGGCTAGTAATTCATAAAAATATCGCAAGTTATCGCAAGTAATTTAAAAAAGTATTGAACATTTTCTTGTAGATACAGTAAATGCCACAAAGGGGTGAAGAAGAAAAGCGAATTCGTCTTTTCTAATGCCCTATAAATAAACATGGGGGGTGGTGTAAAGGAGCGTTTACATTGTCTAGATTAAACAGAGAGAATGGGCATAACGAAAATCTCGATGAACTTGGATAGTTTTGTGGATTTTTTTTAGCAATTCACTCTGTGCCTCCTATTTCCTAAATTATTGAATTTGGCGAAATCTGCTAACTAAGCTGGATCAGTTCTACGCAGAGGGCGTACATGGGGCGTATAGAGCTTTGCGCGTCCAGTAGGTACACAGTACAACGATGCCTTCAGGGTAGCGTTATATATAATTATCAGAAAAAGAAGTGCCTAGCTACTGCATGGGGAGCCTGTCAGACCTCCGTCACTTCTCAAAGTGCTAGGAGTCTGTCGGGCTCTCATAAAAACAACTTGAGATCTCTCTCTCTCTCACACTATGACTGAGGGAACTGTGATCCAGTAAACTGGTCGCACTCCAGGTCCTGTTTTTAACCATTGATTTCGGAGGTATGACTTTCCATCAGATAATCCGTTTGCTTCATTGTTAGTCATGTGACATAAAAAACTGCACAACCTGTATCTCACACATAATATAAATAATTGTAAAAGGTCTCCTACGGCCTCTTAGAATGGCTTATTGATGTAGTGAACCTTTTGCGACGCAGCTGTTGCAGAGTGGGGCACAAAGCGATAAAAACCCAGGTCTCACGTAGGACTACGCCACATTTCACATAGCACAATGTGCACTTATCAATATGACACGTAAATCTAGGTAGGTATTTCACAAATATCCAAGTCTAGACAAATTAGGTAACTGAATGATATTAAATTATCTTTTTCAAATCTAATGTCTTCGTTTTGCTATTCTTTTATTTACTCAAAAAAGTGAAAATCATTTGTGCTTTTCTATACTTATTTATTTTATTTTTTGCTGATTTAAATATCCTCTACTATGATTTTAAGGGCAGTCCAAACAGATATTAGTATCTCTATTTCTCCTAAGAACACTTGGCAAATCGACTATACATTTATAAAATTAGTAAATCCTATGTGTTGCCAACGCAAAATGTATCCATAATTCTCACAACACATTATTATTTTTTTTAATTAAAGAGCGTAAAATTATGTTTCAAGAAAAAATATCAATTGTAAATATTATTATTAAGGTCAATATCACAAAAGTGTATATTTTCCATTCTAAACACTATGTTTATGCTAAGCTTGAACCAAACCAAAACTAGACAGTTGCAAAGTTACACGAGTTTGCAATGCGCTGCAACACTTCAGTACCAGACGCTTCAATTAATGACGGAGAGGAGGGCCATTCAAATAATTGACAAGTTTTTGCCTCGTCTGTGTTAGGAATGATAAAAGATTTTAAAAAATATATTAATTGGTTCATTTTTATGATTATTTGAAATTGTTATTAAAATTCAAATGGCCTCTTACAGCTAAAAGACTTCGCCGCTATCAGCGACGGCTTACCACCAATCTACCGAAGACGTTGTTGCCGCCGAAAGCCGAAAGTTGTCGCCTGGCCGTAATCCGCCCGGGGGCAAGCGGTAAAAACAAATGTACTAAAATGTTGAATGACGCCACGAGACGCCCGTAACGAACGTGAGCGATTTTTGGAGAGACTCGCGGCGCGTGGAAATTAATATGTACTTATGTAAGCATGTTTTTTTTATTTCCATAAGAACGGGAATATCGAGGCTGCGTGTCCATGATTATTTATATTATTACAAAAAATCACCTTTCAATTTTTCAAATTTTTAAATTTTTTAAATAACACATCGATCTGTCTGTGAGTAAAAGCCGTTTTCCTTCCTTCCAAAGTTCAGCAAGCCCCTGGAGTCTATATGATCCATTGGCAACGGTGATCACTTACCATCAGATGACCACGCTCGTTTGTCAATACCTTCCATAATAAAACTACTTATTTCAATTTTATCATGTCAAAGACGATGTTTGGCGAGTCCCTTATGTGGGAATTAAACTCATATTTATTACACAGTCAATTACATGTGCATATCATAAATAAATCATGGGTAAAACTACATTTTCACAAAGTTTTCCCTCTTTGTAGATCAAAATAAATTATTTCATTTGACGCTAAATATATTCTACTCGTTTTCACAAAGGGGTCCGGTAAACGGCTCGGAAAAAAATTACCCGACCTTAGAGAGAGATGGATTACACTGATTATGTGTGTAAGACCAAGATGTATATATGTTTGTTAGCTCATATATAATAAAAGGCTGTTTGTGCGTTGTTTTATTGAAGTCATATTGTAGCCTTAATGTGTGCCTTCAGATATAATTTTCAATTTTAAAAAATGTTTATCTTTTTGGCTACTTTTAAGAGGATTCGATGGTATGAAAAACTCGCGGACAGTCAGCGGTATAAAAAGTATGTTGTCACTTTTGTATCTTGTCACTGTAACATTAAAAGATTTTTACAGGGTCGGCAACGCGCGAGTGATACTCCCGGTATTGCAAGCGTCCATAGACTACGGTGACCGCTCACCATCAGGCGGACCGTAAGCTTGTTTGCCACCTTTGTATTGTATCAAAAAAACATGTTCCTTTAAAAAGTCTTCAGTGATATGTAAAATACTAAACTAACAACATATTTATACCGCTTACTGTACACTCAAACTGCTAGTCGTATGTCGCTTACTGTACTGTCATATATCGATATGAAAGGCACAAGACAGGCGAAAATGAGCCTCGATTTTCGTACACTTCGCTACACAAGCAAGCAACATGAACGCAGCTCTTAAATTTAGAAGAACTGACTATACACTAAAATATCCTATGTTATCGTTTTCTTTTGATAAAATACTCGTTTTCTCTTGTTAGCAAAAAAATAACAAAAAGCGGCCAAGTGCGAGTCGGACTCGCCCATGAAGGGTACCGTAGCAGCAATTGCGGTTTACGATATATGACGTATTAAAAAAAACTACTGACTAGATCTCGTTCAAACCAATTTTCGTTTGTTTGTATAGTGTTGTACATCATATATTTTTTAATTTTGTTGTTATTACATGTTACGGGGGGGGGGGGGGGGGACACTCATTTTATCACTTTGGAAGTGTCTTTCGCGTAAACTATTCGTTTAGAAAGAAAGTATTTTAGACCCCTAAAAAACGGGACCTACTTTATGCCTTACAAGCTTACAAATTTGTGCCTTACTAACTGCGATCAAAGAATGAGTCACTTTTGCCTCACTAACTTCCTCATGAATCGTATGTGCCTCATTGGACAGTTAAGTTAATGTGAATATATCCAGGTGTAACATAACACCACAGTGCGAATACATCAGGTCGACTTAATTACAATGTGTCCATTCAGTTGATTATTTAGCCCTTCCTGATGCACAATTACTGCCGCTCTAATTGCATTTTGTAACTGCATAATCCAATATTCATTTTGGCAGGTAGGTAACACATCGATTTTATCAATTTGAGACAGACAAATTGTAGAAACGAGTTTTAAGTATTTCTTTTATTCTTTGAGTTTTTGCAACTTATAAAAAAACTAATTCTAAATCTGCAATTTCTGTCATCTAAATTTCAGCCATTGTTGAGCTGTTTTTTTTTATAATAAAAAAAAATATAAGTAGAAGATTTTCAAATGAGCAAGCGGAGCACCTGATGGTAAGTGATCACCGCCGTCCACGGAGTACAAAAACTCCAGAAGTCGAGACGTTGCTGAAATCTGAAACTTGCCCCCGACAAACTCTACTGAATGAGCCAGCGACACAATGTTTCGTTATGAGACGTTCAACGACAGGATCATTCAACTGCGAACGTTTTGCCGACAAAACAATTCTTTCATGAATCGACGACAGAATCTTTCACTAAAGAACAATTAGTTTTAATAGGGATAAAGGAGTTTCATTAACAATATTTTTGAATAATGGAACACCTCTGTGTTCAGGCCGATCTTTTACAGGGAGAACAGAGGAAATAAGGGGAAAAGGTATAGCAGAGTAGGTGGGCTTCTAGATCTCAATATTCGAACGAATAGTATTGCAGCTAGAGGGTGATACTTCACCAATCGAGCTGGCCCATTTCAAAAATGTTCATTGTTCAACCACTCTAATTAATCAAATCGTTTCAGAACAAATAGCTGTCATGGTGTGCGTTATTGCACGTTAGTTGTTCGAGATTGGCATTAACAATTGGATATCTGGACAGATGTAATGAAATATAGCTTTTAAGCTATGCATATCGCCAAGCCATAATGAAAGCTGCATACACATTGCAAACATTAATCCAACATTTCTGACCTGTCCAACTCACTCTCCATGTGCCCACTAAATAGAACGTTACAAATTTGAATTTCGAACTAAACGTAAACTCGAATCAGTTTGGCCGACGGCGGGCGCAGATTGGCGGAGTGAATGATGACGTCATCAATTCTCGTCGAGCGACCAACCGCAGCGCGCCACGAGACTGTCGGCTACCTATCAGCGGGAGTTATTTAGTGATGAGCTACTTGTAATGGCCGCTATGTTAGTTTTAACTATTTAATGATTGACGTCATTCGAATAAATTATGTATTTATGGTATGGGAAACGTATAAAGGACGTCCCATGCGACATACTAAAGTGGTAATATGCTAAGCTTTCTTGCCAGTTTACTTCTTAACGTACAAATCTGTCGTCTAAACTGATGGTAGGAAAAAATTGTGTCAATTCGAAAGAGCTTGTAATAGCTGGGTACTTATCCACAATCTAAATAACACGACATTCCCGCGCTGGCCCTCACAGCTAGGGGAGCGTCCCCAAGGTGGTGGATAGGGGAATGGTCGGTAGTACAGCCTAGCTACACTAACCGGCTAAGTCCGATGGACTCGCTGACCAACGACGGGTGTGGTCCTCCAGCATTTCGGGGGTTGTGCGGCGGGTTGACACCTCGCCCACGTAAAACCAATGTTGCTGGTGAAGCGTATCCCGTTAGCGCTTCACTAGCTTGCACAACATCGTCAAAAAAAAAAAAATAATAACACGACATTGTTCACCAAAAGTGTATAATTTTAAAGTTATACTTACCGGATTTTAAGAAAAATAGAATTGTTTCTTTACATCAGTATATTTCCTTTCTTTTTTTTCATTCTTCTAAAATAACTGTCAAATTATCTGATAGACACCTTAGCAGGAACATATCAGTTGAAAATAGCCATAATAAAATTGCATTTCACGTTAATCTCCTTTAGAAATCTTTGTCTCATAAAACCCTTATATTCAAAACTACCTATATAAAAGTTATCACTGAAGTTTTCATAATAAAGTATACTGAACTTTATAATTTTAAGTACGCCATTAAAATTATCTAAATAGAAACAGTAAACAAGAAACTTTGCGCTATCAGAAATATAATAACTACATGATAAAACTTCCCGATAAGCAATACACTACTTGAACGTAGATCTTAAATCCTATGAATCATAGTGTAGTTTAAAACAGTAGTGAAGATAATTCTTTATTTTAAGACTTAATTTACACTATTCAGACGTTTTAAAAACGAGTATTTTTATGCGTAAAGTCTAGCTCTACTGCTATGAATTAGATCACTACAAAATCATAGTACCTAGATGCTCGTGGCTGGCTCGATCGTGGCAGCACTAGATTCTCACAGAACATCCATGTTAAATAGCGGTAAAATCAGTTGTTTCTCATACGATGAGCTTATACTCCGCCGGACGGAATGCAGGTATACTTGTCTCGCTTCCTATTCTGTTACCCGATTTTTCATGACTCTTATGACTCCAAGAGTCCATGACCAGCAGCCTATGGGCGCTTGCATCTCCATATCACTCGCGTATGTCTGAGCCTTCTTGCGATTTTCCCAACTGTTTTTTATACTATGACTAAACTTTGATGTAATTAGATACGTCTAGATGTCGTGTTCTAAGTTACGTCTCTATTTTGCAAGTATTCCAAACTTAATAGGATTTAATAGGATTTGGAGGCTGCATTGTGCCTCACTAATGAGATGCACTATGTGTACAGTCAGCGGCATAAATATGTTGTCCCTTAAAATAAAATAATTTATTTTTCAAGTAGATTTACAAGAAATACTTGCACGTCAATATTTTTTATCTTACTAGCACTTCAGACCTTGAATGGCCTGTTGAGAAGAAGTTAAGTACAGTCTAACTAAAGAAAGAGGTATCCAGAGGCTTTTTGGACCTGTCTGACCACTTGCTGAAGCTAACTGTCAGCAAGTGGTCAGACAGGTCCAAAAACTAGTTAATATGTATCGTACTAGAGAGTTCATGCCAAACAATTTTTCGTTTTGTATCTATTTTCGATTTTCACTAATTGGTTATAACGTATCATATGAAAATGGACTCAAATATTTATATATACAATACACGGAATAACTATTCGTTTAAATTAACGTAGGGTGAATGCCCAGTCGTGGGACATGTCTAGTAGTAGGACACTTAAATTATTTTCGGATTTGTAGTAACTAGGATCCGATTATTACCTAAAATTATTATTTTTAAATAATAATTAATTTTATTTTTTTTATATAAAAAAAAATTCAACCTGCATATTAACTAATATAATAATATTAGTTAATATGCAGGTTGAATTTTTTATCACCATCAAAATTTAAATATAAGTATTTTTCTGTTGTAAAAATCATGAATACGTTTTTTTCTTTTAGTATCACTTATTACTATTATTATACGTACGAAAATATTATTATTTTCAAAATTTTACCTACATTTTTTTTTCATAAAATAGGGTCATTTAATGATACCGTGTGTACAGTCAAGAGCAGGTCGACCTTTACATATCGGACTTTGTACAGTGCAAAAATGAGATAAGTAACCATTTTTGCACTTACCTACAGTGCAAAAATGGTTACTTATCTCATTTTTGCACTGTACCATTCTTAAGTTCTATTGTTTCTCTGTCATAAGAGCCAAAATTGTACTGCACTGCAAGTGTAAAGCTCAACGTGCTCCTGACTGTACATAGAAAAAATTTTGACGGTGACTAAATTTTCACCCTGTATATCCAAATTCGTTGCTGGCGAAGTTGCCTGTAAAATGTTATCCCAGTAATATTTAAGTTTTTCGTAAAAAAAAATGTATGAAAATATGTAATTAAGCGCGGAATTAAGTGCTGAATTCATTAAAAAAATATAAATCCACTCTTCAGCTATCTATAGGTATATTCACTATATTTCTAGCTTAAACATGTAGCATCGAGATACATTAGTACTTATACCTCGATGACATGACTGTAGCGGATTTTTTTGAAAAATATTCGTTTGCTTCTGAAACAAATATTTAAAAAAGAAATCCGCTTAAATGTCCCACGACAGGTAAATTACCCTGCCTATATAAAATTCTCAATTTTGTAACTTGACGCGATGCGAAACCGCAAAATAACAATATCATACTCACTTACAAATTCATGTTTGAATTTATTCGAAATTCATTTAAAATTTCCGCCATGATGAAACAAGCGACGATTTATCAGAATTAGCCCCGATTGGCGGAAGTGATGACGTCATCAATATGCAACTAATAATTCTATATTCGAATGTGATTCTATAATATAACACTATCTATTTCGAATTGTAACTTCGTTCAAGTTTAGCGATCCCTTTTTCGGACGCGGTGTAAATAAAAACCTTACTTCATCATCTCAGCCACAAGAAGTCCACTGCTGGACATAGGACTACTCCAAATATGTCTCTCCTCTGTCACTCGACCTATCCTGCTTATTTGGGTGTGTGCTTATTGACGTTCCAGGGGAGAAAGAGCTTACTGGGAACTCACAACGAATTTAATCAGAGTGCTTAGTACGAGTATTTTGATCACATTCGAACGAGTTAACGTTTATAAGCCGACTGAATTGAAAAAAAGTTTCACATTGTCAACTTACTAGAACTGTTACATATCCAAATTAGCCGGGTTACTCACTTTAAAATGTGAGCAAGTAATACACATATTTTTGATATGTAAGACGCGTCTTGGAGCCACAGCACACGGCGTATTTTATACGCGCAGAGGACGCGCGTTTCATGCTACATTGAGTTCTTTGTATGTTAGACGTCACAATGGAATGATTGCAACACCGTGTGCTGTGGCTCTTATAAATTCGCAACATGAGAATTCTTCTCTATTTGGTCGGTTTATTTACGTTGACATGATCGAATGTGACCAAAAATACTCGTACTAAGCACTCAGAAAGTAAGTAGATACGGATTAGATCGAAAGGACTTCGCACCTTAGCAACTACGTGAGAGATAATTTGAAACAAAAGGTATTATAATCTAGAGATGACAAATCAAATGAAGCTCGATTGCTGAACACCACGGTCTATTGTTACATTACTATTAGGACCTAATGATGTCAGGTGTTGTTTGCTATTTTGATTCCAATTATATAGATTGCAAAACAGTCTACATATTCTGTGACATGTTGGATACATGTGACTTATACGAGCTGCATTAAAACAATGTACTTCTGAATACATAAATAATGTGAATGTATATCGGTAGTGGTCGTGATTAACGATTAACATTGAATATATTTTCAGTGTCTAGACAATTCCAGCTAATAGGCCATTTTGTAAACTGTGATCACATAAAATTGTTTAACAAGCTTTCCGTCTGATAAAAACGTGACATTATCCCCTACTATGGGTTAACTAAAGTTATTTAAAGGCAAGTTAGAACGTCTCGAAGCTAGTCGCGGACAGACGGACAGAACGTGGCGAAACGTTATAATTATTGACACTATTCTAAAAAAATAAAAATAAATATTTTGCAAGTAGATTTACCATTTTTTTTATCCTTCTAGCATTTCAACGTGAATAGCCTTGAAGTAAAGAAAGTGCTGCAAAAAATTTAACAGATAGCCTTTTTTAAAAGCCTATATAATTATAATAATTAAACTCTTTATTGCACCAAAACAATAACAAAAAATAAATAAGAGAGGTAGGGCATAGCGGATAATCCGCTCAAATGAGAGTAGCTGGGGACGGACCATGGAAGGACCGACACCTTTCGGTTTGGTCTCGGCCATGTTGTGTTCCTACGGTGAGTAAGGTCTCCAGAGCTCCACTTGGAGGTTAGGAGGGCTGGCAACGTGTGAGTGATACCCCCGGTATTGCAAGCGTCAATAAGCTACGGTGATGCTTAATACCACCAGGCGGGCCGTATGCTTGTTTGCCAACGTTGTAGTATAAAAAAAATAACAATATATGTACATAAAAGTATTTTAAAGTTTTTTAAACATTGCAAAATAATAGTAAGAGTGCAGAGAAACAAATTACTGTATAGACCTTTATAATAATAACGAAATCAAAAAAATGCAAAACTTTTCTTTGTGTTACTACAAATCAGCTTAACTTGTTACAACTAAACGGCTTAAAATACTTTCTAAAGTATCCTCTTTAATCTTTTTTACACAAAAAATATCGACGCATTTGCATAAGCGTGGTACGGGGGTACGGGTAATGCATAGTCACACTGGCGTCTAGCCAGCAACAATTCATCTCCATTAACGCTTTCATTGAATAGCAGATACGCAAAAAACACTACTCGCGAGTAATGTATTTAAAACGACGAATAAAAGGTACATTTTCGAAGTAATGTTATGGATATTTCATGAAGAGCCTTTGGCAATGAATGTGTAAGGCGTGTACATGCACACTGTTGTAGTGTGCTGACCGATTTTACGAGGGTTTCCGAGGTTACGCACACAAAGACAATGTACATGTGAACGTAACACATTAATATCTAAACAGTCTTCATGAAATGGAATATCTGTGGTAAAGCAAAAGGTAATTAAATTCTTTATACGAATACTTACTCTTTAGTTCATTATTACAAATCCTTTTAATTAAATAAAATATTTTAATTACGTTAGCTCGATTTCGTTCTAGTGTGAAATCGCTTCACCGTTCAGACGATGAAAGATTGAATTTAAACGTTATACAAATAAACATAGCAACTCTCACGTTGCTTAGCAATCAAATCAATCTTACACAGTTTAATAATCTTGTTAAATTCCAAGACAGCTGTTGTTTTTCTCTATAAATTCCAAGACTGTTGTAGTTTTCCTTATTCATTCCCAGACAGCCGTAGTTTTTTAACAATGAATTTCACTGAGACTACAAGAGACACAATAGCGTGTGAATAAGTGCTGTCCCAATAAAAAGCCACTAAAACCAATAAAGCACACGGTTTAAAACATTGGTTTCAAATAGAGATTTAAGTCAGTGCAGACAGTTGTTTCATACCAAATATTCTTGTCAATTTGGCTTAATCTAATACTCACATAAACGTCATTACTATTGACGCAAATGACGCTTGCTTCAAAATTTAGACCTAGTCCAGAAAGAGTGAATACGACGCGAGTTTCGCTGCGTTATTATCCATCGCGGGTTGCTATCATTTCATCGTAACGTCTAACTTACAAAGAGCTCAATGTAGCACGAAGCGCGACACCAACGTGTACACGTGTCAGTGTCTTTAATCTCAAATCGAATTACATCGAGGTATCCTGATTAAAGAAAATCCCTTTGCCGATGTTAATAACTGACTGTTGAAGAGACACAGCACTGGGAACGTATTCCGATAAAAAGTCATTAATCTGCCGCTCTCCACGCCATCATTACATCACTGACGCAATTGACGCTTGCTTCGAAAGTCAACCTTAAATCGAATTACATCGGGGGTGCGTCGAATAATTCGATTTAGCAATTCATCGCTCCACTAGTTCGCAATAAATATAAAGTTTGTTTGAGAAAATTCCATTTGGTTTTATGCTTTAAAGTAACCTTGTTTTGTGAATGTTTCCATTTCTTTCTGACAAAGGGATACTTAGATAAACAATAATGTTGATGTAGTTTTTTCTTTAGTTTGTAAATTGTATCAAGAAAACTTGGATGAATATATTTTGGTTTGTATACAAACAAGCAAGCAAGCTTTTTCGCTTATTTCATTTTAGAGTACTTCTACCATTTCTTGTAAATTGGAGGAATTCGGGAGGCAAAAAAAAAACAGTCAAATTTTTTTTTTAAGATATTCATTTAAAATAAAAATCGTTTAAAAAAAGTCAAAATATTTTTTTATTATTATAATATTATTACAAGCTTTTTACAATCACATTTTTATTTTACCAGCTGAAATGTTGCTTACATATCCGAAATAATGAAAGCGTACCCAGCATCAGTCATCAAACTCCGACTTTCAAAATGATGGCGGATTCAAACTGAATGCGAAATTAACAGATTGAAACATAAATCCATAACACATATCTCCGGTCGTCTGCCCTAGGGCTCAGATGTAGGGTTTATTTACATAAACTGTCACGTATAAAATATTTATGTATATTTCGCTTTCAGTTCAGTTATATGCTATTTTAGTTTGCAATCGAATAATTTATAAAATCATATTCAAATATTCACAAAACTGTATGTTGTGTTCAACATTTTAGATAGTCGTAAAAAGTGTTGCTGGATTTATAAATTAAAGAATAAAAACTTTTTACTATTTATATGAATTTTCCTTTCTATTTTATTAATTGTGCATACACATAAAATAAAATCAATAAACAATAATACAAGTACTTTCTTTACCATGTAAAATTATAACAATACAGACTCCGACCAAACCGAAAGATCACAGACAGAAGTAAAACAAAGAGGTTATACGATTCAATGATAATTAAGTATGTATGTTTTGTAAAACATTCGAGCCAGCCAGCCAGTCACTAACAGTATTGTATCAAAATCTAACAATTTTGATGATTCCCCTATTGGTATTCAGTGTGAACGGGCCACGCCGTCCGGCCCACTAATGGGGTTGCCAAATTACCCATCTATTTAATTTCCCGAATGGGTAAACGAATTAGGCTGGCAACTTTGAAGCAAATTAAATTTTCGACGGTTGACTCATTGTGTTCCCGTACGAAGGGGCTATGTGTCATTTTTTATTTAATTTAATTTTTTATTGTAACTGGATATATTTCTATGGTGTTAAAAATATTATTTTCACAGATTAAATTTTTATTATGTCTCTCTTGTTATTGGATTTACTTATTATTTTTAATCTATCTAAATTGGATTAAATCATATCATTTGCGGAATATAAGCATTTATAAAATGCTAACTCGACCAGAGAAGTACCCTTTCACAGTATATTCAGTGTAATATTGTACCTTATACTTATTATGTATTATATAAATACCTTATGGTATTTAGACTATTTATTTATTAGATATGTATATTGATATGTCCTGCTGTTTACTGTGTTTTGCTAGCCCTGCCCACTCCATTACAGAATTTCGTTACCCTAAGGTTGCCTTGAAAAGATTGCTTTGAGCAATAAGGCCGCCTTGTTGCATATACACATGTTTTGTTTGTTACTTTTACTGTTTATTGTATCACTGTGTGTTTTGCAAATAAAGCTTATTCTATCTATCTATCTATCTATCTATATCGGCGAAAATCGCGAGAAGCCATCATGTTTCCAGTATCAACCCAGTTAGCCCAGGAGTAAGTAAGGGCTCAGGTACTTCAGTCATGTCTCTGTGCTCCATGGCCAGAAGGTTACTACCCGGCCTTAAGGTTGTGCAATAAACTCCCGGTCAATGAACCCCAGGTTTTTCCAGGTGTTTACAATATGGGGTTCTTCAAAGGGACCAAACAAGGTGTCAACTCATTGTCAGCCGTATGCTTGTATGCCAGTTAAACCACCAGTCAGTTCCTAAAACGCGTTTTAAAGTTAATTACACCGTGGCAAACCGAACTCTTTGTAAATAGTTATGTTTCCTTTACGTCTATTTTACTGTCACTTCACTTTTCACCTTCACATTTTTATCTCGCCTTTGTATAATTTTCCTATAAATATAAGTTTTCTTCATCCCTTCCTCTTTTTCTAACCTCTCCATCCTTAAAGACACATTAAATTATAACTGTCACTGTCACACTAAAGAAGAAGAAAAGAGATAGCTCGAATCCTAAAGTGGAATTAAAATTAAAATGCGTTTCAGAAACTGGGTGTTAATGGTATAAAGGCTGATTAAACTACCTACCTAAAAAGTTTATTATATTTTTTTATATACATATTACACATTAAATAGAACCCTAATTTTAGAATATGCCGTAAAACCACGGGGAAGAAATCCGATTTGATATAAATTGATCCGAACGACCCCTTTGTTTTAAGGGATTATAAATAAATTTTAAATAAATCCCCCAGATATTGCCGGGTGGTGATTCGACGGTTTACACCCTTAGCTGTGCAGGTTTTCTTAGAAAAATCCAATTTAAACGCTGACATTTCAAAAAATTTCAATAACTTGCATATATGATGGAAAACACAAAACCCTGATAGAGAATACAACATTTTTAAAGTCAGGAAAATACATTATTGAAGGTTGAAGGTCTGACTTTGTGTGCATCTTTTATCTAAGTGAGGTATCATCATCTCAGCCACAAGAAGTCCACTGCTGGACGTAGGCCTCCCCCGAACGTTGTCAGCGCGTCCAGGTTGGCAGCGGCCTGCATCCTGCATGTGAGGTATACTTACTAAAATTTGTCAGGTACCTTCTCTACTTAGGACAAAATCGAGACAAGCCCACCCCCACCACACATTCCCACCGATGTGTCTCCTGTGTAGCCAGGATTAACAACGGTGACCTCAGATTGACAATAAGCGATGAAGCTTATTGACTTCCCGAGGGAGAAAACTACAGCTATCTTGGAACTTACAACGAATTTAATCAGAAAGAAGATGGGAAGTATTGAAAGGATTTAGGACATAAAGATGCTATAGAAACTTGCGAAAGTGGGGCAGCTCGGTGCATAGCTTGGAGGTGCTTTGGAGGCCATGTTAAGTCATCGGTCCTGGCTCACCTGGCTGTTGTCGATGGTTGACAGTTGTTAAGCCAAAGTGGCTTTCAGGCGTTTTGAAAACAACCGGCCTCTGCCTCGGCAAATACTATCGACGAGTAATACGCACAGCTCTTGACGTTTCTCATACAATGACTTGGCAACCTCCGTTCACCTCATGCCGCTAGAAGCGCTATAACATTTTGCATACAAAAGTTTTGAAATTGTTCACCTCATGCCGCCCTCATGCCGCCCTCATGCCGTAGAGGCGCTAGTGTCGCGTCTTGCCCGAATTCTTCCGAAGCTGTGCGTATTACTCGTCTATAGTATTTGGCCTCGGCATTGGAGCAGCGTGGCAGAGTACGCTCTAATCCCCATCGATTGAAGGGAGATCCGTATCCATGTAATGGGATGATTTTGGGTTGGTATGATGCTCTGTATCAAGATAAAGTGACGTGGTAATTCTTTCATCTTTTTTCAGTCATTTTCCAATATGTCCAGAGTAAGATCATTAATTAATTTAATTGAGTTGTATGATCGACCCATGAAGAAGATACTATCGACCAAATGTACATACAGCTATCAAACGGATTCCACAGATTGTTATATTATACTATAAATATTATATTATATTGTTGTCTAATTAAGACCTTTTGACCTAATCATTAGATTAACCAGTACAAAGCAATTAATTATGGCTTAAGCTAATGTCACACGATCCACTGCAACGCAAGATTGTGCTGATTTTATGTTGGTATTACCTTACAAACTAAATACTAGTTATATCCTACGACTGCCAGTTTTTGTTGATCGTCTGCTAAGAGTCGCATTACAGCATGATGTTAAATTATAAGTCCTCTTTTAAAAAAGTGACAATTACATTTAAAAACTTTTATTTATTTTGTATTTACTTAGTTTAGTTGTAGTGTATTTGCCTCGCCACAGAACTGTTTTATGTGTATTGAAAATTGTTTCTCTCCTTGGTCTTTTATGTGTCTTTTGAGAATAAAGACTCTATATACCATCAAATCGAATCATCGAATCCGAGATTAGCCAGTTATACTTAGACTAAGATTTCACTGACACTTTTTTCTAATCATTTACATTTTATGGTTAAATAATTAATTACAATTTCTGATTAAGTCATGTAAATTACTCAAATTTTTTTTGAAATAAAGCGGAAAAAAAGCTCCTGTAAAATTTTATCTTCATTCAAATTAACATAATTATTTGACCTGTCCTTTTTAAGTACAGCCGATTACTTAATTAAACCAAAATGACCTAATCAAGCACGCATAACCCTAGAAAGTTAAGTTATTAAAACGACACTTAATTTTTATTTTAAATTACTTTCAGCAGTTCTAAGATTTTATACAGATACGTTGAAATCGCCCATAGATATAATTAAAATAGACATAGACACAACATTCTAATTTACTTGCAATGTTTGTAAGTAATTTGTTTATTTTTACAGTCTATTTTCTAGAACGAAATTTTTACTCCGCTGCTATTGGTCCACGTAATGCTATTGGTTGCGTTACGATTGCGGGCGTCACTATTGGTTGATACAATCTCATCTCACTTTCTCAGTATCGGAAATGTGCGAGGGACATAGTCAGTACTTGTTTGTTGAAAAAACTGCAAGTGCGTGCAGGCTTCCTTCTATTTTTTCAGTCTTATCAAAAAATTGTTTTTGACTCCCACCAAAAAGAATGTTAAAAATCATTATTCCTTTGTAAAATACTTAAAATTATACGAGTAACTCTTTAAAGTAACTAAATAAAAAAAACAATTCTAAAATAAACCATTCAGTTCTTTTATATAGAAAGCCTAAAGTAATTTTGTGAGCTAAAAGGGCCTTCCCATTTCCCAGTTTTTATCTCAAAACCGTTAATTACACGAGGCGATTGTGTCTAACAAAAAGGGAATTTATAAAATAATTATTTGAAATTAAAAAGGATTATCACGCTTTCGCATTTAAAAACTGCGTATAATAGCCTAAGACCCTGGACATATAGCTTCTAATAGATTTTAGTATCTATGATTATTATAACCCTAGATAGAACGCGACCTCAAAAAATATATAAAACGCGATCAAAAAAGTCGTACTTAACCATTAAGTTATTTAATAAGCACTGGCCCTTGCCCATCTCTTGTACAAATTATGTATTTTTTTAATTTTAATATATACAACGCTATAGCCACGTTATTGGAATATAATATATTGTACATACAATCGCGACGGAAGAATATTCTTAGTGCTACCGAAACCCAAGCGTCTCCCAGTCTGACTGCCATTATAAAAGTTAATGACTATGTTCTACTTTCCCGTAGAACTATGCAATTATGAGAGTCTGTATGTTAATCCCTCGATAAAAGATATTTCTCAATTGTACAAAAAACAAAAATTGCTGACTTATTGTGTGAATAATTACTGATTTAAAGCCAGCATAAACACTGGGTCCTAAAGAGCTGATATGTTGTAGATGGTTCTATTTATGACGTAAACTGTGGTCTCCTTCTGCGGCGAGGTCATGACCCAGACAGAAGGAGGCAGCAGAGCGATCAAAGGAAAAAAATCTTACTTTAAAAAATTGTTCACGTTTTGAAATACTATTTTCCGCTATCCATTGATCAAAAACAAATATGGACAGAACAGATGTTAATTCTAAAATTGGAATAAAACGATTTACATTTTGTTTCATCGCTCGTAAACCTATGACCTACAATATGTTGATATCCAGTAATGTAAGTCATGAACTCACTCTGTATTTCATCGTAAGTAATCGAACTTCGATTATGGATAAATCCATTTATTCCGGTCATGATTTGTTTTGTTTATTTCAATTACAAATAATACTTATTTTGTATTTTGTTTTTTTTTTCTGTCTTTGAGACAGAAATTACAGTAGAACTTTACTTGCTTGACTGCAAAAAACATTAACTTAAATATTTACTTTCATTAAAACTGCAAAAAGACATCACTTTAGGACGGGATTTCTATTCAATCGATTTATAATCAACATTCAAAGACAAGTCAAACCCATTTTTAGGGTTCCGTAGTAAACTACAAGGAACCCTTATAGTTTCGCCATGTCAGTCTGTCTGTCTGTCCGTCCGCGGTTTAGCGCCTAGACGCTTAATGCTATCTTAGAAAGATGTAATTTGGTATGTATAGGTACACATATTAACAATGCCAACAAAGTGCTGGGACAAAATTTTGAAAAATATTTTTTTTGGGGCGCCTCCCCGACCTGTAAAGTGGAAATGAATTTTTTTTTCGCGCCCACCGCTCGTTATTTGGCACACACATTTTGTGGGGTATCGTTAGATAGGTCTCTTCAAAACATTGAGGGTGTGGAAAGATCATTTTTCGATATGATGATCCGTTTCGGAATTATTTACATTTATCGAGTTCATTTTCGAAAAATCATGGTAGTAGTCCATATGCTGAACCTTCAATCGAGTGATTGCTGACGAACTGATAAAATAAATTTATTTGATGAAAACTTACAATTGTGATAGAATTTTATATTGGACTCAACTGAAGGCAAGCAAAGCACAGCAAATACGGAACCCTACATTGTGCGTGGCCCGACACGTACTTGCCCGGATTTTTTTCTTATTCAAATATGACAAGCTCCTCGGTTTCGTTATCTATACTAATATTATAAAGAGGAAAGATTTGATTGTTTGTTTGTTTGCATTGAATAGGCTCCGAAACTACTGGACCGATTTCAAAAATTATTTCATCAGTAGAAAGCTACATTATCAGGGAGTGACATAGGCTATAGCTTTTCCTGAAATTCAGTGTGGTTCCCACGGGAACGGGCCCGGAACTTCACGCGGACGAAGTCGCGGGCAAAAAAACTAGTGTACCTATAAATTACAAAATCTACTCTACTCAAACGAAATAAATAAAATTGTCTTAAAGAGATTATATACTTGTTTATATGCTTAAAAATATCAATTACGTAACCTATATCTAGATTTATAACCAACTAGTGAAAGTTTGTTTGTGTGTGTTTATCTATGCACAGTAGCGCCATCTATATCAGACTTTTATGAAATCCTACGGAAATCGCATACTTTTCGGGATAAAAAGTACCCTATGTGTTAATCCAGGGTATCAGCCACCTACATACCAAATATCATAAATTGGCCCAGCCATTTGAACGTGAAGTAACAAACATACACATAACTTTCGCCTTTTTAATATTAGTAGGATATTTAGTAGAGCAATAATAACTAAATATTTTAGTCATATCCTTTTTATTATCTTAGTAACTAAATATCATTGCATCTGACTACTCTAAGTGGCTATACGATTTTTTATTGCATCAATAAAAATGGGAATTTTAAAGTGCTTTCGCGAGTACCTATTCCTCATAGTTTATGGTATATTTTATGGGGTATTTATGACATTTTTTTTCTGAGATCCGTACAAACGTACATTACATTTTATGACACGTAGTTGAGGACATAAAATATATGATTCGTGCGATTTTTTAATTATTTATATTTTGTGTATTGATTTGCAACAATGTCTATTTTACGATTATGTTAGTTGGTCTATGGTTACTGATTGTATCTTAGTAATCGTTGGTCTTATTTAGGTAAATTAGGTTAAAAGGTTGCATTATAAATGGCATAGCGTGAAACTTAACTATTCGTCTGACTGACGCAAAACTGCAACTGTTAAAAATAGAAGGCTTATTTTGTAATGGCCGTGCATTTTGCAATACTTAGTAGTTTAGTACACGTAAGGTCAACGTGTAAAATTAGTTTTTGGATGTTTCCTAGTTAGATGCGTAATGTTTTTTTGCAGCAAAACAAGTCCGTTGTCTACAGAAGAGGAGACAAGTACAGCCATAGATCACTACAAGGAGATTTGATGTGTCCCACGAAAACTTATCCGATTTTTATATTATTGCCACGACACTAACGACCATAAAATTTTTCTTTTTCAGCAGTTTAGTTCATAGCTCGTTCTACAATTACGCATCTACCTGAGGCCGTTGATGAGACCGAAATATTTTGTACATATTTATTTGTATATCTTATTCAAATTACTTTTATAAGTTGTTTAATACACTCATTAACCTCATTTGCGACTTTCTGCATTTCTCAATGATTGATCTTTATTTTATACAATTACCATTAAGTCTTATTGTATCAGTAAATGTGTATTGTGGTCAATAAAGTTAAAAGAATATGGTACTTGATCATTAATAGCGTGATGACATCATGACACACGAATGTGATTTCGGCAAGTGGCGTGTTTTAAGTGTCGAGAGCGGCGCGTGAGCATCTGTATTTCATATATTTGTATGAATGACTTCACACGAAACGCGGGACGGTGGCGGCGCGGCTGTCATTGCGACAGCACGAGTCTCCCGCCATTAACCCTCTGCTGCCGCGGGCAGTATGTTTTGTCCATTAGGAACGTGTTTCATTCTCAAACGGAACAAATTCAATTGTTGAATTTTGTCAATTACCAAAGCACACACTCATTTGTTAAATGTTTATTTGACTCTACCTTTTGTACGTTGTTTTTTTAATTGTTAATTGGTACAAAGTTGTGTTTTCAAGCATTTAAACGCTTTTAAAGCAATTACAACGTCAACTATTTTCTGTCGTCGAATTAATAATCCCTTATTAATAAAAAAAAGTTCAGTTAAAAATAACCTAAAACTGCTTTATTACTGTTATTTTTGAAGAGAATGAAAAAATTTGAGATACCTGTTTCCTTACCCCTTTTTTCATTTCTTCATAGGTGGGCAAACATATTAAAGATTCTTGTAGTCGTGCATTTCAGAAAATGCTTTCCTTTCTTATCGGATTGTCAAACAAAGCACACACCTTCCAATTTTCAGGTCTCTACAATCAGCGGCTTAATCTGTGGGTTGTCAGTCATTCAAAACAAAGCATTATATATGTAAAAAACAACAAAAAAAAACCCTATATTAAAAATGGGATATCTCATTATACATAATCCACATTGTATATGATAAGCCGAATATAATTACAAAACCAGAGCCTGCAACTTTAATGAATACGTAATAAGGTTTAGAATCGTATAATCTTTAACCCTTTATGCTCCACCCCTACGTGGTCACGGTCAGTTCTTAATACAATATTTTTGACTAGTAAAATACTCGCAACTTCGTTTGCGTATATCTCGCTTTTCCGTGGGAATTTTGAAAAATCCTTTGTTAGAACACCCCTAGATATCAGGAACCTACATTCCAAATTTGGAATCTGTAGACCCAGCGGTTTGGGCTGCGCGTTGATATATAGTTAAGTCAGTCAGTCAGGACTTTGAATTTTATATATATAGATATCACTAACTCTGTGCTTCGAAGCGCCTAACCGGGTACACCCCGCCTGGGTGTGCTGTTATTGCCGGATTACCAGGGGTATCGCTAAGTTACTTCCACCATTTTCTAAGTCAGTTCCACCATTTGTCAAGTCAGTTCCACCACATTTTAGGCCGAGTCAAGTTCCTGAAAAAAAAAGTTTGACAGAAAGACACACAGACGAACAACAAAGTAATCCTTAAATAAGGGTTCCGTTTTTTTAGGTACGGAAAAGGTTCCGTTCTCATTCTACAGAGAAATATTAAGAAAATTCAAGTAGCACACGGCTTTAATATCTGCTGTTTATTTTCTTTAGAATAAAAGAAGCTTATAACTATAGCAACAGAACATACAAATAGAAACTGTATTGATTGGCTGTTAAACCGTGTTGTAGAAGTGACGTCACTGTAGTGACGACATCCTGCATTCGACAGTTGCATGATTGCTTTTAAACAAAAACATTTTAAATTAAAATATTTACGTTTCTACATGTAACCTACAAAATAGTTTATCTTTTTTTTGTCTACTTTTCACATTTACGTTTTTAGCATTTACTTACAGTGAGTTTCTGATACATATTTTAAAGTTAACACAATATATCGGATGTTTTAGTTAAAGAAGAAAAAATAATCTTGATTAAAATGTTTTTGTATCACTACAACAATATAATACTGTTTTTTTTTTTTTTTTTTTATGACATGGATTTATTGATACTGATGATATTTATGGATACTGTATTATATTGTACATAATATCCCTGACATCAATCCGGGAACGGAAACAATGAGAATTTGCAAGTAAAACCGCGGCATCTACCAGACAATAAAATTAACTAAAGAATTAGTCTTAGGAATAATGTTTAGATAAAATTTTCAAATCAGTGCAAAAAGTTTGACAAGAGGGAAAGAATACCATTTTCGCAACAAAAATTCCTGGTCCCCAATGTGAAAGTTTGTGCAAAAGTTAAATTTAACCCTTCCGAGATTTCGGACCCACCAACTTCGGGGCACAGAGTAAATAAGCTGACAAACTCTATCAATCAACTCGTTAAAAGACAAAAGATATTCTTTATTTAAGAATTTCAAGAAACCTATTTATGTTAAACATCTGGACATAATGTAAAATTTGCAAAAAGGTTAGTCGACATCACAGGAGACCGAAGAGCTGGCAGCTACCTCGGACAAAGAATTAGTCTAGCTATTCAAAGGGGGAACGCTGCCAGTATCTTCGGAACCTTGCCTGAAGGGACTCCTTTTAATAATATATTTTAGTTATTTTATTATATTTTTTAAGGTTTTTAGTTTTAGGTTCATTATAATTTGTTTATAATAATATGTTTAGTTTAGTATTAAAATTTATGTAGTTTGATGACCTTATTGCGCTCAAAACTGCATGAAGTGTTTACCTAAAGTAGCTGTGCAATTAGTTAAGTTTTATTTGTTAATAGGTATATGTATAAAATTGTATTAATGTAATCAGCTGTTGGTGAACTAATAAATCTATACATATAATAAAAGTGTAGACCCTGATATGTCTGTACATTGGACATATTTGGCAAAAATGGAGAGGGAGCCGTTAGAGTAGGGAAAATTTTTATTTTTTTATATTTTTGTCTGTCTGTTTGAACGCGAACATCTTCTAAGTTACTAAATGGATTTTAATGCTGTTTTCACAGGAAGATAGAGCTCGGGATGCAGCAGAATATAGGCTTTGTTTCATTTAAATTGCATGTCAGGAAAAGGAGTTATCCTTATTTTAACATTTCACGCGGACGAAGTCGCGGGTAACAGCTCGTAAATAAATAAAACCCTTTTTTTTTTGATGGACCTATCAGCTTCGGGTGTACTGAGACGCCGGACTGTTGCCGGAGCGTAGGGCTCTCACCGCCAAAAATTTACAGTGGCTGCCTAGGGGCGCCCCAGAGGGGGGCTCGAACCTCGGCCTATGGCGACACTGGGGCAAGGCGAACGGATGTTTCGTAGATTAATTCTATTCGCCCCGACGACCAGCAGCGACTGTCGGTGATGGGCAGGAGTACTGAAAACATTGATATCATTGGTAACTGGACTAACTGGTAACTCTTATCAACGTGATGTTTTATCCTAAAGAAAATAAAAATCTATCTAATTTTTTTTTAGGAATTTATCCATACATTAGTAGCTAGCTATCTCTATTTCAATTATTCAAATAAATATATATATATATAAATATATAAAAAAATAGAAAATTAACTAAATTGAACAAAAAAAAATTCCGTCATGACATTACATCAATCCAGTTCAGAACTCGCACCGACTGTACTAGGGCGGCTGCAAACGACAGCTTTACAACCCGCCCTAAAGAATTGCGCATTTATTATTTTTATATCCACAACGCCATTGTTATACCGGCATTTTTTTTCGGGCCACTGATATCTTATATTGAAATGGGAAACATTTCTAAATGTTCAGCTATTTGTCGGCCATTGTGAGTAACTGCCGAAGTGCCGATACAGTTCGGCATGTGTGTATCGAGAATATTGGAAATGTAACATGGAGCAGCAAATAATTTTTATATTTTCTCAAGATCTTGGCTCTGCAATGGCTGTCTCTTTTTCTCTTTCTTAGTTAGACATTAGACTTTCTTGTGATTGGCTTTGGGTCTTGGATGTTTATCTATAAATGTATGTGTTATAAAATATAGTATCGTTAAGTTAGTATCCCATAACACAAGTTTCGTACTTACTTTGGGGCTAGCTCCATCTGTGTGATTTGTTCCTATTTATTTATTATTTAAAACGAGGATAAACAAGAAAACACGAAACTCAACGACGTAATTAATGTAAGAACTAAAAAGTCCATTACCCACATCACAGAACAAAATGTTGTTGGATTCTGTTTTTGACAGTTAACATCCTAACGTCTGAGTGTTTACATGTTTAATTTGCCTGTGTTCGTAAGTGCAAACAGTGGCATAGGCAGAGTCTAAAAAACTTCTTTTTTTATGCCATCCCTTATGGAACAGGGTTCAATCTAAGATATATAGAAACAGTCCTCGCGTTAATCTCAAGCTGTCTCACTCATACAAAATAGGAATTGGGCGGGATAGCGCGTGAATTTGAGACGTGATTGAAACTGCTTTTGTTACGAGAATAGACCCGTTGCATTCTGGTCGTACGTGAATCGCACATATCCCACAGTCAACGCCCACGTTCGTATCAATACTTCCTACTCCGACTATCTTCTTTCTGATTAAATTCGTTGTGAGTTCCAAGACAGCTGTAGTTTATTCCCCGGGACGTCAATAAGCTTCATTGCTTATTGTCTATCTGAGGTCGCCGTTGTTGATCCTGGCTACACAGGAGACACAGTGGTGGGAATGTGTGGTGGGCTTGTCCCGATAGGTAGGATATCCCACAGTCACAGTTCACTCGAGCAAATCGGCCTTCCAGAACATAATGTTGAATTCTCAAAATATTGAATTCTCAAAATATTGAATTCTCAAAATATTGAATTCTCAAAATATTGAATTCTCAAAATGTTGAATCTCGAAATGTTGAATTCTCAAAATGTTGAATCTCAAAAGGCAGTAAGTCTAAAAATGTTCTTTCTCAGGAATAAACATTTGAAAAGATTGAGCTTCATTAATCCATGAATGTGTAAATAAGTTAGCATAAATAAATATATAGGGACAAATCACACAGATTGAGCTAGCCCCAAAGTAAGTTCGAAACTTGTGTTATGGGATACCTACTAACCAGGATTCAAACCCGGGACCTCCTGGGTGGCGGTCTGGCGTGGTAACCATTCGTTTTAAATCATTTCAATAGGCCACACCTAACATCAAAATACAACAATTATGTCATTTAAAACTATACGTAAAATACTAAATCAATGTCAATAGCAGTAGCAGGTCAAACGTAGTAATTAACAGAACCAAATCGTTCCTTGGAAATCATTTTGCGAAACTAATAACACAAATAAACATATGATTTATTGACATATAGTTAAAGTTCAATTTTGTTTATCAATGTAGGACGCTTAAAATGCCGCTGACAGAAGATTTCGATGATTTCAATGCTTTGGTAACGACTGACCGATGTAAAATGATCCGTGACCAAAAAACGTTTGTATAGAATTTCAGTATTAAATCTGTGATGTTATATAGGGTTGTGGAGGGCAAGTAATATTGGTTCTGACCACCCGCAGGGACCGCCCAGCGTGACCGACATTGACTCACCGACAAAGACTCGAGTTTATGCCAATAAAAATAATCTAATGTGAGAATATTTATGAAGAATGTATGCTTGAAATATAAGGTTGGGTAATCGAAACATTGTCTTATTAAAGGTTATATACATACATATTTGTAGAGCGCCACTTTTTAGAGGGTCGGCAACGCGCTAGTGATATGATACCCCGGTATTGCAAGCGTCCATATGCTACGGTGAGTACTTACCATCAGGCGGGCCGTATGCATGTTTCCCACCTTAGTGATATTAAAAAAATCTGGTGGAGGTGTGATACTTGTTTCAAAATCCACTTCCCGAAGATTGTAAAAAGAAGGTAAAGAATGATATCTAAGACATGTTTTCATTCTTCACGGATAGCCGGATATACACGAAATCAAAGATTCCATTCACACTTAGTAACAGGAATCTCATTGGTGTACAGTTCGAAACTAACAATTACCCAGTACATAACCAAATCGATGTTCAATTGTTTAATAAGCTGTGAGTGGCGTTTTTGGCGAGTACTATTAGTGCATCTGTCTCTGACTGAGGTGCGTACTTGCGTGCAACTTCTTGCAGGTGTACACGCGACCTTAAAGGCCGTGCTAATCAGAGGTTCTGTTACAGAACGCCACCAGCCGGGATCGATATATTGCCACTAACAGTTCATCAGATGAGATGGATACTACAGATAGAGAGAGATAGAGATACGTCATCTCTAACAAAAATATCCCCGAAATAAAGTGCAAAATGAGCTAAAATATTTTCGCTAGAATTTTAGGAATTGGGTTATTCTGAGAACACGATTAGCTTCCCGAAAATCTGATTAGAATTTTCCATTTGAAAATTAGTTCGATAACCCAAATAAAGCGAGGGCTCTAAACCGAATATTCAAGTTAAGCAATGACTCTAGCCAGTGTTTGGAAGGGTTTCGTTATCTCGAGCTTCTCCGTACTTCAGCCCGGCTATTGTCGATGGATGACAGTCGTCAAGCTATGTGACCTTCAGACGTCTTGAAAATACTGGCCTCAGCTCTATCGCATTGGAGCAGCGTGGCAGAGTACTCTCTAATCAACTTAGATTGTTGAAAGACCTTTATCCCTGCAGTGGGATGATTATGGGTTGGTATGATGGGAGGAGCTCGATGGCGTCGCTGTGTGTCGCACTCTAATATGTACACGCAAGTTAAGCGACGTCGACCCTAGCCAGCGGTTGGATGGGTTTCGTTATCTCGAGCTTCTCCGTGCTTCGGAGGGCACATTAAGCCGTCGGTCCCGGCTGTTGTCGATGGATAGCAGTCGTTAAGCCAGGTCGGTGGCCGTGGAAAACACCGGCCTCTGCCAATCCGCATTGGAGCAGCGTGGCAGAGTACTCTCTAATCAACTTAGATTGTTGAAAGACCTTTATCGCAGAAGTGGGATGATTATGGGTTGCTATGATGAACCCAAATAGAAATCGTTCTTAATATTGCAACGTCGCGTGTTCAGAATCATGTTTTATTTAACATTTGGGCCTGCATTCGGCAGCCTAGTTAGAACTTAGGATTAAAAATGTAATGTTTCAATCGGCTTACCAGGAAACGAGTCAATTCATTCGATAGTATGCCATGATGGTTACTACTATTTGTTCTGGGATTTTAAGAAATAGGTAAAATCATTTCATACTAGCCCACCACACACCAACAGTAAGTTGCATTAAGGCATGATATTCTTAATAATTCAGTCATAATTTTAACTAGTCATTATTGTGCAACTCACCGAAGGCTAATGTTTTCTATTTCTTTTACATAATGTTTAAGATTCAGTCATTTCATAAAAAAATAAAAACAAACACATTTTAATTTATCAACAACAATAATTTCGAATCACAATAGAGTATAGGTAAGTACTATTTTTTTGTCACTTCCTATAGACAACATTTCGAACTGTCAATACAGTTTTTTTCATTCCAAAACTCACGTACGAGTAGGGGAATTTTCAAAAGCGATATACATTCGAGTAACAACTAACAATGTTAATGGTAGAAATCGCGTGATCATGCCGGCCGCTAGATGGCGTGACCTAAGTTTAATAGTTTGACACCGGGTCTACTTACAGTACTGATTGCACCTTCAAAACATGCATTTTATGTCATAATACATATATAGTTTAATATACCAACGTATACTTTGATATCCCTATAAATAATTTAAATGTGTAGGGTAGGGCCCTATATGCTTTTTTACAACTTTATTAAACAATTCAATTAAATCCGTAGCTGTATGTATGTAGCGCTATTTGTATTGACATCCCGTAGTACTTAATAATTCAGTAAATAAGAATCAGTGATGTATGCATGTACCTGGATCTGTAGGTACTTTATTTATTCTGAGTTTAAATTTCGACTTTCACTAAGTAATATTTCAATATTTATATCTGGCTCGACCGGGGAAGTACCAGGGTTCTCACAGAATTTCAGTGAGAGATCCGGAAGCCCAACTCCTTTCCTATCCCCTCTTTCCCCTTCCTTCTTTCCCTTCCCTTCCTCCAACCTCCTTGGTGGACAACGCATTGGTAGCGCCCCTGGTGTTACTGATGTCCATAGGCGGCGGTGACCGCTTTCCATCAGGTGGCCCGCTTGCTTGTTTGTCTACTGTATGACATAAAAATAAATAATCATTTTTACTTATAATCTTGAAAATATATGGGATACAAAAGAACTTTAAATAGGTCAAGAAAAAAAAAATGAAATGTATTGTTATAGATATGCCAATAAAGACCATCTGGTTTTCTTTCGCCATTTCTTTTACCAGGGTCATTTTGCTTTTCTTTCCGAAATGGTGGTAAGTAGTTTTTAGAGTAGATTAATTAATTACATAAATTATTTATTACTGTAATGTAATCTTTGACGAGAGGAAGTGTCTGTGGGGACGGACGGACCTACTCTCTGAATAAATATTGAGAATTTTTTAATTGTTTTTTTTTTATATACTACAACGGCAACTGTGGCAAGCATACGGCCCGCCGGATGGTAAGCGTCACCGTAGACTATAGACGCTTGCAATACCGGGGTTTCACTCACGCGTTGCCAACCCTGTTGAGCTCTGGAGACCTTACTCACCGTAAGAACACAACATGGCCGAGACCAATGCTATTTGGCTAGATCTTCAGACGGGCTGCTCCGATTTGAGCGGATTATCCGCTGTGCCCTACCTCTCTTAAATGTGACAAAAAAGCTCGCACTATTAAGTTTGCTTGTTTGCCTGCCACATGACACAAAAAAACCTTCTTTATCTTTCACTCTAAAAGTGCCATTTTAATCGCTCAGCACCATAATTCATAGTGTTATATAACAAGTTAGCATCGGCTTCTCATTACATCGATACATTGTAGGCACCTCATTAGTGTTCTACGTTTTGTCCGAGTATTCGATGGCGGCGGTGCTTTACGATTGGTGAATTGCCGCCCTAAAACGTACAACTTTGATTTTTACAAGCTAGTGATGTGCGAACTTATCGATACTATTTAACAGGGTATTAAGATTCGTAAACTATATATATCATCGCCTTGTCCAGACCTTTGGATCTAGAGAGCAGAAGATTCCTTTGAACTCGGAAACGATGTTTTTCGAACTTCCCACGGGACCAATGGGATTGTACGCCTGAAACAGAGGGCGTTCACTATTTCATTACATTCACAGAAAACAATATCTGACAGAAGCTGACTCATATTTCTTTGCCTTTGTCTGCTAATTTAAACTAGCATATTATGTGTGAATGGCGTTGTTCATATAATTCTAGTCCAGGTGTTTCGTGGAGTGGTAGAGCAATTATTATGAAATGAGCTAGCTCGACCGGGGAAGTACCACCCTCCCACAGAATATCGACGTGAAGCAGCAATGCGTTCCGTTCGGTGAGTGAGAGATCCGGAAGCCCAACTCCTTCCCTATCCCCTCTTTGCCCCTCCATCTTTCCCTTCCCTTCCTCCTTCCTTTCTTCCAACCTCCTTGGTAGACAACGCATTGGTAACGCCCCTGGTGTTACTGATGTCCATAGGCGGCGGTGACCGCTTTCCATCAGGTGGCCCGCTTGCTTGTTTGTGTACTGTATGACATAAAAAAAGGTGCAGATAGCAATATCCTGTCAAGGAAAGTTTTAATAAAAGAAATGAAAAATATGGTTTTTAAATGTGTATTTTTTTTTACATAAAATTTATCAACATATCATTCCGAACATAGATTTCGTAAAACATTTCGATCTTAGCTTAGTACCTCACAAACATTTTTTTTAAGATAAAAAAAGTATCGATAAACAAAATTTCCCATCACTATTCCGTCGATTGAGTCATTAGTCGACACCCCTAGGTTCTTTGGTTATTATGAACAATTTCCTTTGCGAATAATCGTAAAGAATTCTCGTTCGGAAGATAAAATTTTATTTAGACATAGTTGTTTAATTTTTAGTACTCACTAGCCGTTCCAACTTTGACGTTTTAATATGTAGCGTTACAAATTAGCTCATAACTAGTATTTAAGGTGTGGTTAAAGAAATCATCATATCAACCCATAATCATCCCACTGCTGGGATACGGGTCTCCCTTCAATCGAAGGTGATTGGAGCGTACTCTGCCACGCTGCTCCAATGCGGATTGGCAGAGGCCGGCATGGCTTAACGACTGTCATCTATTGACAACAGCCGGGACCGACGTTCCCTCCGAATCACGGAGAAGCTCGAGATAGCGAAACCCATCTAAACACTGGCTAGGGTCAAAGTTGCTTGACTTGAGTGTTCATATTTGAGTGCGACACACAGCGACGCCATCGAGCCCCTCATCATCCTACGGGTATAAGAAATGGATGGGTGGAAAAAGGATGGTGGCTTTTTTCAGGCGGCTTGAAAGCACTGGCCTCTGCCAAACCGCATTGAAGCAGCGTGGCAGAGTATGCTCTAATTACCTTCGATTGAAGGAAGACCCATATCCCTGCAGTGGGATGATTAGGGGTCCATAATGTTCATATGATGATTATGTTGACATACTTATTGTAAAGGACAGAACGAGTCATGTCATTCTTGTTTCATTTTCAGTGGCCGTAACTGGTGGGGCTCGTAATAGAATCAGGTTTATTTATATGAAAGCCCACTACGTTACGGTCCCGGTACGGAATGAGACAGGAATGACAATTGTAGTAAAGAAATCTAAATTGTATAATCTGGTCATTTTTGCTTTATTCACACTGACCACAACGTGGTCGGGCGCGTAGTATTTTCTGGCTTGTTTACATGAAAGCCCGCCACGTCATGGTCCCGAATATTAAGATGGGGCAAGACTGACCAATCTGAATTTTTGTGAAAATATTGTAATTATTTTGTTAAGGAAATTCAATTCGGGAATAAAGGTATCCTGGGTCGGGAATTTAGGATAATTTTGTAGAATAGGTAATTTGAATAGTATTTGTATAAGATTCGTCACTGTATAATTCGTATTTTAGAAAATAGAGAAGAATTTAGTTTTTTAATATTGAGTACAGTAGACTTTGTCACGGCTAGATTACCTATACAATTAAGACCTAGGATAAGGCAATTTAGATTATATAATATTTTAGAATAGGAACTATTAAACTAAGATAGTTTTAAGCTAAAATATGTAAGCAGTTTTTTGTTAAAGACAAAAATTATGGTTTGTCATAGTCTAAAATTGAGATAGACATAGAAAAATGGGCGTAGCAATTTTGTCTCTTTTTAACAACAATTTAAATATGTTGCGGTTTCGATCAGAAGTCAGTCAGTATCCAGCCTCTATATCAGCAAGTTAACTCGGAAGTAAAAGTACTAAAGCCAGCCCAGTAATAGTGAATCAGTTCAGTCATAGTGCATAAGTAAAGCCTAAAAAGTGTAACAAGAAGAATAAATCTGTGATCAAGTTCCGGTATTTTATTTGTTGAGCAACCCGTGGAGGAATCTAGTCCCCAACATTTGCTGGTCCTTCGAGCCGGATCTTCATGACCTAGCTTAGTGCTCAAGTGTAGGTCGACCTAAGACCTAAGTGAAAAACAGTGACAGTGCAGTGTTCAGTGACTCTAGCTTGGATTTGTACCCGGACTTACAGCTAAGTACTAGATTTTAAGGACTGGTTTTGTGCGCTCAATTTAGTACTCATTTTGGAACCTGGGTCTAAAATTAGACTTAGTGCTCAAGTTTAAGACCTAGATTATTTTTTATTATTTTGTTTATTCTTAAATTGAGAGCTCAAAATTAGGTTTCAGGTTTTCTTTGGACAATTTTTCTGAACACTGAACATTTATTTTGGACACTGAAAAGTGAATTATTTTTCTTGGAATTTTTAGGTTTTTATTTTGAATGTGTATTGTGTATTTCATTTGAATTTATGTTGGAATTTTTATTTTTTGAACTATTTTTAATTTTGTGTGTTTATTTTTGTGTGTTTTTTCTTTGTTTCTTTGAAAAATTCCTGCATGAATATTTTAGTAACTGAATTTCTTTTCTTTTGTGCATTTTTATTTTATTTTTTTGCGAAACTCTTGTAATTTGAATTCATTTATTTGTAGAAATATTTTAATTATTTGGTCTTTGGATATTTTTAAATATTTTCGACATGTGTTTTTTTAATATTTTGAATATTTTGAATATTTTAAATTTAGTTTGGTATTTTTGCAAATATTTTTTAATTTTGTTTGAATTTAAATTTGTATAAGTATTTGTTTCTTGAGTTTTCGCTTTAAAGTGAATTTTCGCAGTTTATATTATTTTGCAATTACTAGAATTTATTTGTATTATTGTATTAGTATATTGCCCATTTTCCTGAATTTAAATAATTAAATTTGCGAAATTCAGAATTGTTCTTTGAAAATGCATTATTTATTGTTTGCTGAAATTCAGTTACATATAGTTTAAAAATACACATTCCTATTTTGTATAATTTTGAGTTAGCACTAGAATTTTATTTTGTACTAATAGTGACTTAGTAAACTTAGGGCTGTTAGGTATAGAGACTCTTTGAACTTTTTGGGGTACTGTGTGGACTCTTTTGTGAAGCCGGAATTGGAACGTTTAAAGCCGGAAAACAATGGTTGTTACACATAGCCAAGGAGATCCGAAAGATACTGACTCACGCGAACAAGAACGTCGCGAATTGGAACTCGCTAGAATACACAGCGAAAGAACAAGACGACTGTCCATGGAGCCCCCGGCGTCACCTGCACAAGAGCGTGCGGGTACATCCACCCAGCTCGCAACAGCGGAGCTGGCTGGCGTGTCCGGCTTACAAAGAGAGAGTCGGCACAGATCGAAGTCGCCGGTACGATCAGTGGGAAGTGTAAGAAGTGTTCTCACTTCCAAAAGGCTCGAGAGGGAGGCAGACGCCTTAGAAAAGTTGGCTTATTATAAGCGACAACAAATGGAATTGCAGAAGAAAGTTGACCAGATTCAAAAGGAGCTAGTAGGTGAGGAGCCTGCCGGACGAGATGATGAAAGTTTTCGAGGAGATCGGAACCTACCAACAGATCCGGAACCCCGTCTGTCCGAGAAAGTAGACAAGTGGTTGGAAACCCAGATGGCAGCACGGGGGGAGGCGAGCGGTGAACGTCACCTTAGGTTCGAACCGGAAAAGAAAACTGCAAGATCACCGTCCAGAACGAGAAGCGGGTTCGAGAAAAGCCAATTTGAACAGATTACTGAATCATTGGAACGGATGTCACGACCGAGTCTACGTTGTCCAGACTTACCTATTTTTGATGGAGAAGTCAATGAATGCAGTAAGAGATTCAACGCAGTTGTATAATATCTCCGCCGTTGAAAATCTGCAAAGATTAAGAAGCAGCTTAAGAGGAGAAGCTCGCGACGCCGTAGCAACATTGTTGCACTCCGCATCGGATCCAGACTCAATTATGAGAACATTACATTCTCGCTACGGCAAACCAGAAGTCATCATTAATCAAGCCATGAATGAAGTGAGAAAATTGCCTAGGATGGGACCGGGAACAACAGAATGGAATTCAACACCTTTTGCAATAAAAGTGCAGAATATAGCATATATTCTGAGATCATCTGAAATGAAAAACTATCTGTTCAGCCCGGACCTATTTAATGAAATCCTAGAGAGGTTAGGTGAAAGATGGGAAATGAAATGGTTTGATTATGCGATTGCCAACGAGATGAGCACCGAGCCAAAAATTGTAATATTATCGCGCTTCTTAATGTGGATTTCAGATAAAGCATTTAAACATTTACGTGCTCCCGCGATTAAATCTCCAACAACTACAGTGAGAGACAGGCCACCCACATCTGCGGCTAAGAAGAAAACTGTTTACGCCGTGGACGAACATGAGAAGAAAAATGAAGATAGAAAGGCAGAGGAAAAGAGAACGTGTCCTAACTGCAGTAAGAACCATTTTCTTCATCAGTGTCCTGCCTATAAGTCGCTGACAGTGGAAAAACGATGGGAGCTGGTAAAAAAGTTAAAAATATGTTTTAAATGCGTGCAAAGTAGACATCATCGGAACAATTGCAGGGCAAGGTGGTGTGGAGTCAAGCAGTGTCGTCGACCACATCACGCCAGTCTTCATAATGATTCAGTACATCGAACAGAGCCTACGAATAATGACTCCGAAGAATCAACTTCAAGGAATAATGCTGCCGAGGCAGTATTATCAGTTTGTTCAACAGCCAACAATGAAGTGTTGCTGAAAGTATGTCCCATCACGATAGTGGGTCCACGGGGGGAGCTGAAAACTTACGCCGTCTTAGATGAAGGAGCGACAATCAGCCTAGTGGACGAGGATTTGGCAAGGAATATTGGTGCAAAGGGACGACAGCAGGCAATACAATTACGTGGGATTAACAGTTCTGAGGAGCGGTTAACAGAAAAAGTCACTATAAAAGAGAAAGGAAATGGAACAAACGAATTATTTTCTCTTCAAGCATACACGAAGAAAAATATCGATTTGCATGGTCAAACAATTAAGCTCGATCTTCTACGATACGATCATTTGAAGGATCTATCGCCACAGGAGGTGTGTTATGAGAATGCACGCCCCAGAATTCTTATTGGAGCAGATCATTGGGAGCTAATTGTTTCAAGGGAGCTACGAGTCGGCGGAAGGAACCAGCCCGCAGCTTCAAGAACACAGCTTGGATGGGTAATTCATGGGACAGCGCCACGGAGTCTAATGTCATACATTCGTGCTCGCGACGCCGTCCGAGTCACACGTCCGTCCGGTGCCCGGTGCCTCCGCGCTACGCTGCTCCCGCGTGCTACGCACGCCCCCCGCCGCCGCGCTACGCTACCGCCGCTCCGACACACGTGTCTCCTTGCCTTTTTTAAGACAAGGAGGCATTATCCTGATTTTTAGAGTTTCTTCGGTTTTTCGCGCGTTTTTTTTGCCGATTAAAACCACAGTTTCGTGGTCTGGCTGTGTGATACCTCACGGTGCCAACTTTGCACAGCCAGGAGTGCGACCCGGGCACTCGCCGATCCCCTTCAGGGTGAAGCAGTTACCCGGACGGGGCTAGAACCACCGGCCTAGGGGGCTCCCCTGACCGACACTAGCTATCGCCCCCTCCCGCCCACCCCTTCCTCCTTCCTATCCTTAGGGAACGGCTTGGGCGCCTAGGGCTCCGGCCCGAAGCTACCCTCCGAACCTTAAGCAGTTAGGGACCCTCTGACACATTAAGATTGGTCAGAGGCATACAAGCTTAGGGCACACCCTAGAAGCACCCCCCTCGCCTCACCCGGTGCGGGGGACTAGGACTACACACCTCGGGTTCTCCCCCCGAGCGCTCCCAAATTAGGCACGACTGCCGCAAGGTTTCTTCGCAGCTCTTCCTTGCGGAACGTGACGCGACGAACTGCGATAATTTCGTTTTAGCTGTAGGTTCCCTTACTAGGCCGGTCGCCATGGCGACCGACCCGAAAAATCGCGCCCTCGAAGAGGTCTTGTCGCCCCTAGTCAACTTTGCTAGGGAAAATCCGGACCTCGTGCCCGCAATTGGCCTTCACCTGAAGGCAATTTTCTTCCCCACGGCCCCTCAGGCCGCAGCCCCACCGGCCCTTCAGGCCGCAGCCTCATCGGCCCCTCAGGCCGCAGCCCCCTCGGCCCCTCTGGCCAACTCCCGCCCGGCCCCTCAGGCCACCAAGCCCTCCGCCGCCGCGACTTCCATCGCCGCGCCCTCCGCCACCGTTGCGCCCGCCGTCGCGTCCCCCGTTGCCGCGCCCCCCGCCACCGTGCACCCCGCCGTAGCGACTTCCGCCGCCGCGCCCTCCACCACCGCACCCTCCTCCTCGATCTCCGATGACGAGATGGAGATCATCCCGGAATCTTCAGATTCCAGTTCCGCCCCCTCGTCCGACTCGGACGATTTCATTGTGGCCTCAGGCCGCAAGCGCACAAGGCGCAACAAGGGCGCTGCCAACAAGGCCGCCAAATTAGCCGCCGAGTCAAATCCGGCCGCCCCTCTCTCCGACTCGCCCGCTTCGCCCCCCGCGGCTGAACAGGGTGCCGAGGGAGCTTCTCTCCCCACCCCTCCCAAGCGCTCCCAGCGCCCACCGGCGGTCGTTATCACGAACCGCCATAGGTGGATGGCCATCAAGGCCCGTTGTGATGCCAATGGCATCTTCTTCATTGCGGAGACCCGAACTGAGGGTATCCGCCTAAAAACGGAGTCCATCACGGACTACCGAAACCTCACCCGCCTTCTCGACGCCATGTCGATCACATTCCACACGTGGAGTCTAGAGGAGGACCGGCGCCTTCGCGCAGTCATCCGCGGAATCCCGAAAGAACTCGAGTGCAATGACGTACTCGAGGACCTTCGCGCCCAAAAACTGCCCATCCTTGAAGTGCACCGCATGCACCGTGGGCCTTCCGCCCCCTTCAACATGGTCCTTGTCATTTTGGACAGGACTAACCTTAAAGAGGCGAAAGCCATCTTTAATATCAATAAAGTCTGCGGACTGTCCGGGGTCGTCGTCGAGACCCCTCACCATAAAAGCACTGTGGGTCAATGCCACAGATGCCAATTGTACGGCCACTCCGCCCGAAATTGCCACAACACACCCAGGTGTGTCAAATGCCTCGGGGCCCACTCAACACCGGAGTGTCCACGCCCCAAAGACCGCGCGCTATGCTTGGAACCTCCGAGCTGCGTAAATTGCGGGGAGGTGGGGCACCCGGCTAATTACAGAGGGTGCTCAAAAGCGCCCAAAGGAAAGAGCCGGAGGCCTACTCCCTCCTCATCCAGAGTCCTCGCTCCTCCTCAGTCCCAAACTGCCGAGGCCGCCCCGGCAACAGCTAAGGCACCGGTGCCACCACTCAACCTGTCGCCCTCGTGGCGCTACAAGACCAACAAGGTCCCACCCCCACAGGCCAGCCCCTCAGGCACGCCTGCACCCGCGGCGGTGGAAGTCGCAACACCTCCACCCCCCCCAGTAAAGGCATCGCTGCCACCTTCCAACGGGACCGAAGGGCTCTACAAGCTCGCAGCCGTCCTAGACATAGATAGGGTTCTTGCCATGGCCGCGTTGGTCAATGAACACGCGAACAGTCCCAACGCTCTCCTAATGGCCGTCTGTCAATTCACAGACGTGTTCGTTGCCCTTAAAAATTTCAATAAATAATTATGGACTTACACCATACGAGTAGAGTCAAACCGACCTCCCTTAAAATCGGCTACTTCAACGCAAATGGGCTTCGCACCCAGAGGTCTGAGGTAGCCGACTTCCTCTACACCCATCAGTTGGACGTCCTCCTCATCCAGGAGACGTTCCTTAAACCATCAATTCGCGATCCCAAAATCGCGAATTATAAAATCATACGTAATGATCGCACAGTCTCTGCCCTCGGTGGCACTCTCATCTACTACAAAGCGACATTACACTGCACGCCTGTGGATACACCCAATCTCGTGCACATTGAGGCCTCTGTCTGTAGATTAGGAATGACAGGTCACCAATCCATATTTTTAGTGTCAGCTTATCTAGCTCCCACTAACTCCAACTCCTCAAACCCCAGATCACTACTCGATAGTGACATACAAAACCTTCTAGATCTTGGCCCGTCTGTTATCATAGCGGGTGATCTAAACGCCAAGCACCCTGCCTGGTGTAGCCTAACCACAAACCAACGTGGTAGACAGCTCGAGCGACTCTCAGAGAGTCTCAATTTCGACATTGTAGCACCCATGTCCCCTACTCATTACCCGGACAATGTTGATCATCGTCCGGACGTCCTAGACGTAGCCCTCCTAAAGAACATCAATCTTAGATTGAGTTCAATAGAAGTGCACTCCGAACTCACCTCAGACCATAGGCCTGTCATCATTTCTCTCTCTCCCAGAGTGAGTATTCCCAATGTGGCAGCCACAGATCCCACTATGATCAAGACCGACTGGGTCAGGTTAGGCGAAAGCCTCAAATCCATTTCGTCCCCCTTGTTAGATCCAATTCCAGACGAAATTGTCTCAATTCCCGATGCAGTAGGTGCTATTGACTCGTTAACAGCGCACGTGCAGAAAGTCGTTAGCGACTGCTCGCGGCGTGTCCTAGTGAACGCTCATCGTCGCTGGACACTTCCGCCGGATGCGCGCGCTCTGTTAACAGAGAAAAACCGAGCCCAAAGGGCCTACTTCTCCGCTCCCACTGAGCCTAACCGCGTCCGCATGCGCGCTGCTCAATCAGCGGTTAAGCGTCGTATCAGACAGCTTAGAAACGACCAGTGGGACGAGACTCTCTCCAATCTGGTCCCATCTCACCAAGCCTTCTGGAAACTTGCCAGAGCCCTTAAGGCAGATACAGTGGCTGCCACCCCTCCGTTAGTACAGTCAGATCCCTCCCTCCCCCTCGCCTTCGAGGACGAGGAAAAAGCTGAATGCTTAGCATCCAGTCTTGAGGCACAATGTGCACCTAGCACACTCCCCGTTGATCCAGATCACCTACTCGAGGTCGATACTGTGGTAGCAAATAGACTCGCGAGCCCACTTACAGATGCCGACCCCCCGTTAGAGCCGGTAACCCCTGATGAGGTAGAGTCCCTTATCAAAGACCTACATAATAGGAAGGCCCCGGGGCCTGACGGGATTTCTAACAGAGTCATCAAGCTCTTTCCCGCCCATCTTATACTACTCCTGACTGCTATCTTTAACGCAGCCCTCAAAAATAGCATTTTCCCCCAAACTTGGAAGGAAGCCACCGTCATCGGCATTCCAAAACCCGGCAAGCCCAAGGATCAGCCCTCGAGCTATCGCCCTATCAGTCTTCTTAGTTCAATAGGAAAAATCTATGAGCGCATAGTTCTCGCACGTCTCAAAGATTTTTCCCTTGCCAACAATCTCTTACCTAACGCGCAGTTTGGTTTTAGAGCCAAACACTCTTGTGTCCAACAAGTGCATCGCATAGTCGAACACGTGTTGGACCGGAGAGCGAACAGATCCCGCCCGCATAAAACGGGCGCTCTCTTCTTTGACGTGGCAAAGGCGTTCGACAAAGTTTGGCACAACGGGCTTATTTATAAGCTCTACAAACTCAATACGCCAAATCGTCTTGTGCTCATCATTCAAGACTACTTGTCGAACCGCTCTTTCCGCTATAGGGTGGATGGGGCACTATCCCCCCCTCACACCATTAGAGCCGGAGTACCACAAGGGTCCGTGCTTTCGCCTCTCCTTTACACGCTTTACACAAGCGACTTCCCCGAATTTAAACCCAGTCCACTAGCGACCCATACCGCTCTCTTCGCAGACGATACTGCCATCTACTGTTCAGCCCGTAGTATTCCCCCAATTATAGACTCACTCCAAACTGCCGCCAATACTCTTGGCGACTGGTTTAGGAAATGGCGCATCGAAGTCAATCCTCAAAAAAGCGCCGCTATCCTCTTCGCTAGAGGTAGCACCCCAAATCCCTCCTCCAGAGTCGAAATGTTCGGACAACCGATCCCTTGGGAAAGGAAAGTCCGCTACCTAGGCGTCACACTCGATAGGGGACTCACCTTCCGCGATCATATTAAGATTGTCCGCAACCGCGCCGCTTTCGCGCTAGGCCGACTATATTATCTGCTCAATGGGCGTAGTAAACTCTCTCTTAGAAATAAGGTGAGAATTTACACAACGTGCATTAGGCCGATAATGACTTACGCGAGTCCAGTTTTCGCCCACGCCGCGCCCTCCCATATCCACAGGCTGCAAACCATCCAGAATAGGTTTTTGCGCAAAGCCATCGGTGGGCTTTGGTTCATTCGGAACAAAAACCTCCACATTGACTTAGGTGTGCCGACCATCTCGCACCACCTAAAGCAATGCTCAGTCAGATTTTTCGACTCTCTCGACCATCACCCCAATCCATTGGTGAAAGCCGCAGGGGATTATCCCGCTCCGGCTGACACCATTAGGTCCAAACGTCGTCCGCGGCACGTCCTCAACGACCCGGACGACGCCATTACAGTCGCCATCGAGGCGTACAAACAATTAGAATCCGCGACACAAAGCAGACACACACGTCCGTCATATCGGCCCCGCCGGCGGGGCCGCGCGTCGCGCCACCCTCCTGTAGGGACTCGGTTTTCGCGGTACCGGCACGTGCCCGGCCGCTTCTCTCCGATCCGTTCGCCTTCCCCCAGTGTCGCCATAGGCCGAGGTTCGAGCCCCCCTCTGGGGCGCCCCTAGGCAGACACTGTAAATTTTTGGCGGTGAGAGCCCTACGCTCCCGCAACAGTCCGGTGTCTCAGTAAAGGGTGTCAGTACACCCGAACTGATTAGTCCATTCAAAAAGAAAAAAAAAAAAAAAAAAAAAAAAAAAAAAAAAAAAAAAAAAGGAGTCTAATGTGTGACAAGGAGAGCGTCTTACATGTCTTCACTCGAGAACAGCTAGAAAATGATAAGAGGCGAGATGTCGAACTACACAGATTGGTGGAAGATCACTTTAAAATAGAATCGTTGGGAATTGCTCATAATATTAAAGTGAACGAAGCCGATCAGCGGGCCATGGATGTGGTGCAGCAAACCATTAAGAAAGTGGAAGGTGGCTATGAAGTCGGATTACCATGGCGACAGGATGAAATTGTTATGCCACCGAGCTACAACGCAGCGTTTCGTCGATTACGAAACATAGAAAAGAAAATGGATGCTTCACCGCAATTCGCAAAAGAATATACCGCTCAAGTTGAAAACTTGTTGGACAAGGGATATGCAGTACCTTGTGATGAGCATGAGGATAAGAGTCCAATAAGTTGGTACTTGCCGCACTTTGCAGTGAAGAATATAAACAAACCCGGCAAGTTACGTTTGGTGTTCGACGCAGCCGCGAAAAGTCACGGAATATGTTTAAATGATCAACTGCTAGAAGGTCCGGATTTATTGCAATCTCTACAGGGTATAATCTTACGATTTAGAGAAAGACCTATAGCAGTTACGAGTGACATACAGGAAATGTTTCTGCGTGTGAAAATTAGGAAAGAAGATCAGCCTGCGCAACAATTTTTATGGAGAGGAGGCGACAGAACGCAGCCGCCTCAGAGATATAAAATGGTCAGCATGATATTTGGTGCTGCCAGCTCTCCGTTTTTAGCGCATAGTGTAAGAAACCACAATGCTGAACTACATGCTGAAACCCACCCGATGGCGCTGGAGGCCATCACGAAGAACCACTACATGGACGATTTAGTGGCAAGTTATGTCGATGAGGTTCAAGCTCGACGCGCCGTCAAGGAAATTAGAGAGGTGCATGCAGTCGCTGGATTTATAATGAGAAGTTGGAGCAGCAGTAATACGCAAGTTTTGAGAGATGTGCCACAAGATTTACATGCAACTACGCCGACCAAGCTGGGAGGAGATGAAATCCACAGCAAAATACTCGGATTAATTTGGAGCCCTGAAGAAGATATGTTGGGATTTAATACCTCAATGAATAGAGTCCCGACTGAAGTTAGAACGCAACAAAGAGGGCCAACTAAGAGGGAAGCGCTTAGTGCAGTGATGTCTATTTATGACCCGTTAGGTTTACTAAGTCACTACACAATCCGAGCAAAAATTATGTTACAGAATTTATGGCGGCTCAAATTGACATGGGATGAGCCAATTCCTAATGATGATAAACTACTGTTTACAGAGTGGTTGCGACACTTGGCTGACATCTCTGAGCTACGACTGCCCAGGTGTTACTTCACAGACACCTGCCGACAAATCGAGCTGCACATCTTTTGCGACGCCAGCGAGCAGGCGTACGCAGCATCGGCCTACTGGAGGGTCGAGCACACCGACGGAACCATCGGTGTCGCCTTGGTAGCTGCCAAAGCCAAGGTGGCGCCGCGCCGAGCTCAAACCATACCGCGCCTTGAACTACAAGCTGCGGTCCTCGGCTCGCGACTCGCCGATACTATCAAAAAGGAGCATCGGTTGGAAGTCGTGAGCACCACATACTGGACGGATTCATCGACAGTGGTGCACTGGGTGCGCCATGACCAGCGGCGCTATACTCCGTTTGTCGCTCATCGCCTAAGCGAAATAGCCGAGCGCACTCAAAAGAAAGATTGGCGGTGGTTACCCACTGAACATAATGTCGCCGATGACGCTACTAGATTTTATAAAACTTCCATACTTTCGTCTGACCGTTGGTTTCAGGGACCACAATTCCTGCAGCAGCCTGAGGAGGAGTGGCCTTCCGAGAGGGTCACCGCTCAGCCTGACGAGGCCGAGGTGCTGCACTCCTCGGCAGAGGAGCCGGGCGGCAATTGGCTGCCCGACCCTGCCCGCTTTTCGAAGTTCGAAACTCTGGTGCGGGCCACTGCGCGCGCACTGGCATTCATTGATATATGCCGGCGCCAAGCGGCGCGCCTTGAGCTGCGCCACATCGAGCGCGCCGAACGAGCTCTCGTGCAACAAGCACAGCGCGAGAGCTTCCACGCTGACTGGCAGCGTGTACACGCCGGCCGTCCTCTCACCCGGTCTAGTCGACTGTACAAGTTGGACCCGGTGATGGAGGACGGCATTCTCCGAGTGCGGGGCCGCATTGCCGCCGCTACAGCACCACTGGACACCAAGCGGCCAGTTATTCTGGACGGCCGCCACCCAACGACGAGACTTCTGGTGCTGCGTGAGCACTGCGCTGCGGGACACGCCAACAGAGAGCGAGTAACCAACGACTTGCGTCAACGTTACTGGATTATGCGATTGCGGCCTACTGTGAGGGCCGTCGAAAATTCTTGCGCCTATTGCCGGGTGCGACGGGCCAAACCTAAGGTGCCTGCCACAGGGGACCTACCACGAGCCCGCCTTGAGCCCTTCTTCCGCCCCTTCACCAATTGTGGGGTGGATTACTTCGGTCCCATGCTAGTCAAAGTGGGACGTCGACGAGAAAAACGGTGGGGCGCACTATTTACGTGCCTCACCTCACGGGCCATACATTTAGAGTTGGTGGCCTCCCTATCCACCGACTCCGCTCTAATGGCCCTAAGAAGAATGGCTGCAAGAAGAGGATGGCCAAGAAAAATGTACTCAGACAACGGGACGAACTTCCGCGGAGCAGACCGCGAATTGCAAGCGGCTTACGACGAGTGGGCGCCCGCTCTCCGTGAGGAGGGCCTACTACACAGAATGGAATGGCGCTTCATTCCCCCTGGCGCGCCCAACCAAGGCGGCGCATGGGAGCGCATGGTGCGCTCAGTGAAGACGGCGCTTTCAGTGGCGCTCCACGAGAGGGCGCCTCCTGAGGAGGTGCTACAGACGGTGCTGACCGAGGCCGAGTTCACAGTCAATGCTCGGCCGTTGACACACGTGAGCGTCGACCCTAATGATCCGGAGGCGCTCACCCCAAACCATTTTCTGCTGGGGTCATCTACTGGCCTACCAACCACTGGGCCTTGCGACGAGGCTGACCGGCGCACCTGGCGAGCTAGCCAGGCGCTGGCAGACAATTTTTGGAGGCGCTGGGTACGGGAGTACCTACCTGAGCTGGTGCCACGCGGAGCACCGGGCGAGCATCGAGAGAGTCTTCACGTCGGGGACATCGTCATCGTGGTCGACGCTACGCTGCCAAGGAACGTCTGGCCGATGGGCGTCGTCGAGAAAGTCTACCCTGGACCCGACGGCGGTGTCCGAATAGCGGACGTGCGAACGAAAACGGGCACGTTCAAACGACCAGCGCGGCGACTCGTTGTCCTAACCCGGGAAGTGGCTACGCGAGCTACGCCGGGGGGAGAATTGTAAAGGACAGAACGAGTCATGTCATTCTTGTTTCATTTTCAGTGGCCGTAACTGGTGGGGCTCGTAATAGAATCAGGTTTATTTATATGAAAGCCCACTACGTTACGGTCCCGGTACGGAATGAGACAGGAATGACAATTGTAGTAAAGAAATCTAAATTGTATAATCTGGTCATTTTTGCTTTATTCACACTGACCACAACGTGGTCGGGCGCGTAGTATTTTCTGGCTTGTTTACATGAAAGCCCGCCACGTCATGGTCCCGAATATTAAGATGGGGCAAGACTGACCAATCTGAATTTTTGTGAAAATATTGTAATTATTTTGTTAAGGAAATTCAATTCGGGAATAAAGGTATCCTGGGTCGGGAATTTAGGATAATTTTGTAGAATAGGTAATTTGAATAGTATTTGTATAAGATTCGTCACTGTATAATTCGTATTTTAGAAAATAGAGAAGAATTTAGTTTTTTAATATTGAGTACAGTAGACTTTGTCACGGCTAGATTACCTATACAATTAAGACCTAGGATAAGGCAATTTAGATTATATAATATTTTAGAATAGGAACTATTAAACTAAGATAGTTTTAAGCTAAAATATGTAAGCAGTTTTTTGTTAAAGACAAAAATTATGGTTTGTCATAGTCTAAAATTGAGATAGACATAGAAAAATGGGCGTGGCAATTTTGTCTCTTTTTAACAACAATTTAAATATGTTGCGGTTTCGATCAGAAGTCAGTCAGTATCCAGCCTCTATATCAGCAAGTTAACTCGGAAGTAAAAGTACTAAAGCCAGCCCAGTAATAGTGAATCAGTTCAGTCATAGTGCATAAGTAAAGCCTAAAAAGTGTAACAAGAAGAATAAATCTGTGATCAAGTTCCGGTATTTTATTTGTTGAGCAACCCGTGGAGGAATCTAGTCCCCAACACTTATACAAAGCGACCCCAAATATCTGTACATCAAATATTAGATATGAAAAAAACTATGGGAGCTGAACAATAAGAAAAAAATATTTTTTTTAAATGTCTGGCTGTTTGTTGCTCACATCTTCAAAAACACTAAACAAATTTTAATGCTCTTATACACGAAGAAAGAGATTAGTTTAGAGCAGTATAAAAGTTTTATCTCATTTTGTCTGCCGTTTATCATTAAAAAAACTTTATCATTGATGTCAGAAAAAATCTTTTAAATTAAATATTTGACGCAAACGAAGCCACGGTCAACAGCTAGCGTATCATATTTCTTTAATGATCTGTTAGTTACCTTGACCTCAACTAATTGATCGTTAATTGGAAAAGCTGATGTGCGGTATTCGGGAACGATGCGAAAGTATTCCGAGCATGGCCTGTGGAGCTCCGGCTCGCATTTTCAGTGAATAACTTACATTTTTATGCTAACTGCTTGGAACTAAACAAGTTCACTTCCGTCCACTCCTGCAGTTAAGAGGTCAAATTACACTCGTGGTAACTTTTTAGAGGGTTTTTAAAAGTACTGTCTATTTAATATTGCATCTACTACTACTGGTTTCCTGCGTCCTACGGCGAGTGCGGGCCTCGAGCATGGCTCCTTGCCTGGGTTTCAACTCCGGGGATGACTATCCCCGGGTCCTTGGTTTTTCTCTTGGAGGCTTCATAATTTGGACAAACACACTTATAAACTAGGAATTTACTTCCGCTCGGGTGAAGACAATGTTCTCCATTGTCCTCCTCTGAGCGGCACAAGACATATAACATTAGAAGAAAGTTTGGATCGACTGGCTTCTCCGTGACTGCCCGTGCTTCTAAGTTCAAAAATCTAAATAAATATATAAGAATAAATAATTATTTATTATAAAAGAAACGTTGCGTCTCAAGATATTGCATCTTGGTAGTGACTACATTCGAATTGGTCGCTGTTCTAACTCAAAGAACGCGCGTTTGATTGGTCAGAAAGTTATTAGGGATTTGATCTCTGCACGTGGCAAACATTTAAGTGATGACATTAAGTTCGTCTCGAGTCTGAGTGATTTTTTATGTATTCTAAGTACATATTTATAATACATAGAAAATATTTGATACAATGACCCATCTCACCCTGTCAATATCGGTAATGTGAGAGAGATATATTTGGCAGTCGTCTTTATAAAAAACATAGAAATCAGTAAGGTATGTTTATTTATATATATATATATAATATATATATATATATATACCAAATTCCAAAAAAAAATAGTACTACTAGTGAAGCCCGCGCAACTTCGTTTGCGTGTATTGCAGCGCCATCTATATCAAACTTGACCAAATTTTACAGGAATCACGTACTTTTCGGGACAAGAAGTACCCTATGTGTTAATCCAAGGTATCAGCTACCTATATACGAAATATCATAAATATTGACCCAGCCATTTGAGCGTGAAGAAGTAACAAACATACACATATCTTTTGCATTTATAATATTAGTAGGATACAAAGAATCGTAGAACAACTTTTGAAAAAAAAAATTGGGTATGATAGGTACCCAAAATTTTTTTTCAAAATTATGTTATGAAATGAAATGAAATCGTTTATTTCAGAAATTATACCTTCACAGGCACTTTTTCTTGTCATTTACAACTTGTTTAAATAAAATAAATTAAAAGTAAAAAAATATATTTAAAAACAAGCTTTTATTTAATTGCGCTAAAAAGAATAAAATAAACTTTTCTTTTAAAATTTTAACTATCAACTTATAACGTCATTACACAATTTATATGACATAAAAGCTTGTCGCGAGATTTAATTACTAACATTTACTGGTAGTACGAATAAATGTTAGTTCGATAATTATGTTTTCCTAAACAGGTAAATCTCGCGACAAGCTTTTATGTCATATAAATTGTGTAATGACGTTATAAGTTGATAGTTAAAATTTTAAAAGAAAAGTTTATTTTATTCTTTTTAGCGCAATTAAATAAAAGCTTGTTTTTAAATATATTTTTTTACTTTTAATTTATTTTTTACTTTTTAGTTATCACTGGACAGGTTTCGCAGTGCCATCTATTGTAGAGGGGCGGTACTTGTCTAATGAATTTATTTGTTACTAGCGAAACCCGCGCAATTTCGTTTGCGTGTATCCCGCTTTCCCGTGGGAATTTTTAAATTTTTCTCTCCGTAAGAACCATCCTCGTACTTCAAGGAATATTCTAAAAAAAAAATCAGCCAAATCGGTCAAGCCGTTTTCATGTTATGTCGTGACAACGGAAAACGGGTTTCATTTTTATATATATAGATAGATAACTAGCACCAGCAATTTGAATACCTATATAATTTCCTGATTTTACTACAGTCACCCTGCGACAAACTAAACGGGTTTATGTACCCATCAAAAATAAAATACCGACCAAGGGCAAGTAGAACTCGCGCATGAGGGTTCCTTCCCATAATCATACTAGTCATCATCATCATCATCATATCAACCCATAATCATCCCACTGCTGGTCTCAGGTCTCCCTTCAATCGAAGGTGATTAGAGCGTACTCTGCCACGCTGCTCCAATGCGGATTGGCAGAGGTCGGTGTTTTCAAACCGCCCTAAGGCCACCGACTTGGCTTAACGACTGTCATCTATCGACAACAGCCGGGACCGACGGCTTAACGTGCCCTCCGAAGCACGAAGAAGCTCGAGATAACGAAACCCATCCAAACGCTGGCTAGGGTCACCGTCGCTTAACTTGTGTGTTCATATTAGAGTGTGACACACAGCGACGCCATCGAGCTCCTCATACTAGTCATACTATCATACTAATATTATAAATGAGAAAGTGAGTTTGTTTGTTTGTTATTCCTTCACGGCTTGACTAATCAGTTGATCATTATGAAAATTTGTATATGTCAGGGGTACAGAGCTCAACATAGGCTACCTTTTTACCCGTGAAAGTATGTCAATCCAAAGGGAAAATATTTTTTCTACTATAAAGGGCGCTGTATGGGATGCTATCGGCCAACAGATGGCGCCACAAGTCGCGCTATGGGTTGTTTTGTTGTCAAACGAGATGTATGTCATAAAATTAACGCGAGCGTAGCCGCGAGGAAAAGCTAGTAATAGATAAAATACATTTTAATTCATAACCGGTATAAAAGAGCCATGTACCAATGTAAAATGTACCAAGGGTAGGGTCACATTATATTGGTTGTTTAAAGAAGAAGAAGTAACTACAAATTTACGATTTTCAGATTTATTCCTGTACTTGTACTACATCATCTTGCTTCTTGCCAAATTTCATGATTCTAGGACAACCGGAAGTACCCTATAGGTTTTTGGTCGGAACTGTTTTATACGAAAAACGGAACACAAAAGGCTGTATCGTAATTTTGTTATCATAATATTGTATTGTCATCTGATCTACAGTTTTAAGCAAAATTTCAGCTCAATCGGTCTACGGGAAGTGGTTCAAATTTTCGTTCCAAGATTCCACCCTTACATACATACATACATACATTCATACATACATACATACATACAGGTCAAGTTAAATAAAAGCTTTTAAAAATAAACTACGTTATATACTACCACCATTTCGGACACAAGCAAAATGGCAACCGGTAAAAAGAAATGGCGAAAGAAAACCGGTTACGGCCTTTTTTGTCATTTTGTACTTTTTTTTTTCCTTTTTTTTCCACTCATTAGTTACAATGTAGGTATAAGTACATTAAAATTTATAAGAAGAATACGCGGAGTTAACATTTACATTACAGACAAAGTGCGGATAAAACAAAATATAAAAATGTTCATTCATCACATAATACATAAACATTATATTCTGGGTGGAAATCGAACTTGCAGTCAGCTACTGAACCATAGGACAAAAGGTCAGGTCAAACCAAATTACAATTAACCTACAAACGTCGAAACACTCGCCAATCGGATGTTTTTTAATTCCATCCCCCGAACAGGGGTCTGACTCTTGAACATTATTCGATCGACATTGAATTGTATCATCGACTTATAGTATTAACAAACTGTCCGGTACTGAGATTTTGCGGTATTGCGATGGTGCACATGCACACCACCACCATTCAGTTAGTTGCGAGCGAGCAACAGAAGCAGTCGTGTTCAAAAAAAAAAGATAGGCATCACTCACGCGTTGCCAACCCTCCCAACGACCCCAAGTGGAGCTCCCTCACCGTAGGAACTCAACATGGCCGAGACCAATGCTATTTGGCTACGATCTTCTGTAAGGTGGAGGTCCTTCCCCAGACGGGCTGCTTCGATTTGAGCGGATTATCCGCTGTGCCCTACCTCTCTTGTAGTCGTGGATGTCCAGGGGCAGCGATGATTGCTTGCCATAGGTGACCCGCCAGGTTGTTTGTCGTCCTCTGTCATGAAAAAAAAACTAAATTAAATTTGAGTGTTACACTGTGCTGTAAAGTATAAAATTTCAAGGGTACTCTTTAACGTTTGCCATAAATTTTAAATTAAAATTACGATTAGATTGAAGAGTAAGGTAGCAGGAGGCAAGTTTTATTTAAAAACCAATTTACCCTCAGAATTAGCGCCTCACTTCGAGGACACAGGAATTAGATGGCGGGGTAGTCGCTTTTTTTATTTTCATTCGAGAAAATTCTATTGTAACGTTTCCTGGGCAGACGATTTCAATTACCGCGGTGCTGGGAACGTGTGTGCTAGTGTGGAAATGGATTATTAAATAATGGAATAAAAAAATGAAGTAGTTACACAACATTGTTTACAACGACATCTACTTTTTATAGCAGGTCAACAAGCAAACAGTCCGCCAGATGGAAAGTGCCGCCGCCTATGAACATCAGTAACACCAAGGGTGCTTTACCAAAGCGTTTCCTGCTACAAGGAAGAGAATAAGAAGACCAGGGTTAAAGGGTTAGCAAAGAAGTTTGGTCTTCTTCTATCGATATCAATATCAATTTCAAAATATGAATGGCTAGTTGTCTAACATAAATAAAAATCAAATATCTAATTACTTTCTGATTAAATTAGTTGCGAGGTCCAAGACAGCCTGTAGTTTCTCCCCCGGAACGTCAATACGGAACGCACAGAAGTAGAAATGGAAAAAGTCTTTCTCCGTACTATGCAACCCTAGCGGCAAGTTCAGTGTCCGGTATCATATTGAGAACTCTTCTGCGAACAGTAAAATAGTTTCATTTTTATATCGCAAAGTATGAACACATTATAAATAGTTAATAAAATGTTACGTGCAATTGTGATTGTGTAAATCTGTAAGAAACAAACAATCAAAGATTTTATCTACTAATAAAAATTCAAAAATTTTTTATTTCAAGTCTTCGTGGACAATTTCTCTCGTCACAGATTATATTACAGTAATATTTTTTGTGTATTTAATCTACTCAATAAACGGAGTTAGGGCACAGCGGATGATCCGCTCAAATCCGCTCAAATTCCAATACTTCCTACTCCGACTATCTTCTTTCTGATTAAATTCGTTGTGAGCTCCAAGACAGCTGTAGTTTTCTTCCCCGGGACGTCAATAAGCTTCATTGCTTATTGTCTATCTGAGGTCGCCGTTGTTGATCCTGGCTACACAGGAGACAAAGTGGTGGGAATGTGTGGTGGGCTTGTCCCGATCCGCTCAAATCGGAGCAGCCCGTATGGGGAAGGAACCTTACAGAAGATCGTAGCCAAATAGCATTGGTCTCGGCCATATTGTGTTCCTACGGTGAGTAAGGTCTCCAGAGCTCCACAAGTGATACCCCGGTATTGCAAGCGTCTATAGGCTACGCTACGGTGATGCTTACCATCAGGCGAGCCGTATGCTTGTTTGCCAACTTTGTGGTATAAAAAAAAAGCATGTTAGGCCCACACAAAAACGCCTATATCAAAAAATTTCATTCTTTTATATATTTTTTTAATTAAATACAGATCCAGGTACGTCGCCTCGAGGATAGCAGGACCATCTTTGGGATGATTTTTGGATGCAACATCCAACATCCTGTGGCTCTAATAAACAAAAATCCTGTTTGGTAACAAAGCAAAGGACGGAGCTGACAAAAAATCCGCTTACAAGATGTGCAAGCGATTTTTTTCAAAAATGATCCTCCTATCTTCGAGGCCACCGTACAGAAATTAAGTACTAAACGTGGAATGTCATTCTAAATATCGCCAATACATAATCTACTCTATCTAATATTATAAAGATTTATATTTTTGTGTATGTTTGTAATGAATAAACTCAAAAAGTCCTGGACCGATTTCAAAAATTCTTACACCCTTGGGAAGCTACATCCCCGAGCAACATAGGCTGTATTATATTTAAAAAAAAAAATAGGAATCATTATTGAAACCCATGCGAAGCTGGGGCGGGACGCTAGTTTTTTTTTTAGTGACAATGTTGTGCAAGCTAGTGAAGCGCTAACGGGATACGCTTCACCAGCAACATAGGTTTTTACGTGGGCGAGGTGTCAACCCGCCGCACAACCCGCGAAATGCTGGAGGACCACACCCGTCGTTGGTCAGCGAGTCCATCGGACTTAGCCGGTTAGTGTAGCTAGGCTGTACCAAATACTATAGACGAGTAATACCCACAGCTTCGGAAGAATTCGGGCAAGACGCAACACTAGCGCCCCTACGGCAGGAGGGCGGCATGAGGTGAACGATTTCAAAACTTTTGTATGCAAAATGTTATAGCGCCCCTAGCGGCATGAGGTGAACTGTGCGTTTTGTATGCAAAATGTTATAGCGCCCCTAGCGGCATGAGGTGAACGGAGGTTGCCAAGTCATTGTATGAGAAACGTCAAGAGCTGTGCGTATTACTCGTCTATAGTATTTGGTAATATAGATCTACTAACCACTTGACAGGCCTGGTGGTCGAGTGACTAGCAATGGTCACTTTATCTTGAGAGCCGCGGGTTCGATTCCTGCTCAAGGTAAACATTTGTGTGCATGCACATGTCTGTTTGCCTTGGTCTGGGTGTTTTCTATGTATAATAAGTATACATATATTTACAAAAAAAAAGTATTTAAGTATATTTATCAGCAATCTAGTACCGATAGTACAAGCTTAGTTGCTTAGTTTGGGACTAGATGGCGTTGTGTGATTCGTCCAAGAATATTTATTATTTATTTACTAAACCGAAATCTGAAATGAAAAATGAATTAGTATACATTGAGGTGCGACCATTTCGTTGCTGCGGATGTGCCAGGATTGTTTCTATTTAAGTTGTTGTTGTGTTATTGTAAGTTAGTAATAAGTGTTAATTTTTTGTGTTATGTAAATTGTATTGTCCGTGGCAAACGAATAAATGTTATATACTATCTATCTAAAAATCATTTACCAATAGAAAGCCACTTTTTTTGTGTGTGGCTACGGGCCATAACTAGTCTAATTATAAAAAGTTTGTTTTAAGATGTAAAGAAATGATTAGAGTTTAAATCACACGAAAAATCACACGAGTGTAACATTTGTTCGTCTAAAGAGTTTGTCAATTAAGTAAATGTAATTTGCACCCTTAACACATGCATCCAATATTACAAGGTTTTACGGGATTCTACCGATTTTATGTCTTGTTAAAAATGGGAAACCTTTTTGAGATGTATTGACAGCGATTGTCAACGTGAAACGAACAATATTTAAATTGCGTAGCAATAAAGCCGCCTTGTACCTTTAACTACCTACTTTTTACGTGTATAATGGTTTTTTGTGCAGAAAACAATAATAATAATAAAAATCATTTATTTTTATATATTCACTGGTTTCGTTCTTAAAATAACAATTACAAAATCCATAGAGTCAAAAAGTGAAGAGAAACTGGTGTCCATGCTAGACTTGGGTATTAAACAGTTTTTGTATTGTATTGTAAGTTGTAAGTTTTTTTTATACCACTAAGGGGGCAACAAGCATACGGCCCGATGGTAAGCAGTCGCCATAGCCTATGGACGCTTGCAATACCGGGTGTCACTTGCGCGTTGCCGACCCTAAAAAATTTTGCTCTTGAGACCTTAATCACATGAAGTCAGTAAAATGCATTGCTGCATGTTCATGCGCCGCTTGGGGCAACGACGAGAGTCTCTGGACGTCGGCGTCGCCAAACTTTAACAGGAAAAAATATGAAATTAAAGGAAAATGGGATAGGACGAACGCAAACCGATATTCTGTGTGTTAGGTCGACCTTGCCTATTTCATAATCTACCTTTCCAATAAATAAATTATTGAGGCTCCCCTTAGTTCATATGTCTTATATTTGTAAAACTTTGAGAATCACTGTGGAAGAATATTATTCTTGGCTTTGCATGGTGGAGATGAGTTTGTCTGGAAAGAGCTTTCTTTAAAATCCTTTTTAAAAATAAATTTAGACTAACATTATTTTAAAATGAAAGAATTTTGAAGAAGACATACTTCCTAGTGTATGCAAAAGTATTATATTATTTTAAGATATGGATATAAGATTTGAGACGAGCTTATTTATTGCACTATATTGTAAATTGCTCATTTAAGTGAACCATGTAAAAAAAATGTTCTTAAAAGTAAATAAATTCTTTAAACCGATGTACTTTTTACTAAATAAAATAATTTCTGAATGCCATGGTCAGGGTGCTGCTTGCTTTATCCTGCCATGAATTATTTAACAAAAATATATTAATTTTATTTATAATAAATTAATGATTGTTTATTATTTTTAAACTACTTGACTAGATACATTTACATACATATATATTTACATACATATTTATTTACAATCAATACAATACCTAAACAATTAACTTACAGACACGTGTTTTTGCAACAAGGCGGCCTTATTGCTGACATAAATCAAGGCAACATTCGGTTAAAACATTACGTCATGGACTAGGTAAGAAAACTAGAATAAAATCGATAGACCAATTCAACTCATTTATAAAATCTGTTAAACGATTGCTAATTAATAAAGCGTACTACGTCAATGAATATCTGGAAGATAAACCAATTTAAATGTCTACCTCTCTTTTTCTACTCAAGTTGCCTTAACTTAAAAGGTGCATGTAGATAACTGTTGTGTATTATGTATACAGTAATGTTATGTATGTGTCACATGTAATGCAATAAATAAATAAATAAAACTTCTAAGGTATTTTTACCAGTAGCTGAAATAAACAACAAAATAAAGTAAAACGCTATTTACTTAATTTGATTTGAGTTGTTACTTAATGATCATTATCTAAAAGGAAAAAATATTGATAAACAGAAATAAACGACATTAAATTAAAACAGAATACTGTAAACAAAGCCAATCATAGCTTTAAGAAACTCTTTCTAGAGTTTAAAAAACAAACAGGGGAAACGTCTTAAAAAAATGTGAATAACGTGTTCGGGAAGACATCTTGGATTCCGTATATCCAAAAATATTTATTTGATACAAAACCCATTCACTGGCAACGCAGATGACAGAGTTGACTTCAAAATCTGCCTTCTCTAAAGATATTTTCATCTTTTGTTCATTCTTTTCATCTTTCATCAAATCATCTTTCTTCGGGGCGCGCCCCAAGTCAAGACGCCCGGGCGTAATGCTTAACTCAGAGACAGTATACTGAATCGAGACAATTTGCTGATTTGAATTATATCTACAACATGAACACACTTGTTGTTTTTTTTACTTGACACTGGATAATTGCAACCATCGCATCGAACAAGAATGAAGCCATAACTTAAAAACATAACGGCTTAACCTCAATTATAACTTGGAAATACACTCAAACACAAATTAACCACAAACCAAATCTAAAAAAAAAAAAATTACTTTAATGTAAATCATTCTAAAACGGATCATTGTCCAGAAAAAGATCTTCCTACATTTTTTTCCACACCATAGGTATTATTAGTCATCATCATCATCTCAGCCACAAGAAGTCCACTGCTGGACATAGGCCTCCCCCAAACGTCTCCAGTGCGACCTGCTGGCAACGGCCTGCATCCAGCGGCTTCCTGCAACTTTCCTTATAAGGTCGTCTGACCATCTTGTAGGCGGGCGACCTACGCTGCGCTTCTCGGTACGTGGTCGCGTATATTATTACTAGTATAATTTTATTACTAAGTAATATTGTCGTAAGGATTCCTAAGATGGCTTTTAACATTTTCCCTTAACAAAATAAATTGATTGTCTAGCTTTCTGCCATGTTGAGTGGAGGAAATTTCATTATTACGGACTTACTGATGTTATTTACCTATGGAACGAGTGCCTTATTCCGTAATAACTGGAATATTGATTTTCCCTTCATTCCGGAAAATATCCGAACCTCAATATCAAGTATATTTGTTGTTTGTTATAAAACGGACACATAATGAAATAAAATACGATATTTTAATAATATTTTATTTTATTTGTGGCATAGGTTTGATTATGAGTGAAAATAATATTTTGATTATATCAAGCTCGTCAAAATAGTGAGGCCGTTTAAATTGCTTTTTTCCGTCTACGCAGAAAGTATTTGAGTATTTTTTTTAATGCCAAAAAGTTGGCAAACAAGCATACGGCCCGCCTGATGGTAAGCATCACCGTAGCTCACAGACGCTTGCAATACCGGGGTATCACTCACACGTTGCCAACCCTCCCAATACCCCCTCAAGTGGAGCTCTGGAGACCTTACTCACCGTAGGAACACAACATGGCCGAGGCCAATGCTATTTGGCTACGATCTTCTGTAAGGTGGAGGTCCTTCCCCAGACGGGCTGCTCCGATTTGAACGGATTATCCGCTGTGACCTACCTCTCTTAAAATAATAGATAGAGTAATATTTTGTCCCCATATCATTTAATCAAAAAAAAAATGCATAATATGTTCTATTATACCACAAAATTTTATCTTTCCGAGAAAAATTTATATGTAGGTATAGTCACTTTTGGAAGCGTGTTTTGAAAAGTCTGTTAATAAATCTGACATAACCAGATACGCGGGAGACAATTGTGAGCCACCCCTCCATTCAGCTTTGTTCCTTAGAAAGATTACTACTATCAGTCATGAGGGGAACCTATACTTGTACCTATACGGTCTTTATTACACCGAAAATGTTTTCAATGCTACCTAAATTTTTTTTATTGACAACGGATGACTGATTGATTGGCAATTTGGATGAAAACGAAGAAAACTAATATTAATGAAAAATTTGTATTAGTATAATTATGAGAATGATTACAGGTAAAAACCGGTCAAGTGAATGTCGGGTTCGCACAGTGTAGGGTTCCGTGTTTGCTGTGCTTTGCTTGCTTGCAAATGAGTCCAATATCATATTCTATGACATTTGTAAGTTTTCACCAAAGAAGTTTTCACCAAAGAAGTTTTATTTTATAAGTTCGTCGGCTATTACTCGGTAACTAGTAGAACTTCTTAACCGTAATAGTTTTCCTTGAAGGTACAGCATATATATTTTTTTTCCAAATTTCTAAACACAAGACTTTCGGAGATAGAGGCGGGGGACCACTGTGCAAAATGAAAATTGACAAGTGTCTAGGCGCTAGACCGCGGACGAACAGACGGACATGGCGAAACTATAAGTGTTCCCTGTACTACGGAACCCTAAAAATGAGTACCAAATACCTACAAATGACATAAAGATGTATATAAAGAGCTCGGTTTGCGACAGCTTCTTTCTACTGACACTGACATCATAAAAATCATATCAATCTATAATGTCCGGCTGGGATACGTGTCTCCTTTTTAATCAAAAGTGATAAGAGCGTACTCTGCCACGCTGCCGCAACTCGTATTGGCGGAGGTCGGCGTTTTGGCCGCCTGAAGGCCACCAAGTTGGCATAACGATTGTCAACTATTGACAACAGCCGGGACTGACAGTTTAACGTGTAATTGATAAAACAAAGCAAAGATAGCGCCCCTGGTGTTACTGATGTAAATAAGACATGGTGTAAGGTGGGACATAATTCAAATTGGTCGTTTGTACAGTCAGGAGCACATCGAGCTTTGCACTTGCAGTAAAATTTTGGCTCTTATTACATAGAACTTAAGAAACGAAGTCCGAAGTGTATAAGGTCGACCCGCTCATGACTGTACAGTCAACAAAGGAGTTGACTGACCCCCCTCTGTATATATAATTAAAGATTTCTAAATATTGCGTGAAGGGATTTACTTGAAAATTTGTAATTACATAGTACAATATGAATAGTATTGATAAATAAAATTTCAAGTAAATCCCTTCACGCAATATTTAGAAATCTTTAATCATATATACAGAGGGGGGTCAGTCAACTCCTTTGTTGACTGTACATGTACTTAAAGTGGTAACCACTTTCCATCAGCCCACTTGCTTGTCTGACGCATGATATATCATTCCAATGTAGAAGCGTGTAAGAGATATTCAGTAACAGATAGTGTATGATACGATTTTAGCACCCCATTGGTCTCTGAAGCCTTACCAGTAATTAAAAGCGAATGACAAAGCAGACAGTGTATCGAAATGATGGGACGGAGTGGTGTCTGCACTTTACTTATTGCTGTTACAGGATGATCTGTTTCACAATATGATTTATTGAAGTGAAAACTTCTATAACGGCGCTTGGCACTTCATCATCATCATAACCCCTCTAGTGGGTGTGGTTTCCGCACTTAGTCCTGTACTAGACCATTGTACGTGAGCGCTTGGCACTTTTTAAGATGGGTAAAAAATGTTAAACTCGCGTCAGATCCGTAGCCTGATCGAAAAAGCGTAAAATTCTCTCACCATTCCAAAATATAAAAAATGCACAACGTTGATGTTTAAGTTTTCACTTCTGCCGTCACTCCCGGAGTGTAACCAGTCCTTTTTTTATGTAATTATTTTCACAACGTACTAAAGAGCGGTTCCACCTAATATAAGTTTCGTATTAACTTAAAAGGAGGACCCAGGAACTTGTAACATTATGGTTTTTGTCAAAATAAAGAAATTTTTGTGACTTAGCAACAGATAAATTGACAGTTTTTATCTGACAGAAAAGCTAACGGAAGTAATCAATGATGTAACGATTTATAAGAAAAATCTTTAAATGAAATCGATTTAGTGGGAAAAATAAGAATTATTCTATGAGGAGATAAGGCGAAAAGGAAAGTTAATTGACAAGTAAAAAGTATGATTTATAAAACATAGATTAGTTAAAAATGTAAAGATACTATAAAGAGGAAAGATTTGATTGTTTGTTTGCATTGAATAGGCTCCGAAACTACTGGACCGATTTCAAAAATTCTTTCACCAGTAGAAAGCTACATTATCAGGGAGTGTCATAGGCTATAGCTTTTCCCGAAATTCAATGTGGTTCCTACGGGAATGGGTCAGGAACTTCACGCGGACGAAGTCGCGGGCAAAAAAAGAGTTGGGTTTGCCACACCTAGCAACATTTAACTACTAGTGCTGATAATACAAAAAGTTTTTAAACATGCCATGATACAATAATATAATGCGATTTTATTGTACCAATAAGTATACATTAAGTTAATCCGATGTAAGACTAAGTAACAACAAAGTTGCATAATTCGCGTGATTGAGAAGTATTAGCACGCGCAATGAGCCCCACCTGGCGAGATTTTATTTATAAATCTAGAATATAAAAAGAATACTGGTAATTACAAAATGGTACAGTGACCCAATGAGAGAGGTAACCAGGTTAGAGAACTATCAACAAAGATTTTTGTTTATTTATTAAGTTCACCAACAAAGATAACAACATAAAAATACAATACAAATATAATAGTGAAGACATCACGCACAGCAAACAATCAGAATATAACTTTCTAAGAGAGGTAGGGCACAGCGGATGATCCGCTCAAATCGGAGCAGCCCGTCTGGGGAAGGACCTCCACCCACCTTACAGAAGATCGTAGCTAAATAGCTAGGCTACGGTGACGGCTTACCATCAGGCCAACCGTATGCTTGTTTGCAATCATTATTGTGTTTGTGCTAATAATATAAGCATAGTTTTTTTTGTGATAGCGTAGGACAAACAAGCTAGCGCGTCATCTGATGGTAAGCAATCACAGCTGCCCATGGACATCCACGACTATAAGATCTTGAATGCGTTGCCCACTTATGAAGGGATGAAAAAGGAAGGTCGGGGGAAGGTAAGTTAAAATGGTAGTAGGACGCAGGAGGGGTATTAGGCTTTTGGGTTTTATTTGAAACTTTTTACTTTTTTTTATACCACAAAGGTGGCAAACAAGCATACGGCCCGCCTGTTGGTAAGCATCACCTTAGCATATAGACACTTGCAATGGTATCACTCACGCGTTGCCAACCCTCCCATCCCCCCAAGTGGAGCTCTGAAGACCTTACTCACCGTAGGAACACAGCATGGCCGAGACAAATGCTATTTGGCTACGATCTTCTGTAAAGTTGAGGTCCTTTCCCAGACGGACTGCTCCGATTTGAGCGGATGATCCACTATGCCCTACCTCTCTTAAAATTAAATATAGGCATTGGTCGCATTGGCCTCTATTAAAACGGTTCGTTCGTACATGTGGGAATCGCCTAAAATAAATGTACGACTATAGTATTTTTAAATCAAAGAAAATATAATTTTAACACGGAAATTTCCACATCCGCCTGTATATAAAGCGAAGGCCGTCTATCACACAACTGTAGAGCGTGCAATGCATGCCTTGTGGCTTTGTTGTGCTTTTAAAAAACGTATCGGCACAACAATGGATGCAGGTACACAACTAACTGTTATGGGGGTTGTAATCACAATACAAATCGTCTTACAGTATTACATACTTAATTTTTTCATTTTTTTTTAATTGTATTTGTAGTTGTTTCCGTTCAATTTATTTGATTGATTAATAATACCTAACATTGTTAAGGTCTTTTCCATATTAATTATTGAAATGAAAAGCAACCATGTTAGTTTTTCAAGAATGTGAAAAAGAGAAAAATATTGTCAGAAAACTGTAAAAAAATAACAAAAAATGTGTTGCCGGCCAGTACAGCGAGGCCATGCAGCGTGCGGCCTCTTTGGGCGAGGATCCTTCCCAACAAATTTCTTATTTTGATAATATTTTTGAAAGAATGGCGGGGAATCCATCTGCGGATGCATCTGCCGATAAGTCTGTCTACGTGTAGGGCCGGCAATCATATTACCTATTTAGTTACAAAAAAACAGTTCAATCTTAGCTAACATTATAGTGTTTTGTGAGGCCGGAAAGGTCTAGTGCGTACTATAAAGAAGTGCAACATTGAAACGAAAAGAGAATGTTAACTATACCGAGTAGAAACTATTGGATCAAAGCACATCAAAGTGAGGTACTGATTATCGTGTGTATTACACAAAGGGAGGTTGAGGAATGGACGAAGCGAGCATTCTACGAGATATTGCTCCATTTTCTAACTGAAAAATACCTCTTAGTTTTTAGTGTTAATTCTTTGTTACTATACAAATGGCGAGATGTAAAGATATCAATAGATATAGTGAGCCAACGTATAAATTCAGCTGATATGACACATCTGATGGAAATTATACAACAGAAATTATGAATATTATAATCAGCATAGCGGGTGAAGGAGTTCCCTCAACCCCGCCATTGTGGCGAAGAATGTAGCAGACAGTCAGGTTTAGTCGGGATGTCTCTCATTAGCTAGTAAGGAGAGCCCGACAGACCCCCGTCGCTTCTTGAAGTGGCGGGACATGCAGTAATGCATTCTTGACTTTAAACAAAAGAAAGGTACTCCTGCGATTCGCATGAAATGTTTTTTTTTTCAAATCAAATCAAATCAAATCAAATTATTTATTTGCATTAAATAGAGTTTACAAAGTTGGTCGTGGTAATAAATATAAATTAAGTCGCTTAATCCTATTTAGCCATAATCTATAGCATGCAAAAATTTTAACATTATATAAATTAAAAAAAAAATTCATATACCGAACTACAGAAACACATGTTATGTGTGTGATAACATCAATTTATAGTTATAAATAATATAATTAATAAAAAATTAAATTACTTAAATATAAAAATATTCACATAATAATTTATTTTATTAAAATTTCTCTAGCTATTATTATTAATATATTTTATTTATCACTTAAGTATTCCTGGATTGAATAATATGCCTTAGCTATGAGAAATTTCTTCAATGACGCTCTAAAAACATTCATAACTCTGTTCTCCTTGACAAAGCTTGGTACCTTGTTGTATATCTGGACAGACAAGCAAAACACACTTTTATTATATTTGGAGGTTCTACTTTTTTGTGCTTTTAGTTTTTTGTTTAGTCTCGCACTACGCAGTGTATCAAAATCGTCGATGTTTCTCAGCACGAGTGATGCAGCTTCCAAAATATACAATGACGGTAAAGTTAAAATGCCGTACTGTTGAAAATAGGGTTTACAGGAAACAGTCTGCAGTATTCCACCGATGGACCGAATACATTTCTTTTGAGCTTTAAATGCTCGCTCTCTATCCGTAGCATTTGCCCAGAAAAGAACTCCAAACCTAAGTATAGATCCAACTTGAGCATGGTAAGCACTTAGTACAGTGGAAAGATTTGATACCTTCTTGAGCATGTGCAGGGCGTAAGAAAATCTATTTAACCTAGTACAGATATAGTTAATTTGTTCAGTCCAGTTTAATTTAGAATCAACGAAAATCCCCAGAAATTTTGTGCAGTCTACTTTTAATATTTGCTCGCTTTGATAATTAATGTCAAGTTGATAATTTTGAGAATTTATATTCGTAAATGTCATATAGTTTGTTTTATTTAGATTAATTTTAAGATTATTAGCTTTGAACCAGTCAATTATACATTCAAATGATTTATTAATATTCGATTCAAATAAGATGGGATCATTTTCTTTAAAAATTACTGTGCTATCATCAGCAAAAACTACAAGATCTTCGTCTACTACATTCGGTAGGTCATTTATGTATATAATGAACAACAGTGGCCCCAATATAGAACCTTGTGGTACACCGAATTTAACCTTCATTTTATCAGAGGCAAACGTTTGTTCGACCAAAGAAGTTTTCATTATACGAGTTATTTCTGTGTAGTGTACTCTATCAGACAAATATGATTTAATTAACTCTAAAGAATTTCCTCTCACACCATATTTCTCTAGCTTTTGGATCAGAATGTTGTGGTCAACGTAATCAAAAGCTTTTGTTAGGTTCATGTATAGAGCAACCACCCTCTTCTTTTCTTCTAGTGCAACGTACACTTTCTTCAAAAAATGATACAATGCCATATCGATCCATTTGTTGTTCCTAAAACCGAACTGGGAATCATTGAAGATGTTTTTGCTTTCGAAATAATGACTTAACCTAATATGTAAAACCTTTTCAAATATTTTAGCAAAAACTGGTATTAATGCTATAGGTCTATAGAAGTTCATGTTGGTTTTATCTTCTTTTTTAAATATTGGTTTTATGACTGAGATTTTTAATTTTGAGGGGAAGACACCCTTTTCTATGCAGTTGTTAATTATATGCCTAATTATGTGAGATATATATTTGGATACCTTTTTAATTATTTTCGTTTCTATGCCATCATATCCCGTACTGTGAGTGTTTCTAAGATTGTTGATAATTTTATGGACCTCTTGATCATTTGTAGGATTCATGAAAAAAGAATTAAGAGAATTGTATTTAACATTCAAGAAATTTCTATCACTTGAGACTGTGGGTTTAACTTCATTTATAAAATAGTTGTTAAATTCTGTAGCTATCGCTTTAGGTTCTGTTACGAATTGATTTCCTACTCTGACTTTATTTATTCCTTCTCGCGGTGGTACGGATTTGATACCATTTATAATTTTCCAAGTAGCCTTTCCTTTATTTGTAGCATTTTGTATTAGGAAATTGTTCTGGGCCTGCTTTGTATAATTAATAATTTTCCGTAATCTTTTAGAGTATGTTTTATATGAAATTTTATTTTCAAACGTTTTATTAAGCCTATACTTCCACAGCATCTCTCTTTTTCGTTTGGAGCACAATTTTAAACCTTTGCTAATCCATTTTGGTCGCCTGATCAGGGCTATACGTATCTTTCTTATAGGAAAACATAAATCATATAGTAATTTAAACAAGTCATGGAAATAATCAAAAGCCTCATCAGGATTTTCAGTACTTAAAGATTCATTAAATGTCAATTCTTTTATGCGATTACAAAATGTGGCAATATTTTCTTCACTATAGTCCCTTACATATTTATAGAAGTGAGATATAAGGTAGCTTTTTTTTGTTGGAAATTTTAGGATCTGTGCTGTATGATCCGAAAGAGAAAGCTCCAGAACTGTGCTTTTAGAAGCAAGAATATTATGTGCAATATTATCGATGCAAGTCATGCTGTCTAGACGTGTGGGCTGATTTATGCTTAATTGTAAATTAAAGCCAATCAACAATTGCTTAAACTTATGTACCTGTAGGTCAGACTTCAAAATGTTTATGTTGAAATCACCACAAACGATTAGCTTCTTGTTTTTAAATGCAACATCACTCAATAATGCATTTAATTGTGTTAAAAATAAGTCCAAATCTGTTAATTTCCTTTTTGGTGGTCTATAAATACATATTATAATGACGTTATGTTCTATCAGTTCGATACCGCTGCACTCAATGATACCTGACACACTGAAACGTTCAACAGCAGATACTTTTTTATACTTGTGATGTTTTTTCACTAATATGCATGATCCTCCCTTTCTGTTAGATCTCGTGAAGTAAGACGCTAGGACAAAGTTGGAGATTGAAAGATGTTCAGTGTCATCAAGCACCATATTGTGCTCTGTTATACATAAGACGTCAAGCGTATCTGCTTTATATTCGGTAGTGGATAGTTGTAGAACCAATTCATCTGATTTATTTATTAGTCCGTTAATGTTCAAATGAAATACGGAGAGATTGTTAAGTACGAAAAAAATCACTCGCATTTTCCACATTGCTATCATTCGATTCTACTAGAGATTGTTGATTACATGCATTCGTTTCTTTTATTACTGGAAAGTATTGGAAGTCAATTTTTAAATTATTTATCAAGCCTTGGTTAACAGTGTGCAGTCCTTTATTATTTACTCTTCCCGTTTTAATGGAGAACATCTCAAAATCGAGACACGCATTCGTGTCAAAGAAATAAGCGCACTTATGGTTTTGAAGCTCCATGTATAATAGACTATTAAACAGTTCTACCCTGTAGTTAAATATAGGTAAACCAAGCATGTATGTAGGAGCACAGATAATGATGTTTGTATGATTTAATTCCACAATAGAGTCCCTAAGGCATTTCACTAATTCAATATAATTCTTATTACTTTTAAAGTCTATTTCTCCTAAAAAAATTATACAATAATCATCCATATCGAAATTTAAGAGTTTATTTTTTAAGCTGGTAATTAATTTTTTTATGTTGCAGTTGGGTAGTGAATACCGACAAAGATTAAAATATTCAGAAAATAATTGTTCAACATTATGCAATGGTGCATTATTAATTCTATTACTTAGTATGCAAAGTTTTCGTTTTTTTGGAAGGTCAGTGTGGTCTTGAGACTCTGCAACATTGTGGCTGGTAGTCCTAGATGTCCCCGGTTTTGATGGTTGGTTGTTTGGGGGACTAGCTGATTTTTCTTCTTCTGTAGGTAGATCTGTCATCTCTGCAGCTGTTTCTCTTTGAGGTGTAGAGAATGGTATCCGGCGATCACAACTAGATTTGCTCTGCGTTTTTTTGAGAGACTTCATTTTATTTTTATTTTTGGTCGATGTAGGTGTTGCCAGAAGTTTGTAAGTATCTATTGTTTTGTGCGTTCTATCCAAATCCGACTTTAGTTTACGATTCTCTATGTTTAATATATCAATTTCATTGTGGGCTATTTGTAAATCGTCCTTTAGTTTTTGTACCTGAATCGCAAGATCTATGGTATTACTGTCGTTTAGGGATGTATTTGGATAACTTTTCATACTCAAATCAAATGTTGTATTTACTTCATTTGAGACATCATTACTGGATAGAATATTTTCGACCGACCGAGATCTGCGTAGCCGCCGTCGTCGCTGTGTTACGAAATCTACATTTAGTGGCTCCATCTTTTGGCTCAGTTAAGCAATTTTACGTGATATTATCGAGTAGAAGCATTAACAAAGCGATTTTGCACTCAGTTTATAATTTGTTTTAGAAAAATCCGACACAAAAAGCGAAGGCTCGTGTTGGGATACGAACTCTGATTTGCCGCAGTTACAGTGAAGACCTTAACCATTAGGCTGTAGAGTCATTAAGCAGCTTGTCGAAATTTGTACTTGTATTGTGCAAGGATATTCCGTTTTACACTGTGATGTGATGTCCGTTATCAAGTACCTTCCAATGATGTTACACTATACCCTCGGAAGAAATAACACAATTGTAAATGAATAAAATGTATTGTTTTTAATTTATATTTGTTTTTAGCAGCAGTGTTCAAAAAAAATTTTGCTTTTTAATTGGATATTTTATGTTTTATTGGTTATTTAGATCGCTTTATTACTTTTCACAGCAATTTTTGTGTTCACTTTTTTGTTGTCACTTTGTAGATTTTAATATTATTAATTTTAGTTATTTCTAGGTACTATTCCTGTTTATAAACACTACCACTTTATCATTGTCACTTGGTGCACACTTTTTTACACTAATAAATATAAACATTGACGTTTTGATATTTTTTAAAATTAAAATATACGGAGCTACTTATGCAATGCCCGGCAACGAACGGCCGACCCCTGTTGGCCAATCAGACTCGTTACGTTACACGGATGATCAAACCGACAACTCACGATTGCGTATCTCGATATAGATTGACAGTTTAATTTCTGGAAGCCCAACTTCTTTCCTTTCTCCTTTTCTTTATTCCTTCTCTCTCTATTACCCTCTTTGTATCAGGCAACGCATTGGTAGCGCCTCTGATATTTCTGATGTTCATAGGCGCAGTACCCACATTCCATCAAGAACCATGATTGTCTGTTTGCCTACTGTATTTATACACTTAGGGCCGACATGCACGGACTGCTTGAAGCAGTCAGGATGTACTGATTCAAGCTGCGACTGCATAGTTATCTACAGTCTTCTACACACACATATACCTACGAAACCGCTCGAGCTGAGGTCCATGTGTGTTGATAAATAGCGACTGCTCGAGCAGTCCTTGTAGGCAAGGACCAAGAAAAAAGTAAAGCTAATATACCTATTTGTCAATTACAAAAAACAATTAAAAGACATACATAATAAAAAATCTCTCTAATTGTTTTCAAGAGCCGTGGACTTAATTTCAACGAGTACGTAACTAATTCTAAGCTTTTATAAAAGTTTACACCTAAATCTTTTGTTTCCCACTTGTTCACTGACAGGCGGAGTTGGATTTGTTTAAAATTTATTCCACTGAAAGAACTGCCATTTTGTTTTCAGTATTGTTTGAATTCTAAATAGGCTGTGAAAGTTTCATACAACTTTTTCGGACTGGGAAAATTCGTAATGACTGGAATTCATTTGGAACTCAATAATATTATACATATTTATTGTTTTGCTAGCTGTTACCCGCCGTTTTACCCCCGAAATCCCGTTGTTCCCGGACTTATATCCATGGAATAAAAACTTTATGTTAATCCACTATTTCAAAAAGATCTGGTCAGCCGTTATTTATTTTATTTTTTCATTGACACACTTGCCCCGTCACATCTTCACGGTACGAGTAGGAGTGCGGGAGCGGTGGCGGAGTCCGCCGAGAAACTAAAAGCCACAAAATATCAGCAGCTGACTGGTTCCTACGATTTTGTGGCTTTTGGTGTAGAAACATTAGGCCCATGGGGTACCAGTGCGTTGTCCTTTTTTAGAGACATCGCAAAAAGGCTGCGACAAACCACTGGTGACCCAAAGGCTGGCAGTTACTTCGCTCAACGATATCTATCGCCGTTCAGCGAGGTAACGCTGCTAGCATTTTGGACACCCTGCCACAGGGACCATGTCTTTTTAATGCTTAGTTTTAGTTTTTATTTTTTTTGTTAGTTTAGTTTTTAATTTTTATTGTTAGTTTAGTTTTAATTAATATTATTTAAAAAGTTAAAAGATAAAAAAATAAAAAATATTTTTTTTTCACTTATTTGGGCAAACAAACAAAATATAATTTTTAAACAACATCTTATAAAACTAAGTAGTAATTGTGCCATCAACACCGTTCACCACAGATTAAATAAAAAGTATGCACAAGTTTTTGGAGCAGCCCGTCTGGGGAAGGACCTCCACCTTACAGAAGATCGTAGCCAAATAGCATTGGTCTCGGCCATGTTGTGTTCCTACGGTGAGTAAGGTCTCCAGAGCTCCAGTTGGGGGGGTTGGGAGGGTTGGCAACGCGTGAGTGATACTCAGTATTGCAAACGTCTATAGGCTACGGTGACGGCTTACCATCAGGCCGACCGTATGCTTGTTTGCCACCTATGTGGTATAAAAAAATAAAAAAACAAGGAAAAAGAGACTTTTACCTGAATAATTATATTACATCATACATATTACAACATACACACCTAAGTTTTAAGACTAAGACTTTTTCATTGGCTAGATACTTGTATTTTGTTTAATGTGTAACTGTTTTGTGTGAATGTTTCTGTCTGTTTGTATGTGTAAAATGCTGTTGTTGTCTTGTGTCTCATGTGCTGTACAGAATAAATGTATTTTCTTTCTTTCTTTCTTTCAAGTTAATAATTCCACAAGCCTTTTTTTAAAAGTACTAATAGGAGTTATGCGTGAACAAGTAAACAAACAATACGCAAATTCTGTACATGTTTTTTCAATTTTCAATTTTGGCTTAGTAGATTACCGATTTTCAGTTCATTCATTCAGACTCGATTCGACCTGTATCCGATTTCAAAGAATTAGTAGTCCTAATTAAAAAAATAAGTGTTTTCTTATTCCATTACTACTAAAATAGTAACATTATGTCAAATGTCCAATACATACTGAGTGAGGAAATATTTAATTGACATGTTACAACACTCTGCACTCACATCTCGTAATAAAAGGATTTCTAAAATTATGGAATTCGTACAGTTTTGTATTGGTATGAAATAAATGTTGGGTTACAATGCTTATCTATATTAATATTATAAATATGAAAGATTTGTATCGTTGTTTGTTACGAATAAACTCAAGAACTAAGTACTAATTTCAAAACTAACATTACAAAAATTACATTACCCCTGTGTAACATAAATTATATTTGCACAAAAAAATTAAATCCTTAGTAAAATCCGTGAATAACAAAAAAGGCCGTAACTGGTTTTCTTTCGCCATTTCTTTTACCACTGTCATAGAATAAGTAATAACCCGAGGTAGAATGGACACTATCCGCCCCGCACCGGACCGAGTTACCGCACCCCTGCCGCACCCGAGGAGCCCTCAGTCGCAAAGGTGTGCGTTTAGTGAACGAATGTGTTTACGTGCGCGCGTGTACAGACGACATTGGCCGACATTGGCCTATGTAATAGATTATTTCACGCGCGTTTTATGGAGTGTCCGGGCTGTGCCACTGTGGTCATTTTGATTTTCTTTCCGAAATGGTACCTAGTAGCTTACAGAGAGATTAATTACACATAATAATGTATTATTATGACGAGAGAAAATGTCTGTGAGGATCGACTCTTTTAATAAACATTTTGAATTATTATTCTTTTATTTGCAATGAGCGTTTGCAGATTCAAACTCAAAGGTATTCATCGTATTATTAAGAAACGATACGATCTATCCACGCCGTTTCGGTGCGGGAAACTTAAATATTTTATGATTTAGAATTTTTTGAAGTAAAGAAATATTGTATAATCGTGTGCTGAAAGGGATATATATATATATATATATATATATTATTATATAGAATAAAATAAGACATTATTAACTTAGCTATTGTTTAAACTTTTTGATACTTTTTGATATTTTGCAACGATAATGTAAGAGCTGGGAAATAAATTATTAATGAAAGATTTTATTAAATCTACCTCAGAGGTCAGGGACATGTATTGTTTATTGCTACAATTTTTTGCTAATAAAGTTTATTAAGTTTAAGCGGGGATCAAACCTAAAACATAATAAACAGAATAATTATCGCCACAACCATCGAAACAAAACCAGCCACTGTTATTAACATTGAATTACGTAATTTAGTGGTATTACAAGAAATATTACAAATTACCCATTTCCGGGGCAACGGAGCATCGTTTCCGATGTAATTCTACTGTCTTGATAAGGTCTGACCACACATAACTGCTCGCAAATATCGAACAATGACAACACGAAAAAAAATGACAGAATAAAATTTTCTAGATTAGCCCCTAAAGAGTACGAAGAAAATAGTTTCTGAATATCTAAGTCAGTATATACCGAGAAAAAGAATTGAATCCTCGTGACGTCACATCTATGGTCGGGCTAAAAATAATGTCTTTTCATCATTTTATTTAGCCAAAAAAGCAGCAACTTGTCAACTTAAAATAATTTCTCTTTTATTTTATTTTTTTATTAATTGTAGTTAATTTAAAGAATAAATTTATTTGAAGCTTAGGAATCGTTAAATAAGTGATGTTAAAAAAAATATTTGATTGGGAATCATCAATTTCAAGCGTGCAAGTGTGGTCGGACCTTTTACACATTTATGTTGTTAATGACATGATGTACAGATGGTTCTACTAATACAATAGGAATATCACAATAACAATATTACTATGTAAATAATATGTTTTATTGATTGATTACTTACTTGTGTTTTTACATTATCCGTGTATGTAATATTTTACTTTTTTTTTTTTTTTCCAAACAAAAAAAGTACATTTTTAATGTGTTTTAGTCTGCCAAACTGTACAACAGTTTGTCGGCAGCAGCTCTCGTGGATACATTGTACTTATACCTATTATTTAAACGTTCAGGATAAAAAATTCCCTTCACCATCCAAACTTTTTCTATGAAGGTGCGAGGCAGGTATCATTTAAAGACCCTATCCATAAAACTTTTATTATTTTACTCATCGATATATATGTAGTATCCTATCACAATCTTCAATCACTATGCACATTAACCAGTGTTTGCTTCACATTACACTATCAATACTATGAATCAAACGCTGAAACACACAGAAATTAAATTTCTAATCACAAGCCCAAGTGCACAATATCGTAGCTGGCGCCAAAATCCCTTCAAACTCTGTAATGGTAATAAATCAGTTTTTTATATATTTTTTGTCTTAAGACAAATAAAGATAATTACAGAGATTTAAAGGAAAAAGAAAAAAAAAATACAAATTCAAAATTTTCAGAAACTGATGAATTATCTGTTCTACTTAAAATTTAAGTAAACCCGTTCACGAAATAGCCGCTATCAGAAAGACCATCCCTACTATCGTCTGTCTCACGTTCCCTCTGACAATTTAACTCGATTGATGACGTCACTATGTCCTTTTCATTGGCACATTTACCGTACGTGAGCTGTCCCTTATCTTATGGACCAATGATTACTTGGACTGGAATTCTAAGCATTTACCATTTACCAATTTGAGCTTATGTTTATTCAACTGCTAGTTACTTACTGGATTCTAGGCCATCAGTTTTGTGTTCTATTCATAGAATTTGTACTCATTTAAAAGATTTATTGAATTTTTTAATCAGTATAGGTACATTCCGTACTCCATTTTATATTAAGTTTTAAATTATGTAAAGTAAGTAAAAGGGTGATTAAGTTAAAAGTGCACATTATAATCTAATTTAAGACCTATATTGTAAACTTCTATTATTATCTAGCTTTTCATTTTATTTTACACATTCGCTACACACATAAATAGCTCATGTACTCTCAATCAGGGCTTACAGACGCTTACATACATATCACAATAGGAAACCATTCCAATAATATATTATGTTATATGATATATCCCACGGGTTCGGAGGCCTGGTGACCTGAAATACCAGCTTCACGTTCAGTCTTCCACAATAAACCAATACAAATTAATATTGTAACAAAATTATTATAAATATATTCCTTTGTTGACTATACGTTTATTGTGTAATGTATATTGCGGTAAAAAATAAATAAATACTAGCTGGCACGAACTACATCTGCATAGCGTTTGTACGGGAAAATAAAATTGTCGTTTTTAGTATTTTCCTCAAAAGTTTCCCATATTTTCTCACCGTTTCAACCTTTCCTGAACTTCCCATAAATATTTCAATGAGACTGAGTAACATTATTATAAACCCTTGATTCTGTTTCTTCATTCAATCTTTCTATCCATATTCTAAGCATTCATTTTTCAGGCTACGACCTAAAAACCCTGGAGTTGGGAGCTACACGAGTTCGTGAGCAGCTCTATTCAATACGTAATTGGACAGTAAAATGCTTTACAACGCACAAAGCTTAGGAAAGATCAATAGAAATTCCTATAAAAGAATCTTTTTTTAGAATTCCGTAAAAACATGTAAGAATGGACTGTTACACCTTGTATTGCGTTTCGTTTATTGTTAGATCATATGCATTCGCTACCATCGACCTATTGCTCCATCTAATTATAATATTATCACAAAAACAATATGATTATCTTAAATTTAGTGACATAAATACATCGAGTACGCAACCCTTTTGAATAGAGAGGCCTTCAAGTCCATTGGGTCTGTCCAAATGTTTTGGTATTTTGTAAATATAATCGCTCACTATTTTTAAATTTCAACCTCTATTTTAGTTGCGCGCGCTGTAATTGACAACTGAGATTTGAGGACACTTATTTTTGAAGATAATTACAAACATTACGTCTCTATTGGATACATACTCGCTGCATAAAAGTGACACTTTGACACAGCCTGTTTCTGAAATGCATTTTAACTGTACATTAGTCTCAAGCTATCTCTTTCTTTATTCTCTAGTGTGACAGTGCCAACTATAATACAATGTGTCATTAACTTTAAAAATTTTGATCAATACACTGATTATACGGGTTGTGAAGATTAATTGATGGTCGCTCAACATAAAAATCGTTAACTGCTTAAAAGCATCCTTAGACTTTCCAAGCTATTCCATGAAAAATAATAGTAAGAGACGTTTTACGTTATTAAATCACCATTTTAGAGACTTTTCAGTCTCCCCCTGCAATAAAACTCCAAGATTTAGGGACTGAACCCTTTGTCTAAGTATCTGAATGGTACTCCATATATTTTCAATTTTTTTTCCACATAAAAGCCATTGAGGGGAGCCGGACAAAGAGGTCACTTAAGATTTTCTTGTTAAATAAGACGTTATAATGGATCTGCTGAGTGGACAGCAAAAGGCTACTTCTAAAATATATTTTTACACTGGCGAACCTCTGGTATTACCAGCTCAATCCTGTTGTTCCCATTTTATTCTTAAACCTTCCTTGAAAAAATTAAGTATCCATACTAATACTCATATTATAAATGGGGAAGTGTGTGTATGTGTTTGTCTGTCCGTCTTTCACGGCAAAACGGAGCGACGAATTGACGTAATTTTTTAAGTGGAGATAGTTGTAAGGACGGAAAGTGACATAGGCTACATTTTGTCTCTTTCTAACCCCCGACTTCCCTTGAATGGGGGTTGGAAGTTTATATGGAGCATTCTGCAATTTTCAAGGTTGAAAGCTAAAAATTGGTATGCGGAATATTTGTGACTAACAAAAAAATCGTGCAATATTTTTTTACCCCCTTAAAAGAGGGGGTGAAATTTTATATGGGACTTTTCGCAGTTTTCAAGGTAGGAAGCTAAAAATCGGCACACAGACTTTTTGTTACCAACGAAAAATACCTGCGAAGGGGAACCGTGTAACCTCGGATTTAACGCGAGCGAAGCTGTGGGCAAAAGCTAGTAAGAGATAAGAAATACAGGTTTAAGTTTATCCTCAGGTGACGGGTATATTAGAAAACAGAAAATGAGTGGAAAACAAGGTTTTTAAAACAAGGTTCTCGTATCACAGCCTGTAGGCACCTAGATTAATTTGGCGCTGTGTAAATTGCTTAGAATTTGTTTAGTTATTTATAAATATTGGGAAACGGAATACAAGGTGTTTTTATCAACGTTTTGTGGCTTATTTACAAAATATGGAGCCTTTGAAATTAACAAATATTATAACATGGAAACATTATCATAAAACTGCCAAGACATACAATAAATCAACATTTTTTTAAAAAGATAATTAAGAAATTTTACCGAAATCAGACAAAAAATTCGACTTGTTGTAATTGTAATACACGCTAATTATCATGCAAATAATAAAATTATGACATTTATAAAGTAATTAAAAATATCCACAACACAATAATTGGTGCCAAGACCATGGATGGCTGTCAATGCGGTCTTGCGAGACACGCGCGGAATCTCAAGCAAAAAGAACCCAACAACCTGCACATCTGAGAATGGCTGTTTTTCCACTACATGACACGACATAAGGCATTATATTATAATATATTTTTAATCTCCAACTGCATATAGCTCTGCCCACTTAGTGCAGAAATTCATCACACTAAGATTGCCTTGAAAAGATTCATCATATCAGCCCATAATCATTCCACTGCTGGGATACGGGTCTCCCTTCAATCGAAGGCGATTAGAGCGTACTCTGCCACGCTGCTCCACTCTAATATGAACACGCAAGTTAAGCGACATCGACCCTAGCCAGTGTTTGGATGGGTTTCGTTATCTCGAGCTTCTCCGTGCTTCGGAGGGCACGTTAAGTCTCGGTCCCGGCTGTTGTCGATTGATGACATTCGTTAAGTCAAGTCGGTGGCCTACGGGCTTAAAAACACCGGCCTCTGCCAATCCGCATTGGAGAAGCGTGGCAGAGTACGCTCTAATAACCTTCGATTGAAGACAGACCCGTATCACTGCAGTGAGATGATTATGGGTTGATATGATGACTATCTAAAAAGTTAGCATCACAAATTCACAAAACTAGGCAAACAAAAATATAGTAAATATCGTATCGTATCGTGTAATGGAAAAGCCATTAATCTAAGCTATTCATTAATACATAAAAGTATGCCCTTAAGCATATTATTTAATGCATGTGATTACGCTAATTGAATATTTTATGCGAAGATAAAAGAAACTTAGATTTTTTATGTTCCGTTTTCACTTATATCAATCCGTGAGAACATAACAAACTGGTAAAAAGATTCTTATTTTAAATTGTACTCAATTCACACAGCGCCATCTGGGACCGATTCTACTAACACAAATGCACCAATGGACTCTCAATGGTGTCTCAATCGTGTCTCTAAAGAATAACGATAGTGTATCAGTGGAATAGTTTGACATTTGTTATGGACTTAAACATTAACATAATGTTTAACTTATTGTTTAAGTCCATAACAAATGTCAAAAACTATTAAATAAATAAATATATAGGGACAATTCATACAGATTGAGCTAGCCCCAAAGTAAGTTCGAAACTTGTGTTATGGGATACTATCTCAACGATATTATATTTTATGACAAATACAATATAGATAAACATCCAAGACCCGAGACCAATCAGAAAAAGTTCGTTTTCCATCATGACCCGATCGGGGATCGAACCCGGGACCTCCTGGGTGGCGGTCTGGCGTGGTAACCATTACGCCACGGAGGTCGTCAAACCATTCCACTGATACACTATCGGCATTCTTTTGAGACACGTTTGAGACACCATTGGTGCATTTGTGTTAGTAGAATCGGGCCCCTAGTCCCAAAGTAAGCTAGGCATGACCTACTTGTGTTATGGGTACCAAACAACGGATTATATTAACATACAATACAATACAATACAAAACAATATTCTTTATTGCACTAAATAAACAAAACAATAAAAAAGTACAAGGTGGTAGGAAAAGCACATCATACTAATATTATAAATGTGAAAGTGAGTTTGTTTGTTATTTTTTCACGGCTTGACTAATCAGCCGATCATTATGAAAATTTGTGTATATATTGTCAGGGGTACAGAGCCCAACATAGGCACTTGTTATCCCGTGAAAGTATGTCATTCCAATGGCAAAATATTTTTTCTACTATAGAGGTCGCTGTATGAGATGCTAACGGCCGACAGATGGCGCCACAAGTCGCTATTGGTTGTTTTATTGTCAAACGAGATCTGTCATAAAATTAACGCGAGCGAAACCGCGGGAAAAAGTTAGTTGTAAATATATACTTTTATACATAGAAAACGCCCAGACTCGAAACAAACACAAACCTAAATGTTTGCCCCGAGCGGGAATCGAATCCTCGCCCTCTGGTGCCAAAGCTAGAATCATTACCAATGCACCACCGGGCGGCTGTCAATGAATCCAAAACTTGAACTAATACTCAACTTTTTCTCAAAGCTCCAATCAAAGCCAAACTAGAACGTTTTATTAAAAGTTTTTTGGGCTTATAGAAAATTTTAACAGATCTTTAAATCTATTGACATAATTTTCAATGACTAATACTCGAAATTATAATAAATAAAAGGAGTTTCTTAAAACTTATTGACCGACTGGCTTTTGGTAATTTTTTTTTTTTTTTTCATAAACAAAACACTAGCCTTCGCCAATCTGCATTAGAGCAGCGTGGCAGAGTGCGCTCTAATCCTCTTCTAGTGAAGGGAATCCCGTATTCCTGCGGTGGGATGATTTTGGGTTGATATCGACACTTGAACATGAAAGTCGGTTTACGTCTTTTTTAGAGAGGTAGGGCACGGCGGATAATCCGCTGCGCATCTTTCGCAGCCCGTCTGGGGAAGGACCTCCACACCTTTCAAAAGATCGTAGCCCAATAGCATTGGTCTCGACCATGTTGTGTTCCTACGGTTAATAGGGTTTCCAGAGCTCCACATTCTACAGGGTCGGCAACGCGCCCGGTGGCTATATATAAGCTACGGTGACTGTTTACCATCAGGCGGGCCGTATGCTTGTTTGCCAACGAAACGTATAGCTTCACGCCGATATTGTTCGAGCAAGTGGTACATTCCCCGGTAATTTATGTAAACCAACTCACGGGTGGTCAAATACCACTAAATACAAATCAGCGAAAATTGCATAAAAATTCGTCATGGATGTATGAAGAAAATCTATTTTATTTATATGCGGCAATATCGTAATTATATCATGGTGTAATTACATACAGGCCTGGCAGGCTCGCGTCGCGCGTAGCAGATCGGTAATGTGCTAACATGAAGTCATTTTTTTGTTAGCATTGGATATGGTAAAATATGATCGCTGTATTCTAAAGTCACATTATTTTATTTGTTAGTGGCATCTGTCCCACGGCTGGGCAAATTCCTGCCATCCATGAATTATATTCATGGCAATGAAGGCCTCTCCTTGATATTAGAATAAAATCGATAGATCAATATAACTCATTTATAAAATCAGTTAAACGATTGCTAATTGATAAAGTGTAGCGTCAAAGAATATCTGGAAGATAAATTAATTTACTACCTCTCTTTTACTACTCTACTTCTTGGAGTGGTAGAGCAATTATTATGAAATGGGCTAGCTCGACCGGGGAAGTACCACCCTCTCACAGAATTTCGACGCGAAGCAGCAATGCGTTTCGTTCGGTGAGTGAGTAATCCGGAAGCCCAACTCCTTCCCTATCCCCTTCCCCCCCCCCCCTCCTTCTATCCTCCTTCCTTTCCTCCAACCTCGTTGGTGGAAAACGCATTGGTAGCGCCCCTGGTGTTACTGATGTCCATAAGCGGCGGTGACCACTTTCCATCAATTCAATTCAATTTTCAATATCAGTAAGTAGACAGCAGTTAATACACCGCTCAAATAGTACGTCAGCACGTATTGGGTGCTCAGCGTGACGCCACCACCGTCGACCTATGTCTCACCGCTTTACTACATGTAATAAATATCACAGATGACATTGCACGTGGATGCCGCTGTTGGTATTTGAAATTCTAAATACTGAAAGAAAACCGTATCTACAAATATGTATTAGTACATCGAGTGAGTGCACAAGTTTACATGGAATAGCAATAGGAAACCTTTTCAGCCGCCAGCCGCCTGATTCGTCACGTCCTTATACCCTGTCTACCGTATATCTCAATATCATAGATCAACTATAACGATAAACAATAGACGGGACTTAAGTTAATCAACTGTTAAAGGTTTGTTTTTATTTCCCTCGGGACTAGTCCACCGCACATTCACTGCTGTGTTTCTGGTAGCGTTATTGCAAGCAGTAGTCCTATCAAAATTATTGATATTATAGCATGATAGTGTGAGTGTCATGATAGTATGGACCAAGTACAATAGTAACGTCCAATTTTCACTAAAGCTCACCACATAACTCTTATTTTAAGATTAAAATGTAAGTTGAGAGGTTGATCAACTCAATTACCTGTTAAAACAATATCCAATTACTATTCAGACAGTACCAAATTTGTATCACTGACTACTAACGCACCACCACCGGCTATCATCTCTATACAGTAATTAATTCTCGTTCACTTCTTTCGTGATTTTGGCCATCTCGGTCTATGTGAATAGTTGGTCAATGTTCTACGTTATGTACAATGTTGTTGGTCATCTTGTATAGCAACTTATAGATTCCAGAAGAAGACTGGGCGAGAATTAGACTATATTGTGGAGGTCTAACAGCAAATTGCTTAAGTATTTTCCAGATTCTTTAGTATAGCTAAAACATAAATTAGGAAACCATAATATACGCACTTTGTAATTTGCTATCGAACGATATTTAAACTTCAATGGCGACCAACAGAGAAGAAAGAGTGGAATCGTTTGCCATCTTACAAAAAAATATTAAAGACATTATCCCTGCCACATACATAATTTTTTTAATAACTGTTTTAGTTTGGATCTAGGTTAATGTTAATTAAGTTTTTAGTAAAAAAATAATGTTAGTTAAGCACACGTTGTATTTTTTTAAAAGTAATAATCGCAATTTTACTCTATTGTGACCATAATGAAGTAGCTACCTAAGACCTTAAAAAGAAATAAATTTGAAGACATTTATAACATTACATCCTCATAATATCCTCATAACAAAATAAACAAAAATGCAAAATTACTCACGAAAAATGTATCGATTAGCAATTCAAATCAACGATTCTCGTATCGAATTAAAAATAGTTGATCAAAATCGTTTTGACAGCGTTATCGTGTATCGAGAATGTCAAAGTACTGCTGCGGGACGAGACATGTGTAAAAACTTGTTGCAATTAAAACAGAACATGTCTTTATGACATGTTTATTCATATGCGGGTACAGTCGGCACAATAAATTCCGTTTCTCGGTGGGTCAGTTGGTAAGCCTTTAACTAATACTCTGGTACTAGTTTCGGTAGGGCGTGTGTTTGATTCTCGTTTCTTTTGATTTTCAAATTTTTTTATATGACATTTTTCATTTTATCGCAATAGTAAAAAAAACTATATTTGGAGAGCCATATCCAATGGTAATATCAATTATTAATCATAACCTAAACCTAAAAAAAGGCAGACACCATCACTGAAACTAAAAAATTAAGCACCCATAGTAAGCCACCTCGCGTATACGTACGAACCGGCCGGCTTACTATGGTGTGAATGTGTGCGTGCCGGTCAGCCATTTCACACTCATATAGTTACGACGCCGCCATTAGGGTGCTTCAATTCTTTCTTAGCAAGATTCCGTCCGCCTTTTTTTCTAGGTCCATGTTATTAATATTTAGTAATTTGTTGCAGACTTTTTGGTCAGATTGGCTGGACGACAAAGACAACACTGTTTTGACGGGACTTTTTGATTTACTTGTTGCCATGACGACGTATGGCTAAGTGAGACGATTTGTATTTTAAAATTGAATATAAATATAGTAAAATTACACGACGATGCCTTCTTTTAATTACAGTTTACAATAATGTTATATAAAAAAAATATAAATATAAATATAAAGGGACAATTCATACAGATTGAGCTAGCCCCAAAGTAAGTTCGAAACTTGTGTTATGGGATACTAACTCAACGATATTATATTTTATAACAAATACATATACACACATCAAAAAAGTCTAAGCAACATATACTGATTTGAATTTTAAAATGGTTTTTCAAATTAAAACGTTTATATTTTATTATTAAAGTAATAATTAGAGTACTAATTGATGTAAAAATAGCAACTGTTTTTTATTGTTTTTTTTAAGAACATAAATTAACAATTTCATGCTTAAGCTGTATCGTACGTAGTACTAACCAATTAAACGTTATTAAAACAAAATGAAACGATATGAATAAAATCAATTGTTTATAAAAAAAAGGATGGTTTAATACAAAGTGTGGCCTCCTCTGTTGTTTAAAACTTGTCGGCACCGATTATTCATAGAATCAATGAGTTTATTTATGTTTTCCTGCGGCAATTGCTCCCAGTGGAATTTTAGCAAATCCATCAACTGTTGGGTTGTTGTCACTCCGTCCAAGTCCTCTAAAACACGTCTCTGGAGCATGTCCCAAGCGTGCTCGATGGGATTGAGGTCTGGCGATTGCGCAGGCCACGGCAGAACCCTGATGTTTTCCATTGCCAAGTACTCGCTGGTCCTCAAAGCTGTATGCGAACGGGCATTGTCATGCATCAACGTGAAGTCGGAGCCAAGGGTTTGTGCAAATGGACGGACATAAGGCCTAAGAACATCCTCAACGTAATTGCAGCGTTCATGTTTCCATTTACAAAAACGAGCTCAGTTCGTCTATTCTTCATAATACCAGCCCAAACCATAACTGTTGAGCCGCTGTATGGATGAACTTCCTGGACGCATCTCAGCCTTTCAATATTTCCGGGGCGACGGTACACTCTGATCCTTCTTGTATCAGGCCTAAACCCGAATCGGGACTCATCGCAAAACAAAATTTTATCCCACTGCTCCTGCGTGCACGTTATGTGTTCCCTACACCATTCATTTCGACGAGCGCGATTCCCGTGACGTATAGGTGGGCACCTGATTGGCCGTCGTGCTCGTAGGCCGTACTCATGCAGTCGATTTCGCACGGTTTGGGGACTAACAACAACACCACTTGAGTTTTGTAGCCTTAAACCTATCTCTCGGGCGGTTAACATTGGCTGACGTCTTGCAGTCAGTTGTATGTATCGGTCTTGCCGAGTGGTTGTACTCCTTCCGCGGCCTGAGTGCTGCTCAGCAGGATCTCCTGTGTTATTGTAACGCTGCCAAAGACGGCAAATAACGCTTCTGTTGACACCGAAATTCCGAGATACCTGAGATTGATTTCTTCCCGCTTGCAACATCCCTACAGCTCTCTGCATTTCATCTGCGGTCAAATGACGCCGCTCCATGATGTAAAGAATGTCTTACAATTAAATTTTGTCAAAAACTCAATACCAATTATCGTTAAAATTATAAAATCAAGACTAAATGCCAAATTTCCATTAACAAAGAAAACACATTAAATTATAACAAATGCATTCGTGTTTAATTTTTATGAAAAAACAAAACAAAATCGAAAAATTTTTTTTTACAACCACCCAGTATGTCATTTAGAACAAAAAAGGTTATATATCCTACCTACTTGGTAAGAAAAAAATTAAGATTTGATTAATATAATTTGTTTAATATGTAACATGATGTATGTTGCTTAGACTTTTTTGATGTGTGTATATATGTCGGATAGCCTAGCGGTAATTCGATGTGCAATTCAACATCACAAGGGCGTAACGAGGGTAGTCGGTGATATGAGAGAAACAACAGTTTTAGTTCTACTTAAAGAATGTTTATTGAATTTACTAGCACTTCGGAATGACCACTGATGGAAAAGAAATGCCGCAAGAAAAACCTCAGTCTAGGTCTTTTTCTCAATCGCTGTTACAACACACATTTTATTAGATACAGTTTCTTAACAAAATAGACACTAGGTAAAACGCGACAGTTCCGTGACTACGAGTACTACTCTCAGTGGCGCCCGATAACGAAGTGTTCAGTCGAGCCCGCCTTCCGTATCACGACTCTGCCGGAGCGCGCCAAAAGCAACGTTTTCTCAACACGCCGCTAGATGGCGCACCCTCGTTTTGCTTAGTGTTCTTGTCCATACTCATGACCGTATGCGACACGGCCATCCTGCGAGACACGCGTCCTCGCGTGTAACTGAAACAATCAATACTCACACAGTATCACAACGTTCGGTCACTCCTGACCACACATAGGACTTGCTCTCTAACTCAAATCCAAAGTTTCAATATCAAATCCAAGTTTCAATATCAAGTCTAATTTACTTCTATTCTAAGAACTTTCTCTCCAACTCAAATCAAAAGTTTCAATATAAAGTCCAATTTACTTCTAAGTAACACACTTAGCTTAACAAATCAAGTACCTAACCATGAAGAGCTTAGTACCAATAATGAAAATAAAATCAATAACAACAGAATTAACATAATAAACGTTCGTCAAAAGCAAGGTGCCATAACCATCCCTGTGGTTACAGCTGATCATCCCTGTGACCAACCACCAGATCATCCCTGTGACCTTCACGCGGTCCCTTGCTGTTGAGTACTTACTGGGTACACAACAAACATTTCGAACAATTTTACAAAATTCGTCATTACTCACGTCACGACAATGAAATTGGTACTTAGTCTTTATGTATTTTGCCAATACTCTACATGTCTACTCAGTTCTCTTGGCCTTATCACCAAAGAGTTCACTTAGAGTTAGAAACTTAATTTAACATTCTACAATACAGTCAACACTGCATTGCATCACTCCTTATACCAACAGTGTTAATTGGCCCAACACACAAACTCAAGCCTTTCCATAGGCATCGAGCCACAAAATATGTTCAGTCCATCGAACACAAAACCTCCAGTCCATCGGACACATCGGACACAAAACGTCCAGTCATTACATTACATTTCAATACAGTAACTCGTAATTAAATCAACTAAACTTTTCTCATTACTCACTTTCATTTGTCTCCATTTCGAGAATAGAAACCTTAAAGTTTCGGCTTCGTTTTATCAATAACTCTATTTCAACTGACTCTATCTCGTACAGCTCTACCTTGTATAGCTCTACTTCGTACAGCTCTACCTCAAATGGCTCTATGGCTCTACTCAAATGGCTCTATCTCAAATACCTCTGTCTCAAATGGCTCTATCTCAAATAGCTGTATCTCCACGGCAATACCAGCCGACCGGCAAAATCACCATTGCCAACTCAACATTGACCAACAACTCCGTGTGGTATCTCACAGACCCACTGGTCTCTCGCTACATAGATTACTTACTCTACTCAACATTATAAAATGGTACGTTAACTTAAACTGGTACATTACTTTCTGAGCACAATTCGAACTATACTTTAAATTATACTCCACCATCGAAACCATTGAGTAATTATTTCTCAACATTTAATTTAAAGTGTCTCTCACTTTACATGAAAACAGAACTTTTTAAAATTCATAACTTAAAATTCAACATTATTGCTCAGTAGTCTCCACTTCAATATCATCAAACAATACTCTCCTCAAGACATCCCGGACACCTCGATTGCGCCGGTGGTCCTGCGAAGAGCAGTAACCTCGACAGCAAGCGCGATCGCTGCGGTCCACACTATGCCGCGCAGGTGGTCACATCCGCCTCACCAGCTCGCCACCATCACGAGCAGACCTGGTCCACTTCAGAGTCCGCACACCGCTGACCCGCTGATTCTCGTCTCGTTTCATTGTCCGGAAATCGAAAATAAAACAACTGTTTAGAGTTCATTGAAGTTACTAAGTAAAAATAATTTAAACAAAACGTTTATCTCGAAAACGGTGCGTCCTAGCGATAAAAGGATGAAAATTTTGAACCCCTTTTAAGAACCCCACTCTCCACGTGATACATTCGATTTTGACCTCCAAAGTCAAAAATCTCAAAGTCAAAGTTAAAGTGAAAAATACTTTATTCTGTGTGTGCATTAACCTTTAAATGACCTTGACCTCTAAATCATTGTGTGCATTAACCTTTTAATGACCTTGACCTCCATTGACCTTTAATGACCTTGACCTCTAAATCATTAATTTCAATGAATAGTGCTAAATGACCAATGAACTTCATACACAGTTTTAGCTTAAACTTACACAGTTTCAGCTTAAACTTACACAGTTGCAGCTTAAACTTACACAGTTGCAGCTTAAACTTACACAGTTTCAGTTTCAGCTTAACATTTTAAGCTTAAACTTAGCATCATACGTAATCAACACTGACCTTTTTTTTTTTTTTAATATCGGAGGGTACACTCCACCAGTCCATCACGGGCACACACTCAGGGCGCGTCGCTGCCTCGGTTGAACTGCGACTCGGGACGCCTCGCTGCCTCGGTTGAACCGCGACTCGGGGCGCGCCGCTGCCTCGGCCGAACTCACTGTGACTCGGGGCGCGCCGCCGCCACGCTGCCGTTGCACCGCCACCGCTTGGTGCGCGCCGCGGCCCAGCCCCCGCCACCCGTCACACATCGTCGAGCGTCGCACGGTCACACACCTGAAATGACACTATTTTAGAATTTTGACTCGTTTTGAGGCCAAGTACCCACCATACGACACTCCTTGCGCTACCAAACGCCGGCAGTCCGCAAAACCCCGCCACTCGCAGTCAACAACAGCAGACTGTCCTGATGTACGACATCGAACACGCACTTTCTTAATTTGTCACGCCAATCTGTCACGCTTTACATTAGTGAGACCAGACTGATCTGTTAAACTCTCAATACCACGACTTGCATCCCACATCTGATGTCGGATAGCCTAGCGGTAATTCGATGTGCAATTCAACATCACAAGGGCGTAACGAGGGTAGTCGGTGATATGAGAGAAACAACAGTTTTAGTTCTACTTAAAGAATGTTTATTGAATTTACTAGCACTTCGGAATGACCACTGATGGAAAAGAAATGCCGCAAGAAAAACCTCAGTCTAGGTCTTTTTCTCAATCGCTGTTACAACACACATTTTATTAGATACAGTTTCTTAACAAAATAGACACTAGGTAAAACGCGACAGTTCCGTGACTACGAGTACTACTCTCAGTGGCGCCCGATAACGAAGTGTTCAGTCGAGCCCGCCTTCCGTATCACGACTCTGCCGGAGCGCGCCAAAAGCAACGTTTTCTCAACACGCCGCTAGATGGCGCACCCTCGTTTTGCTTAGTGTTCTTGTCCATACTCATGACCGTATGCGACATATAGATAAACATCCAAGACCCGAGGCCAATCAGAAAAAGTTCGTTTTTCATCATGACCCGACCGGGGATCGAACCCGGGACCTCCTGGGTGGCGGTCTGGCATGGTAACCATTACGCCACGAATGTTGAAACAAATATCTTTGTTTTTTTTATATTAAGCATAAAAATAAACAATATTCCTATTGAAATCACTTCTATGGTCATGGTCATTAACTCCTTCATTACATTACCCCCAATACCATAAATAGATCATTAAACGCAAACTAATCTCCTAAAAACTCAGCATTGCTAAAACCTCTACCAACCTTTAACATTATTATTCTTTAAATATTCTTGGACGAATCACACAAAGCCAAACTAAGCAACTAAGCTTGTACTATGATTACTAGATTGCTGATAAATATACTTAAACACTTTTGTTTTTGTAAATAAATATTATTATACATAGAAAACACCCAGACCAAGGCCACCAGACATGTTTATGCACACAAATGTTTGCCTTGCGCAGGATTCGAATGCCCTTGGGATAAAGTGACCATTGCTAGCCACTCGACCATCGGGCTTGTCGATCAATAGCAGCGCACAAATAAATTATTATTCATAAATTATTTCTACGGTATTAACGTATTTATGTGTTCAACTGTACATGTAACATAAGTCAACATTTTTGCACTTATTGTTGCCGCAACAGGTTCTGCGACTCCCGCGTGAGAGCGGGTTCAATTCGCGTGCGGCTCCCAATAAATAAATTAAATAAAAATAATTAGTTTTTAAAGCGCCGCGCTGTGTTATGTTGCACCAACACGACACTCCGGCGGTGTTAAATTGCAATTTTTCCCTTTATTTAAAATACGGGACGTGTGAGGTATTTTAAGTGAAGCAAACTGGTTCGTTGCTACAGTTATTTTTGGAGCTGACTGTACGTTTTTGTTGTCGATGAGAAAAGTACACGCAAATAAAGGAGTTATTCGTCAAGTCGCGATTACTTTGGTAAATAATTTAATTAATGTTTTCAAGACACTGATTAGGCTTAACGTTTTGGCATTGCCTAACAAATATCGGGACTGACGGCCAACGAAAAAGTAATCCATCAAAATACTAACTGAGCTTGTCGTTCTTACTTCAAAATATAGTATACTAGCTTTTCCCCGCGGCTTCGCTCGCGTTAATGTTATGACATAGATCTCGTTTGACAACAAAACAACCCAAAGCGCGACTTGTGGCGCCATCTGTTGGCCGATACAGCACCCTCTATAGTAGAAAAATTAGTTTCCCATTGGAACGACATACTTTCACGGGATAAAAAGTAGCCTATGTTGGGCTCTGTACCCCTAACAATATGTATGCAATTTTCATAATGATCGGCTGCTTAGTCAAGCCGTGAAGGAATAACAAACAAACAAACAAACTCACTTTCTCATTTACAATATTAGTAAGGATTGAAGATATATGCATTTTTATTGGTTTTACATACATGCTCAACCGGGAAAGTAGCGTATTCTCACAGAATTTCAGCGCTTTTCTGATAATACTCATAATGTATAGGCGGCGGTAAGGGCGCGTTTTGACGACGCGAAAACCGGCAGCGCGCAGGCCGCAAGAAATTTTTCGCGTTGTTAGAACACGCCCAAACCACTTTCCATCAAGTAGCACTCTTGCTCGCTTGTTTGCCAGCGGTATCACATAAAAAACCTCACATGAACATTTTAACATGATATTACCTAATTATAACTATTAATTCGAAACAATGCGATTAAAAATGTTCTTTTTTTGTAGCAAACCATATATAAAATCGAGTGACCCGATACCCGCGTGTTAACTATCAGTAGTCGCGAGAATATTAAACAAATTACGACTTGAAGTGAACACGATTCGGGACATTCGATCACTCCGGAGGTGCTGCCTTTAAAAACATATAAAAGGGTTATTGTACTGTCAAAAACTTAAGTGGTAGATTTAAGATATATTATATGTATGTATTAAAATGTCGCGGTTCGATGATATTTAAAAGACAATACAGTTATTTTTCTATTTCAGATGATAATCAAACCATTAATGCAATGTCGTAAATTTTTTTTTAGTTTGACGACATTGTATTAATGGTTGGGTTGGTAAAGGGTTTTAATGGCGCAAGTTTTCCTTCGAGCCAGTACTAACCATCGAGACGTATCTTCAACTCGACTTTTAGACACATACGTGCTTCCTGTCGACTTTGTCAGCAAGGTCGAATGCCGCCACTCCCTCCCTTCTGTACTGTAGGGTTTTTGCGGTAACCCCTACGCGCCGAGCCTCCATCAGGGTTGGACACTGTAAGGAGACACTGAAAATTCCTAGCATTGTGTTCTTTAATTATTTTTTTAAATCTTCAATGACATTTGTTACTATTGATTAAAAGGGGTCACCCTGGCGGTAACTGGTCATATATAATTGTAGTTATAAAAAAACGAACTAAACTTTAGTTTATACAACAAAGCAAATAGGCTAAATATCTAATTACAGTGATTACCAACGAACATTAGCTGCGAAATAACCACAGTAAAGAAAACTAAACGACGCATATTACTTACGAATGGTGAAAATTAGTGTGAATCACTTTTCAACGTAACAGTACCATTGCGTGTTAAACCCTCATAAGGGCTGTACACACGCGAAACCGTTGTACCTACGTTTCGCTGTGAAATGAGACAACACTACTGATATTTTTTATTTTTTTTTATTTGGTGAACATGATAGTTCGCTTGGCTGTGACTACTGGCGCTTCTACGCTTGATTTATCACTGTCCCTTGATTTTTAGGGTAATTCAGCGACTGACACCACGAAGGATTTGAATCATTGATGGGATTGATTGGGGGGTATATTATTGGCTTCACCAATGGATTAGTTACAACAGACATCTGTCAGGACACCACACGTTCTCACCACGTGTCTCCTGTATAGCCAGGATCACGACGACTTCAGATTGACAATAAGTAATGAAGCTTATTAACGTCTCAGGGGCGAAACTACAGCTGTCTTGGAACTCACAATATTAAAAGGACTTCCTATGTACCAATTTTTAAATTGAAAACATCCAGACCAGGCAAACAGACATGTTCATACACACAAAATATGTTTGCCTTACGCAAGGTTCGAACCAGCGGCCTTCGGGATAAAGTGACCCCTGCCATATTCGACCACCAGGCCTGTCAAAAGAAGACTTAATTAGAAGGATATAGATACAGAAAGTATAAGGAACTGACCAGCGTCCTGCAATTTCAAATCTAAACGCTTTTTCACCCCGATCAGTCCTAATCCGGATCACCATCGTCCGCCATCCCTCCGCCATTTATCGCTCTCGCCCGCCATTCCGCCATTAACGACTCTTAATGAGCGTAAGACGTTCCCAAGAGACGCAGCAATTGTTTTATAGCCGTAATTAAGCCACGCCTGATCCATAGATCTTGAAGCCAAGTAAACAATGGAAATTGATTTTTGTCTAATATATTTAATTGCTCCTTTTAAACTAAATGAAATCGTTGATAAATGGGGAGAGAGAAGAGGAAATTAAATGTTTGGTAGACGACTACTATGAACTTGTAGTGGCTTGTAAGTGATCAGCGGTTAGGAAGTTTAACCTAACTTACTCGTGAGCAGGTAGCGTTGTGAGAATTGTTTACAAATTTATTTATTGATTACTAACTCATCGGTATATCGAATATTTCGTCATGTCTGCCTACCCCTGTCCATCCCCTTGGGATAAACTCCAATGAATCACCCCGCAAATAAGATTTACCCGGTTCTGTGCGTTGATCTGTAGTCAGTCATTCAAGAGAAATCATTTAAGACTAGACATGAAAATCTACCACGTTTGTCCAATGCGGTGGATGAGCAGTAGGCGATCAACTGCCCTTTCGAATAAACAGTTGGTGCAAACCAACTATCCAACTCAAGACTACTCAATTTCCCTGAAGTGACTATCACACATCTTCCAAAAGAGAGTATACGTTATCCCGATTACGAATGAAGATAATAATGATCCCGTCAAAATTATAAATGCCAAGTTAACGGTTTTAGACGAGATCTAACTGAAAACCAGTAGAGACACTCTGTCATGCATATAAAGGCATAAATCACGAATCACACAGATTGAGCTAGCCCCAAAGTCAGTTCGAAACTTGTGTTATGGGATACTAACTTAACGATACTATATTTTATAACAAATACATTATATAGATCCAAGACCCGAGGCCAATCAGACAAAATTCGTTTTTCATCATGACCCGACCGGGATTCGAACTTGGGACCTCCTGGGTGGCGGTCCGGCGTGGTAACCATTACGCCACGGAGGTCGTCATATCGTTCCTGAATTCGTTAAAATGATTTATGTTCTTTTCTACGCACTTGGAAACTTAACCTATTCAGTAACAAAGCAAACTTAACCCCCAAATAAGTAACTATTAACAGTGAATCGGTCCAGCGAACCCAATCTCTTTTCTACATGAATAAAACACCCAATGACAGACTGTCGACCATTTGTAACTTCCGGTTAAGAGCCCCCAAAGCCTCCAAGGTCAATCCTGAATAACTTTAGTGAACGGCAAAAAGTAGATTTGGTAATGTTATTTGATGTTTAAGGAAATATTCATTTACTAGCGAAACCTGCTTTCCCGTGGAATTTTCGAAAAATCCTTACGCCATGCAAAGTACACACCTTCCGTTTAAAGTCTCTACGAGAGGTTTAGGCTGTGCGTTGATAAGTCAGTCATTTATTTTATATGTATAGATTAGACTTTTGGTTTCATTTTATTACGATTTCTTTTTTAGTTCTTAAGATATAGACGATTTAATGAGAAAAGATCTCCAAAATGTACAGTCAAGAGCAGGTCGACCTTTATATCGAACTTTGTACTGTTCTTAAGTTCTATGTCATAAGAGCCAAAATTGTACTGCAGTGCTCCTAACTGTACATTACGTCATTTTTCGAAATTTTCGCAATTTCCAAAAAGGTTTTGAAATTTTTAAGAGAGGTTTTCTTTCGCCATTTCTTTTACAAGTGGTCATTTTTTTCCAAAATGGTAGTAGTTTATAGAGTAGATTACTGTAATGTAATCTTTAATGAGAGAAAAAGTGTCTGTGAGGACCCTCTGAATTTATTTTTATTTTTATAAGGTAAATAATAAAATTACAATGGACTAAGGTTATATTAAGATGAGTAATACAGCCATGCAAGGAAACAAGCCATTTGAAAAACCTCTCACAAAGTAATACAATGTAAAAGTGTCGCAATTTACTAGCCCTAAGTGATTTAAGCAATTATTGCCTGTCTCCCGCAGTGTGGTCTGCTCTTGAGTCTTGACATTAAAAGAATTCCCTTACAAAGAAATTACACTCCTAGAAACGATATGAAGAACATTATAAACACAAATTGTAGTCAAGTTTAAAGATATTAATGTAGGTACTTATATGCTTTTGAACAACGTTATTATTGGATCTATAACTTTTTTTTTATACCACAAAGGTGACAAACAAGCATACGGCCCGCCTGTTGATAAGCGTCACCGACCACTGGGTATCACTCACGCGTTGCCAACCCTCCCAACCCCCCCCCCTAAGTGGAGCTCTGGAGACCTAACTCACCGTACGAACACAGCATGGCCAATGCTATTTGGCTACAATCTTCTGTAAGGTGGAGGTCCTTCCCCAGACGGGCTGCTCCGATTTGAGCGGATGATCCGCTGTGCCCTACCTCTCTCTCAACGAAGTAGTATATTTATGTGGATAAAGTAAATAAGCTATTTCATGCGGGATCTACAGACTCTACACTCATTCGAAGCTGACCGAAGTACGTAGTGCTATTATTTATTCTGTGACCGAAGTGAGATGTTGGGAAGTTAGAGGACAAAATAAAAGCAAAGACGAAGTATTTCGAAGAGCCTCTCGTTTTCGCTGACCTTCTCGAGAGTGATGTTACACTGATTTTTTTAATGATTGAATTGAATACCATAAATAACCAGTTTCTGTGCGCTAATTCACGTAATATCATAATTAAATGACAAAAAAAAATTTATTCCTAACCTCAATATAAAAGCACTCAACGTCAATAAATACATTATAATTCAATAATAATTTCGTTGTAATATATTAAGCGTCCATTTACCTTGTGTTTCGGAGATATTGGGAACATAATATCCTAAACCGATTATGGATTTAGATGTCCAATGACCTAAAATATGGAAGATAACGCTAATGCTGTTTTATTAAGGCCTGCGCTAAATTATTTTAGCTTTTTTGAAAGAAACATAAAATTTTATGTGTCCATTTGTAAATTTCAAAGTTTTTAGAGTGTTCGCAATCGTTTTATCAATTTAATTTATTGATAAGTTTGTAAATTAATACATTTATCGTGTCCCACATTCCATCTTTGAGTGTCAATACCGTATAGCTCGCGCCTTTGGGTAGCTTTCAAGTTTAGCAAAAGCTTTCTTTTACCAGGGTGTTTTTCTTGGGACCAGGGATTCTGCGGATAATGATGCGGATAATGTAGATGCTGATAATCCGCTAGATTCTGAAACACATTGTTAAAGTTAATGACGCATTAAAGAATAGCTGGCACTGTACTAAAGAAGTAAATAAAAGATAGCTTGAAATGAGATTGCAAAATTAAAATGTGTTTCGAAAACTGGCTCCATGATGCTAATTTCTACAACCCCTGGTCCGAAGCATAGGTATAGGGCATTTACATTTGCACACGCCATTTTTAGATGTTTCTCAGTCTTCAATTTTCTTAAGCTTTTGAACTGGATGATATTTTTAAGGGTAACCTCGTGAGATGGTAAAATTCAATATAATTATTTCTTATACCAGTACAATCTTAGTTCAAGAGCCCATCACCTAATCGGAAACCGATCTCCAGTACCCCCACCTCAACCAATCGCGTGTAAACGATCCTCATTGCCAATTCATTGGGCAGCCCAGCCGGCACCAATAAATCGTGCGACGGGTCCGCCGATTCGTTGCGCGACTCGTACAACAATTGTGAAATGAGAGACCGTAGCGAAATTTCTACCCCGTCGGTAAATGTAATTTAGTCGTTGCATTGCAATTTGCATGCGTCTTGTTCTAATGTGATTTGAAACCAAGAGGCTCTAATATGGCTGTGTACTAACCGGCTAAGTCCGATGGACTCGCTGACCAACGACGGGTGTGGTCCTCCAGCATTTCGGGGGTTGTGCGGCGGGTTGACACCTCGCCCACGTAAAACCAATGTTGCTGGTGAAGCGTATCCCGTTAGCGCTTCACTAGCTTGCACAACATTGTCAAAAAAAAAAAAATATGGCTGTGTTGATTGTTCGTCCTTGTTCACAAACTAAACTGTAATAACTTAGTTCGATCTACAACTGAAAATATTTTAAACTTTTAGCCGTATTTTTTAACAATGCAATGCGATTCTATACAATTACCTTTGTATTTTTTTTGTTGCCTATTTTGGATATCATTCACGTTATTCATATATTGTAAAGTTTATTATAATAATATTCCTAAATTGCTTGCCATTACACTTTAAACTATTCATACCTTTTGCGATGCGATGCCATGTACATAGATCAAAAGAAATGACCCCCGCGTTCCTTAAGACACGAGATCGTGACAAAATAAATTAAATCCTATCGGAATGGCAGGAAATGTGGGAGACTTCCTTAAAAGGCCGTCATCTGTATCTGTTCTTTCCCTCGATGAGAGACAGATTAAGGAAAACCTGGCTAGAGGTCGACCATCAAGTAGCTCAATTTTTAACGGGACACGGAAACTTTAAGGCCAAGTTATTTTATTTCAAGGTTGTACCTTCTCCTTTCTGTGAGTGTTCTACCGCGAATACCAGAGTAGAACAAAAGGCTCATCACGTTCTGTGGGAGTGTGATCTTTGGCATGACGAACGCATAATCATGTAGGATTCTTGTCACTTCCGGCATAGTTTATTATTCTGATCTCGTAGCAAGCAGAGAGAATTATCAGGCATTTAGAAGGTTTTGCAATACATATTATTGGAATCAAAATAGTAAACAACAGCTCATAGCATTATGTCCCAATAGTAATGTAACTTGCCATCTCTCTAGGGTATAATGCCTTTTCCTTCAAATTGCTGTTTCTCAAGTAGTTGTTAAGGAGAGAAGTCCTTTCAATACTTCCTACTCCGACTATCTTCTTTCTGATTAAATTCGTTGTGAGTTCCAAGACAGCTGTAGTTTTCTTCCCCGGGACGTCAACAAGCTTAATTGCTTATTGTCTATGAGGTCGCCGTTGTTGATCCTGGCTACACAGGAGACACAGTGGTGGGGATGTGTGGTGGGCTTGTCCCGTTTTTCACACCTTTTGCATTATTTTTCAAAGACAACATTAAATTTATTCAGTACAGCACAGAATGATTTTCTTATTATTTTTTGTACGGGTATTGCATATTCTAACTTAAAATAATTTGAATTTAAATTGTTGTTTTATATGAACAACAATTTAAATTCAAAAGTACCTTATTCACTTGAAAAAAAAGTTCCTTATTCACTTGAAAAATTGACGTCGAAACGAAAATTCAACTCCGAGCTCTCAACACTGGTCGACCATTAAATTAGCTACAGGCGGCATTAAATTTGTTGGAGTGCTAAAACGACCACACTGACACTTCTTAATGGTTATTTTATTTGTGATGGATCCCGGCAAGGTCGTGAACTTGACTGGGTTATAGGTGTGGACGGTGATTTTGTTAACCATTAATTGGTAATTGCCCGTGGAAAATCTAAAAAACTAAGCGAATTCACAGACTGGACGACCATGACTCCGAGTTGTCGTTGTGTCCAGTGCAAGTTACAATGTCTAAGAAGTTGCTTAAATTTCGAACCCGACGTCGGGACAGTCTGGCCCAAGTAGGGCTGAGCTCCAGTTCAAGATATACATTCAAAAAATTTTTTCAGAGTGTTTTTACTTTATCTCGTCAAACTTTACACTACAGTAATATTATTATTAGGCGAAAGTTATGTGTATGCTTGTTACTTCTTCACGCTCAAATGGCTGGGCCAATATTTATGATATTTGGTATGTAGGGAGCTTTTTATCCCGAAAAGTACGCGATTAGCGTAGAATTTGATCAAAAATCTGATATAGATGGAGCTAATGTGCATAAATAAATACACACTTTTTTTATATCACTAAGGTGGCAAACAAGCATGCCCGCCATCAGGCTACGGTGACGTCTGCGTGTACGGAGACACTTGCGATACCGGGGGTATCACTCGCGCGTTGCCGACCCCGTAGAAAGTGGAGCTCTGGAGACCTTAATCACCGTAGGAACACAACATGGTCGAGATCAATGGAGGTCCTTCCCTAGACGTGCTGCTCCGATGTGAGCGGATGTCCGCCGTGCCCTAACTCTCTTAAAAATATATATTAATTGTAATTGCACCATCATCTCAATTGATTTTGTATTGTATTGTAAGCACATATATTTTCAGTTGACTGTACCTACATTCGTGTGTTTGTTTAAAGGCATACATCGTACCGAAACACGCACGTCCATGGTTACACGTTATCTTTAATTCGAAGTTCATTGAACTTTCAATTGTAACTTAAGTCTTTAATCTATCTTTTAGGTAATCTAGAAACCTGACATTTGAAGTTGCAAGGCCGTCGGCTATTGTGAGTTAATCAGATAGCTATGTCTTAGTACAATTGAAACCTAAGTTTCTAGTACTTATCGTTTAAATCCTGTTAACTTTACTATCTAGAAATTACTTATGACCAGTTTAGGCAATATTCCTGTACAATTTACACGACGCCATCTAGTCACAAACTAAGCGAAACTATGGGTTATAAATAAAATCGCTGAAAAATTTACTTTCATAAATATTAAATATTAAGGCAACGCATTGGTAGTGCCTCTGGTGTTGCTGATGTCCATAGGCGGCGGTGATCACTTTCCATCAGGTGGCCCGCTTGCCTGTTTGTCTGCCGTATAACATAAAAAAAATAAAAAAAAAATAAAAAAATAAAAATGGTTGTATAGTTACTGCGAAACGTAAATCCGATACTTCGGCCGAAGTATCGGATTTACGTAACGTACGTTAAGTAAGAATTTTGGTTATTTTAGTAATTCCTTGAATTTTATCCATGAAATACCTTATAGGTACTTTATGTTTTTTTTTGTAGTTCATTGAATTATAACCAATCGCTGAATTACCTTGAAGGTAAATACCTTGTAATTCAGGGTAATTCAGCGACTGACACCACTAAGTATTGGAACCATGGTGTCAATCGCGGAAGGACTCTGAATTGACTGATTGACACCATGGTGTCAATCGAATAACATATGATTGGGACGTGGTCGATTGACACCATGGTGTCAATCACGGCAGGAAGGTGTAATATTCATGGTTAAAGTTCTTTCGATACCTACTTCGGCCGAAGTATCGGATTTACGTGCGTTTCGTAGTACCGTCTATAAACATTATTTTACCAATAAAAAGCCACGTTATTCGTGAGTTTTTATATTATTAAAAGGCTCACGAGCAAACGCTACTTGCAAATAAAGTATTCAATCAATCTAAATATTCTGAACTCCACCCGTAATGCTTACAGCCCTGTCATGTGATATCATCAGGTAAATCTAATATTAAAATTACTATTAAATCATGTGTAATGACTTGTAAACACCAGTCGCGCCCAAAACATAAATTATAATTATTTAACACCTGAATAACTGGGTTAGTCATTCATAGTGAATTGTCGAATGGTTATATTGCACGACTGTGGGAATTTTATTGCATGAAAAATAACTAGCATACCACCATTAAGGTCGTATATTACATCTGCAAGAAACACGCAAGTACGCTTGTGACTTGTCAGACAGTAGACATGAATCAGTAAAACTAATGTCAGTTCAGACAGTAGACATGAATCAGTAAAACTAATGTCAGTTTTCGAAAATTAGTAATTTTTTATAAAAAAATTAATTAAAAAAAACTCCTTTTTTCGTACTAACTTTGACAACGTCAGTTTAACATATCATTTATATTAATACTTTATAGGGGCAAAATATGTATTTTTGTAAACAATTCGGTTTGTAACGATTACTGGACCGATTTCAAAAATTCTTTCACCGTTTGGAAGGTACATTAACCCCGAGTAACATAGGCTATATCTACATATATCAAAAAATATATACTAATATATAAAGCGGGAGCGGCGGCGGAGTCCGCCGAGAATCTAAAAGCCACAAAATATCAGCAACTGACTGGTTCCTACGATTTTGTGGCTTTTGGTGTAGAAACATTAGGCCCGTGGGGTACCAGTGCGTTGTCCTTTTTTAGGGACATCGCAAAAAGGCTGCGACAAACCACTGGTGACCCAAAGGCTGGCAGTTACTTCGCTCAACGGATATCTATCGCCGTTCAGCGAGGTAACGCTGCTAGCATTTTGGGCACCCTGCCACAGGGACCATGTCTTTTTAATGCTTAGTTTTTGTTTTTATTGTTAGTTTAGTTTTTAATTTTTATTGTTAGTTTAGTTTTAATTAATTTTATTGAATTTCATATTATTTAATTATGTATTTTACCAATAAATCATTTTATATATAAAGCTTTTTTTTAATTGAAAATTTGAAGCTGAAGAGTTTGTTTGTTTGAACGCGCTAATCTCAGGAGCTACTGGTTCGAATTGAAAAATTCTTGTTTGTCGTCTTTTCTCTCTGTTGGATAGTCCATTTATCGAGGAAGGTTTTAAGCTATTTTAGCATTACGCTGCGACCAATAGGAGCGAAGCATCAGTGAAAAATGTTGCAAAAACGGAGAAAATTATTTATAGCGCGATAGTGTTTTCGACAACCACGCGAACGAAGTCGCGGGCACAGCTAGTTATATTATAAAATAGGGGTCCTTAGTAAAACACGTGCGAAACGGAGGCGGTCCTCTAGTTAACTATATCGTTAATTATATGAAAAATGAAAAAAAAATAAAAATGTTTATTCAATCAACAGAAAGGTAACAACATTGTGGCTGGAGCCTCCATTTAAGTACATAATGTCCTTGTGTTTGGAGTATCCGCTCTTTCTAAGTATACATAAATTAAATTGTGCAAGTTGATTAGGTTATATATATTATATATTACATTCTGCACTCTTAATCTAAAAAATGTTACGGATAAGAACAATTGATGATTTCCCACAGATTCTTCTCCTTAACAACAATTTGAAGTATTCCGTTCATGTATTCATAATAATTTCTCAATAAAAAAAATGAAATAAGCAAAACGCAATATAATCTCAAACGCCTACGTCCCACTCAGCTCGTATGTTCGTGGAATCGATCCGAAAATATGCTAATGGCAAACAAATAAAGCGTTGGCGACAATTTAACAGTATCGACATCCATATGTTACGTTTTATCAGCCAGATTGTGTTATAAATATCCCGTTTTAAGAAGATATTGCTGGTTAGAACGGTGTTTATTATCAAAAACAGTTCATTTGTGAGATGAAAGGAGATTATTCAGCGACCGTAGAGTGGTCAGTTCAATTATTTCTGTAACGATTTCATTTATTTACTGATACTGTGTAACTGGATCGTTTTTTATTGTTGAATACAAATGAGTTAAAGTCAAATTGACGCGAGTGGTGCGTTGGTAGTACCTACCTTGGACACCAGGTGGCGCGGAGTCGTTACCCCAGGAATTTAAAAAATAAATAAATCACACAGATTGAGCTAGCCCCAAAGTAAGTTCGAAACTAGTGTTATTGGATACTAACTCAACGATACTATATTTTATAACAAATACATAAATAGATAAACATCCAAGACCCGAGGCCAATCAGAAAAAAATCGTTTTTATCATGCATGATGCAACCGGGATTCGAACCCGGGACCTCCTGGGTGGCGGTCCGGCGTGGTAACCATTACACCACGGAGGTTTGAGGTCGTCATTTAGGATGTATTGCCCACCTTTAAATAGGTAGTACTATTAAGAAACTATAAAATACTATCGCTCGCGTTAATTTTATGACATAGATCTCGTTTGACAACAAAACAACCCATAGCGCGACTTGTGGCGTCATCTGTTGGCCGATACAGCGCCGCTGCTTAGTCAAGTCGTGAAGAAATAACAAACAAACTCACTTTCTCATTTATAATATTAGTAAGGAGTAAGGATGATTCCGGACAAAGCCGCGTGTATTATATAGTTTAATCGTAATATCAACGTCCCAGGACTAACGCATCCCGTGTAAGGGAATGCAGACCAGTCCGCAATTAGGCCCGTGCGGAACGAACAGCCGACCGGTCTGGCGGTGGTCTTGCGTGACAACTGATCACATAGGTACAGTTACTGCATACAATGCAATGTTGTAAAAATACATTATACCTATAAAAAGGTTTTTAGAGTTCCGTAGTGAACAACTCTTTCGGTTTGTTCGCCATGTCCGTCTGTCCGCGGTTTAACTCATTGGCGCTTAATACTAATTTTCTTTAAAACCAGATCTTTTTGTTTTTTTTTCATCATCATCATATCATACATAATCATCCCACTGCAGGGATGCTGGTCTCCCTTCAATCGAAGGTGATTAAAGCGTTTTGTTTTCTTTAAGTAGTGTCAACTGTCGGTAAGTAAATATTATTTTTTTCAGACAACCAAATAGTCACTGACTTGGCACTATTACCTACCTATATTGACAAGTGGCAAAAACCGGATAGCTTGACAGCAAAAAATCGCGTGAATATGACGCAATATTTTGAAAACTTGAGTTAATTTCAACCCTGCTCATCCTTTTCAATGGCTGACTGTACAAATGTGTACAAACAAAGACCTTAAACATTTGAGACCGAAAACAATTTAAAGATAAAAACTCATTCGTCGAAAACCTTTGGCGACTTTACCCAACTTAAAACTTAAATCGTCTTAAAATTGAAAATGCAAACTAGTTTCCCACTCCTGGCTCTCATCGAATATCTTATCCTTTGTTTCCCTTTAAAAGGTTCTACGTGTAGAGCAATGAGTGGGCTCAATTCACATATTAGACATGCAAATATTTTAACCAGCGTTTGTTGAAGTTGTTGTTTTGTACAGTCAAGAGCATGTCAACCTTTACATATCGGACTTTGTACCATTCTTAAGTTCGATGTCATAAAAGCCAAAATTGTACTGCAAGTGTAAAGCTCAACGTGCACCTGACTGTACATTTGTCACAAAGTAAAAACATTATTATTGTAGACTCCATACATTGAGAAAAATCGTCGCTTTTCTTAAGTGTTTACTCCGTGACGTATTATATTTTGTGACGGGTCTATAACAACACGTTAAAGGTAGGTCTATGTCATAGAATAAGTAATAACTGAGGTAGAATGGCCGAATCGCCTTACCTTACCCCGGGTGGGTATCGAGGCGGGTGCAGTCGCAAAGGTGTGCGTTTAGTGAATGAATGTGTATACGTGCGCGCATACGTGTGCGTGTGTACAGACGACATTGGCATATGAAGTAGAAATAGGTAATTACTTCACGCGCGTTGTATGGAGTGTCCGGGCTGTGCCTATGTCCAACTATGAACTTCTTGTGGCTGAGATGATATCGTTAGCGTCGTTTTTTAATTTGTATTTATACATATATCTGGTTAATTTGCTTTCTACAGAAATTTTAAAAAGTTTTATGCGGGTTCTACATTGACCTAAGTAAAGTTAAAGCACGGAGTTAGAAGAGAAAGAAATAGTGAAGATGAAGTAGAATGAAATCCTGTCCACACGCTATGGTATAATTTAATTTTAACAAAATAAGTACCTATAGTCAAATAAACTTTTACTTTTCACGATACAATTTTGATCACACTCAAAACTTTGACTTGACGTCTAATATGCGAGTGCAAAGTTCTTTGATCTGTGAGCCTATGTATATTTATTTTAAAGCTATTTGTTGAGTTCAGAGGTGGAAATACAAACTTCAAAATGACAGATAATAGCCAGAAGCAAAAAGTTATTTTGAGTTAATATATAAACCACATGTTTTTCAGTCACAATATCATCTATTGTTAACGAATAATAAGATGAGTTTAGGGAGAAAGAGATATTTGGAAAGATAAAGAAAAAAAAAATTTTGTATGTATTTAGTCTCAAACCAGCTCAAACCAAACAGTCAACAAACAAAAGAAGTGTCCTGGGTAAAGACCTAAGAACAAAGATTTTTTGCTCATAATGTAATATTCGTACATCGTTATATGAAACTTTGTAAGTTACATACCTACATAGAACAATATGATTACTGATAAGTAAATAAAAATTCCAGTATGTAATTAAAATTGATGACATATAATTAAAATAAATTATAAGTATAGAGTTTATAACTAAATAACATGAAATTAAATAAAATTAATTAAAACAAAACTAACAATAAAAATTAAAAACTAAAACTAAGCATTAAAAAGACATGGTCCCTGTGGCAGGGTGCCCAAAATGCTAGCAGCGTTACCTCGCTGAACGGCGATAGATATCCTTTGAGCGAAGTAACTGCCAGCCTTTGGGTCACCAGTGGTTTGTCGCAGCCTTTTTGCGATGTCCCTAAAAAAAGACAACGCACTGAAACCCCACGGGCTTAAAGTACAGAGTCACTAGAGAACGAAAAAATCATATGAGCTGATGAGGGAAAAACAATAGACTAAGTGATAGATTTCAAAAAATATAAAATACTATAAAAAATAATAAAGTAGGTAAGTACCAAGTATTTACTTCCAACCTAACTTGTTCGTAATTCGTAATGTCTATAGGCCCTGATCGACGTATCGTCGTTGCGCCTGGAAAAACCGATAAACGTTTTTTTTTTAAAATGGCTTTTTTCACTTTTAAGGCACAATTTGCCATGGCCGTCATACCTGTAAAACCCGTTTTGTGATATCTTAAAAGAATGCGAAAATAGCATATTCCGCTATGTATCGTTCAAACAAAAATCCGCGTCCTAAACCGCTTTGTGCCTTGTTGACACAAAGCGGTTTTTCCATTTTGACCTCCGCGAAGTACCTACACGCTGCGTTCCGCGCGCAGTTGCACATAGCGGAATATCATTTGAATCATTTCGCGTCCAATCTTGCGCCGGGTACCATTTCTTTTTGTTTTTGTCGTGAAGTAATTAATATTTTGAATGGGACTCGTACGTAATTAGTGATAAAAACCTGTTGCAGCTGTATTACGTATAACAGAGGTGAGTATTCTTTAAGCCTGTTGATTATACTAAGCATTTAATTGAAATAACCAAAACTAACCTCAAATCACTTGGAAATTTCATGTGTTTGTACTTTTGTGTTCACTTAAGAACGTGATTTTAATAGATACATTAGTCTTATCTTATGGTAGAAAAGGGGTGTAGGTAGGTAGTTAGGTACGTACCTACATGTGATCGATGTTGTGCCCAATACAGTCATGTAGATTGGATAATAGCTCTGTGTAGATCATGTGTAGATACTTACCTACCCTTATCCCTATAATATAAAGCAATACAGTTCCCAATGATCCAACTTCAAAACCATCTTCTGCTAGTTAAGTTAAGATAAAGTAATGACTAATGAATGATAAGATAATGATCGGTGGTGGTCGAGTGGCTAGCAATGGTCACTTTATCTCAAGGGCCGCGGGTTCGAATCCTGCGCAAGGCAAACATGTCGGTTTGCTTTGGTCTGGGTGTTTTCTATGTACTTATAATAAGTATTTATTTACAAAAAAAAGTATTTAAGTATATTTGTCAGCAATCTAGTACCCATAGTACAAGCTTAGTTGCTTAGTTTGGGACTAGATGGCGTTGTGTGATTCGTCCAAGAATATTTATTTATTTTGTACCAATTAAACCAATATACCTACGTACCTACACCTACTCTTCAATGGCTGGTTTTAATGGTGTTATTGTATGTGAAATAGCTTGTTTATTTTACAAGAACATTTGTACTTGTAACATGTCATGCATGATTAACATGAAAGTACGTGAAATATCTACCTATCGGTACCGTCAGCATCAGATATAGTAAAAGATTTGTTTGATAGTTTGTTAAGTAACTATGCAACTTACCAGTGATGATGTTTTGCTACTTTAATTATGTTTAGGTACCTTTACCGGTAGCGATTTTCTTCAGAATGTTTGGTGACTGGATTACAGTACAGTCAGAGATTAAATACTTGACCATTTGATTACACAGAGAATCTCCTACTCACCTATAACACGCACGCCACACTTTAGCTGACAAACCCCTCTCCTCTCCTATGATCTAATACCTTATAGCTGTGCTCACGTCATTTTGATAAAAATACTTAGTCGTGCATTTGGTCAGCGGGATTGTTCTCTGTTCTCTCTTTCTGTTTGCTTCGCTTTTGGTGGTTTGCAGCTTTCTTTTCTTTCTTTCAGATTGAAATTATCTTAGAATGAAATGCTTTAGCAGATCGAGCATTATTCTTAGCATGGCTAATAAAAAAGACATACCTGCAGTCACACAAAATGTTAGATGCAGTATTGATGAAGAAACTCATTCCCCAGAGCTGATTCTAAACAATATAGCGGGTTCTGATATCACAACATCGTATTCCCCAACTCATTCGATTCCACAACAACAGGGTGATTTTCTGGATTTAGACAGCCAAGTCATTTCTTCACAATTATCAAGCTGTGCAAATGTGGGCGCTGAAGAAATAGATTGTGGCTCAGACGTATTATTTAAAGAACTAGAGAACGAAGATTTTTTCAACAGATTGGAACCAGAAGAATCTATTATTCTCGCAACAAATACATCACAAACCGAAAATCACTTAATACAAGCCAATTCTCATTCTTCTCAAGCAGAGGCCAGCAATCATACATCATCTGAAATACCCTCGTTCTCTCAATTAGAAACCAACGATCATGCATCACCTTACATAGCCTCGCTGTCTCAATCAGAAGCCAACAATCATGCAGCATCTCACATAGCCTCGCTCTCTCAAGCAGAAGTGAACAATCATGCAGCATCTCACATAGCCTCGCTCTCTCAATCAGAAGCCAACAATCATACAGCATCTCACATAGCCTCGCTCTCTCAAGCAGAAGTGAACAATCATGCAGCATCTCACATAGCCTCGCTCTCTCAATCAGAAGCCAACAATCATGCAGCATCTCACATAGCCTCGCTCTCTCAAGCAGAAGTGAACAATCATGCAGCATCTCACATAGCCTTGCTCTCTCAATCAGAAGCCAACAATCATGCAGCATCTCACATAGTCTCGCTCTCTCAAGCAGAAGTCAACAATCATGCAGCATCTCACACAGCCTCGCTCTCTCAAACAGAAGCCAACAATCATGCAGCATCTCACATAGCTTCGCTCTCTCAAGCAGAAGTCGACAATCATGCAGCATCTCACATAACCTCGCTCTCTCATACATCGTCTCACACTACTGATTCGCAAATTAATGACATAATTGACAGTACTGATATTATACATTCCACCATGATTCTAAATGCCACCACAGGACTTTTTTTTAGTTTCACAGATTTTAATTAGTCTTGCCTACCTACCTTTAGTTGTTATATCTTTTTAAATAAAATATGGTATTATTTTATCTGTTTTTGATTCTATTACAGGTTTTTTAAATTTTACTTATACTATCTGCACTCAATTACTAGCTAAGTAACTTAACACCTAATAACATTTAATTACCTTCGTTTCTTGTAAATTTATACATGGGGAGGGCAAAATAGAGGAGAAAAGGAGGTATGCTAAAGATCTTGCTTTTAAGTGTCATATCCCGTACCTACAATAATGACTTGGAGCATGGAGATGACGATCAGCGATGTTTTCGAAGGTGAGTTCTAATGTAAAAGTGAATTTCGGAGTTATCGTTATGGTGGAAAAGCCTCTGTGTAGAAGAGTAGGATCATAATAATTCCTAATTTAGCAATATAACGCCACTGGAAAAACCGCTTTGTAATGAAAAATCACATAGCGGAATTTGACGACTCGAAAATAAACAGTTATGTGTCAAAATTAAAGAAAAAAAAATCTGAATCCTAAAATAACGATCTATTACAAACAAAGTAAATTAGAACAGATCCATGTTATCTTATTTTAATTTTCTGTATACTCGGTTTTTGGCTTAAGGACCTTAGTTATAAACAAAACGGTTTTTTGTCTTTCATTAATAGTTACGATTTCATCTTTATCGGTTTTTCCAGGCACAACGACGGTATAAGCCTATACCGCGATGGTTTTACTCGCGGCTCGTTAGTGTCGACAAATACTATAGAAACTCTACCGAGTTAATACGCACAGCTCTTGACGTTTCTCATACAATGACTTGGCAACCTCCGTTCACCTCATGCCGCTAGGGGCGCTATAACATTTTGCATACAAAACGCACAAAAGTTTTGAAATCGTTCACCTCATGCCGCCCTCATGCCGTAGGCGCTAGTGTCGCGGTCTTGCCCGAATTCTTCCGAAGCTGTGCGTATTAGAGTTTCTATAGTATTTGGTGTCGACTAGCGAGCAAAACAGTCGCGCCTGAATGAGAGAGGTAACTGTCTTGTTCCGAACGAGCCGAGTAAAAAATATAGCAAACATGACGAGCCGCGAGCCAGGCTCGTCGGTGTTTAAAACCGCGGCTTTACCGCCGAGCCATAAAACCGCGGTTTCACTCACTCGTCGATCAGGACCTTCAGAATAGAGACGTAGGCGATACCGGGTGATTAAGCTAATAATTTGAAAAAATGGAGCAAAAATTTTTAAATTTATAAAGGCGAAACGTGTTTGAGCAACATGTTATTACACGCCCTAAACAACATTAACTATGGATGTAAAGGGTAAAGGGACGATACACTACTTTCTTATAGCTATTAATCAGTACGCCAATGAAATAGGTAACCAGGGTAATTTTTTTTTATTGTAACTGAATGCATCGTTATGTTACTTTGTGATTACATAGTACAATATTAATACTATTGATAAATAGAATTTCGAGTAAATTCTTTCATGAATATACCATACTAGCTTTCTACCCGCGACTTCGTCCGCGTGAAGTTCCGGACCCGTTCCCACAATGGGAACCACATTGAATTTCGGGAAAATCTATAGGCTATGTCACACTGATAATGTAGCTTTCTACTGGTGAAAGAATTTTTGAAATCGGTAGTTTCGGAGCCTATTCAATGCAAGCAAACAAACAATCAAATCTTTCTTCTTTATAATATGTATTATAGTATAGACAATAAATTTTTACTCTTATCAAATCACTATTTAACTTTATAAAATCTTAAACACAGATTTATTTTATTAATTACCTAAGTTATTTATTAAATTTATCAAACAACTTGTAAAGTATCAAATATTTTATCCAGAGACCTTCACAGGCACTTTCTCTCGTAAAATAACATATTAAAAAACATATTTCATCATCATCATCATCTCAGCCACAAGAAGTCCACTGCTGGACATAGGCCTCCCCCAAACGCCTCCAATGCGCCCTGCTGGCAGCGGCCTGCATCCAGCGGCTTCCTGCGACTTTCTTTAGGTCGTCTGACCACCTTGTAGGTTGATGTCAAAACATATTTAACATTAAATTTTTTTTTTCAAGTAAGTACCCACCAATTTATTTATTTATTGGCGACACAGGTACCAAATGAAACAGTTACGAAAAGGGACGAAAACTTTCTCATGCTTCGTCCGATTGACCCGACATGAGATAAATGAAGGGCGTATCACAATTCAGATACTGAGAGACAAAAAAAATCAAAATTGACTTTAGAATTAATTGTTACTCTTCGAAGGCAGAATAAAAATATACTTATGAAAGTTGTAATTTATCTGTGCCCGTATCAGTCCATGTAGATTTTGGGTATAGTAAAATAATAATAAGCGTCCCATTCCTTTCCATTTCCACTCTATCCCTCTTTCCCCTCCCCTATGCCTCCTCCCCCCCTTCTTTATCTTTGTCATTTTCGCATACATTTCATTTTCCTCAAGAATGACAGTGACAAAACAGACTTTAGTTAATTATTATTTATGGTTTCACTTTTTTTTAATAATCTATTATGCTATTTTTATGCTAGAAACCGGTTTAAATTATTTTTAAACAAACCGGGCAAAGTTGTAGTGGTTTTTTTATATATACAATTTAAAAACAGTCTTTGTTTTTGTCACAATACTTCTTTAAATATGTATCGGCCGATAAAAAATAAAATCGTAAAGAGGCGCGAAGTTAAGACCTGGCTGGAATAACGCGTTTCCGATCAAAAAAAGAAAAAAGAAAAGAACGAGCGAGAGGTTTGATTTGTGTGCTTTTTCGCACCAACTGATAAGGTAAGTTCGCAGATTAAATATATCGCTTAATCGAGATGACGGAATTTGTAATTCATGTTTAATCCTAGAATAAATCAAATGTACCTATCCCGTTTCCTAATCCACTTGGATATAGCAGGTCCACTATCTAAGTTTATGGATTAAGTGAAGGTAGGTAAGTACAAAATTTTATATAGAACGACTACCAGCAAAATCAAATAGACTTGGTTACTCCGGATAACTATGATTACTGCAAAATAGGGACCCGTCTGTCCGTTTGAAAAACTAACAAAAAAACTTTATAAGCATGGTAGTTTGAGTGATATAGTTTTACGATGTGATAGTTAGTAAATAACCACTGGTAAAAGAATGAAATAAGTTCCCCGGATTACCATAAATTCTTTATAAACTTAACCATTATTGTTGATCTCGCTCTCACAATTACACCGTCTCTTTCTAAAAATATTGGTCTGCAAAAGATAATCTCGAAATTCGAAGGTGTGTAAAGATGTATAAAGCAATTTTATTGAGAAATGCGATCACTGATACTGATATAGCACTTTGTTTATACTGATTTTTATTGAACAAATAAAGTACCTATATAAAGGAGGATCCAGACATTGCAGGGCAACAATCAACAACTTTCCGGATGCCCAACTACCAACCAAACGCAACCATTGGTGTTGTTTACCAAAAATTGTCGACGCATGAACAACGACTAATTACCTTTGACTGAATCGATCACAAATGACTATATTGCGATTAAACAACATTATGATACCGAAATTAGGCATCATAAACTATTAAAAACACTATAACCTAATAGGATTTCACTAGAAATCTTGTGTCAAGTATATTGGAACAGAAGTAGTAGGTAACGCATTAATAGCGCCTATAGAATTTGATGTGTAAAAACGACGGCAACCACTTTCCAGCAGGTAGCCCGCTTGCTAGTTTTACCTGCGATGTGACAAACGAAAAAAAAAAATGAAAACTTTATGTTAATTTCTTTCTTTTTAATGAACAAAGTTACGGCAAACATACGGCCCGCCTGATGGTAAGCATCACCTTAGCTTAAAGACACTTGCAATACCGAGGGTATCACTCACGCGTTGCCAACTCTCCCAACCCCCCTTGCCGACTCTGTAAAAAGTGGCGCTCTGGAGACCTTACTCATCGTAGGAACACAACATGGCCGAGACCAATTCTATTTGGCTACAATCTTCTGCAGGTAGGTCCTTCCCCAGGCGGGCTGCTGCTGCTATATGACTTTTCTTGGGTTCTTTGATTGGTAAAGCATTTAAGAAATGTTCTTGCTACATCTGGAAGTACCAAAATATCTGCGTGAAGCAGCACTGCGTTTCATTGGGTGAGTGGAAGATCCAAAAGACTAATACCTCGTAACCTCTTTATCCTTATTTCCACCAATCCTCCTGTTAAAGGTCGGCAACCGTTCAGGAACTCTCCTGGTGTCCCTGTGCTCCATGGACCGCGGTGATCACCTCCTTATTTTTGTTTAAAGAAAAAAAATTAGCACAAAAAGTACACCCCGACGTCGAGAAGGTATGAAATATTTTACAAAAATAATCCTTAAGATCGCTCAGATTGGGAATGATCAATTTATGGCAACGCTCACAACAGTATAACTGTAATTTTATTCATAAGTACAAAATTTAATTATTGCCCGATTCTTGTTTAACGTTGTTGTTAACATGCAAGCGATTTGGCTCCTTTATGTAATTCATTTGTTACATGTTTTCGCCTTTTGTTTATTTTTATTCTGTGGGTCATTTGTTATTTTGTTTCACAATTTCACTCTGTGGCTTTTTGTATTGATTGATGGAGTTGGTCGATAAGTGTTGGTTACATCTGTTCTTTGGCAACCTATTGAATGGAATTCTGATTTGGAAAGTGACTACAAAGGTTTTAAGAGAGGGCACAGCGGATAATCCGCTCAAATTGGAGCAGCCCGTCTGGGGAAGGACTTCCACCTTTCAAAAGATCGTAGCCAAATAGTATTGGTCTCGACCATGTGGTGTTCCTACGGTGAGTAAGGTCTCTCTACAGCTCACTCGAGGATTGGGAGGGTTGGCAACGCGTGAGTGATACTCCCGGCATTGCAAGCGTCTATTCTATAGGCTACGGTGGTGATTGATTACCATCACGCGGGCCATATGATTGTTTGGCCCGCCTGACGGTTTTTGACTTTTGTTGCATAAAAAAAATATTAATCTTTCATCATCTCAGCCATAAAAAGTCCACTGCTGGACAAAACTTTCCCCAAAACGTCTTCAGCGCAACCGGTTGCCAGGGCCAAAAATCTAATCTTAAACAGTACCTAAACATAGAACGGTCACTTTCGCTGTCTCGCTTAGATTTTACAAACTAACTACTCAAAGGATTTGCATTTTTCACCAATTAGTTCAGTCAACGAATGCCTCAAATGGGCCTATAGAGTGCGTGAGCGACCTAAGCGATTTCTTCAGAAACTTAATCAGGGTGCTTAGGAAGAAAATATACTAAAAGTCCTGACGCCTAGGAGGTGAGTCGGAGGAGGGGGGGGGGGACAAAGGTATTGCCTATTTTAGGTTTTTCGCTAATATCTAAAAAAAACAGTACGAAGCATATTATAGGTAAATAGATAGAATACATTATGTGTAGGTACTAAACCCAAGGATTTTCCCATGGGAAAGAAGGATTCATGCAAACGAAATTGCGCGGGTTTCGCTTAGTTTCTATTATTCCGAACAACGAATTTAATATACCTACATATTTTTTTAATACAAATGACACATAAAAGCACACATGTTAAAATGTTTATCCTCAGCAGGAATGGAACCCCGCTTCGACTAGTAGGTCACTAAACCATCGGGCTATCTTCAGATATGTATGTATCATTGGTTTAAACAAAAGTCCCGCCTTTTGTCTCGCCTTTTTTATGTTTTCGCCAATGATATTAAAAAAAGCTTGTAGATTGGTAGAGATCCTTTTGTGGTATGGGCCAACTCTACCGGTCGACCTGACCTGACCTCACAAAATATCGGCTTGAAGCAGCACTGCGTTTCGTCTCGTTTCAAATGTTTACCGCTGTCCATGAACTTCCGGATCTTTCAGAGAACGAAACGCATTAGCTTTACGCCGATATTCTGTCTGAGAGTTGTACTGCCCCGGTAGAAATGGGATAGCTCGCCATTTCTCAAATGCTTATTACCACAATAAAATTTATTTGATTTCTAGAATTATTTGTTTTTGTAGGTTTTGTAGTAGGCGAAGTAGAAAATTTTAGGATACCATCCCTGAGTGCTTAGTACGAGTTTTTTGGTCACATTCGAACGTGTTAATGTTTACAAGCCGATCAAAATTGTAAAACAGTTTCATATTGTGAATTTATCAGACGCGTGTTACATATCCAAATTAGCCGGGTTACTCACTTCTAGGGTATAGAACCGGGAAATCCCGGTACCGAAAATCCCGGGAATTCCCGGTTCTTTTATAGATGTAAAAGAACCGGGAATTGAAACACAAGAACCGGGATTTTCCGGTACTTTCGGGATTTTTTTATTTATTCAATTACATGGCAATTGGCAACACTGACGCTAGTGACGCTACGTGCGATCGAATATATTTTGATGGTCAACAAACAATCGAGTATGTTTTCAAGAAAAAGTAAAAAAAATATCTAAACTATGACTTTTTGCAATTTTGCCAAAGAAAATGTTGTCTTTAAAAACACCTTTTGACAGGTCCTGTGGTCGAGTGGCTAGCAATGGTCAGTTTATCCCAAGGGCCGCGGGTTCGAATCCTGCGCAAGGCAAACATTTGTGTGCATGAACATGTCTGTTTGCCTTGGTCTGGGTGTTTTCTATGTATAATAAGTATTTATTTACAAAAAAAAGTATTTAAGTACACACACACCCATAGTACAAGCTTAGTTGCTTAGTTTGGGACTAGATGGCGTTGTGTGATTCGTCCAAGAATAATTATTTATTTATTTAACCTATGTTTACAATGGTTCTGAAACGGTTTTTATGCTTCGAATCAAGATCATGAAGTCTCAATTTTCCCAAGAATTGTCTCAAGTCCTGTTAAGATGCAAAAAAATTGCTCTTCAGTCTCAATGTTTGTGGATGAAGCATGTTCTATGCGTTCTTTTTGGGATTTTGGTCTGGTGATTGCGCAGGCCAGTCTAAGACCGAAATGTCATGCATGCTCCTGAAGCCAGCTGGTCACCACTCGCGCTGTCTGCGTACGGACATTAACACCACAACCTTTCAATCAGTTGCGAGCGAGCGACAGAATCAGTGGTGTCCAATCGTCAATTTTTATTTAACACAAACAACTGGTGCTCTGACGAGAGCATTTAAAGAAACAGCATTGCCGTAACATTTGGCTGTTTTTTCGCATCAGTTAGCAAAAATCGGTCTTCGTGCGTATGGTCTTTGCGCTTCTGGCCATGGCATTTATTAAGGATGGAGAGGTTAGAAAAAGAGGAAGAAGGGATAAAGAAAACTTATATTTAGGAAAAATATGGTTTGGTGGGCGAACGTGAAAAAGTGAAGGAGGTGAATGACAGACAAAAAGAATATCAAAAAAAATCCATAAAGAAAAAGAAACAATAACTATTTACAAAAAGGTTTATAAAAAGAGTTCGGTTTGCCACAGCATTCTTTCACTTACTTCCCCAGTAGCATGATAACGTTACTTTAACCTTGATTGCTGCAAGCCTTGCGACAAGAGCAACTTTTTAGCATCATACCAGGACTTGGGTAATGTCGCCCAAAAAGATTTGATTTATGACATGAAATAGTTATTTGTTATGCAAGGCTGCAAAGTTGTTTTTTGGCGCGAGTACTTTATTGAAACCTGAGCTAGCGAAGGATTCTAGGATTGAACCACGAGCGAAGCGAGTGGTTTCAAATATAGAATCCTGAGCGTAGCGAGGGTTTCAAAGGTACGAGACGCAGAATAACTTTGCTGCGGAGCGAAACACACAACTTTTCACCTCACTACTAGGAAAATGCTAGGTGCAAGAAAAACGCAAATAATATAGGTATTAAATAAGTGTTTATTTTCTTTCATGCGGTGTCGTGCTGGCCAGTTCGATTATTCTAAAAATAAGGTTGGCACACTGGCATGAAATAAGTACCTAATAATGCATTTTCAGAGGACTGGCGGTATAAAAAATTATAGAATAGAAAGGTTCGAATTTTAAAAATTCTTTCCACGCTAGGGCACAAAAATATTTTTTCACCTCACAAGCTCGGAAAAAATCTGTTTGTCATTCGAAATCTGAGCGCAAAAGTGCATTTTGTGCCCTAGCGTGGAAAGAATTTTTAAAATTCGAACCTTTCTATTCTATAATTTTTTATACCGCCAGTCCTCTAAAAATGGATTAATACTTATTTCATGCCAGTGCGCCAACCTTATTTTTAGAATAATCGAACTGGCCAGCACGACACCGCATGAAAAAAATAAACACTTATTTAATATATTATTTGCGTTTTTCTTGCACCTAGCATTTTCCTCGCTGTAGTGAGGTGAAAAGTTGTGTGTTTCGCTTGGCAGCAAAGTTATTCTGCGTCTCGTACCTTTGAAACCCTCGCTACGCTCAGGATTCTATATTTGAACCACTCGCTAGAAATCTTCGCTAGCTCGGGTTTCAATATAAGTACTCGCGCCAAAAAACTACTTTGCAGCCTTGCATAACAAATAACTATTATTGATAACTGATTTTTCGCATAATTGCAAAAAACTGCATAATTTTTTATTTTTTCTTTGTGACGACCGTATTAAACAAATACAGTCGTTACTTGTATCATTATTTCACTTTTTAAAAAATATTTACGCAGTAAATATAATATTATTTTACTTTTACATGTACCTAGTCCAATAAATGAGCTTTCTAAAAATAAGTATGTCTAACAAAAAATGTGTAAATTGAGCAAAATCAAAACATCCCTAGGCGGTGTTGATGTATTGAAAAAAAATCCCGAAAGTACCGAAATTCCCGGGAAATCCCGGGAAATCCCGGTTCCAGCATAGTCCGGTACCGAAAATCCCGGTTCCTTGAGATAGTACCGGTTCTCTATACCCTACTCACTTCGAAACGTGAGCAAATAAGCCGCATAATTTTGATATGTCACACTCGTCTTATAAATTCGCAACATGAGAGTTCTTCTCCATTTGGTCGGTTTATTTACGTTGACATGATCGAATGTGACCAAAAAACTCGTACTAAGCACTCCGTTCCTATCTACATATTTTTAAATATAACATCGTTGGTTTTCTCTCGTCAAATACTATCTCAGTGCATATTCATAAATATACGTAGAGGGACAAATTTATGGTTGAAGATAATATCGCAACAAAACGCTTGTAATTTTAAATATTTTTTTTTAAACGGACACCGATTGTACTTTCTGGCAATTGTGATAATTTATCAGCGTAATTTTAAACAGTACATTTTGTGTCGTATATTTTTTAAGGTTTATATTAGGCTAGCTGTAGCGCGGGGCTTCGCCCGCGTGAGCTTTTTCGGGCTTTCTTTTGTTAATAAATAAAATCATATTTGTTAGTAACAATTAACCTTAAGACTATGTTAGTAACAAATTTTCATTATTATGTTATACTCTATTTACGAGCTGTTACCCGCGACTTCGTCCACGTGAAATGTTAAAATAAGGATAACTCCTTTTCCTGACATGCGATTTAAATGAAGCAAAGCCTATATTCTGCTCCATCCCGAGCTCTATCTTCCGGTGAAAACAGCATTTAAATCCGTTCAGTAACTTAGAAGATGTGCGCGTTCAAACAGACAGACAGACAAAAAAATAAAATTTTTGCTTTTATTACCTTACTCTAACTGTTCCCTCTCCATTTTTACCAAATATGTCCAATGTACAGACATATCGGGGTCTACTGTTTTATAATATGTATAGATATAGATATACGCCCCCAAAATTGACACCAGCATGCAGTGTTTTTGTCTTGGCGTGCTGATATCATCTGTAGAATGCTGTTGATGATATTCCGCAAACGCCGTAATGTGGAAGCAGCTTTCTTCCGTATTATGGCATGAAGGCAGTCGTGTTAAAAGATTATTCTAAATCGGTTCAGAAGAATATCAATAAGCTTCATCAATCGTCAATCTGAAATAGCCCTGCTTTTCAGGAGACATAAAAAGCGGGAATGTGTGATGAGCTTGTATGATCCCTTCCATAAAAACACATTGGCATGGCAGTTCTACATTATGTTCATAGACAGACGGTGACCACTTTCCGTCATGTGGCCAACTCGCATGTTTGTCTCTCAGTTATAAAAAATCTTAGATAAAACCTTTTGTAATGTTAGTACGGATGCATACAATCTTTTTAAATAATATTTTTCAATTACTAGCCTCATACAGTTACAAATAATAACAGTGTTTATAATTACTAGCGGACTGTAAATCTATATATATAAAAGAGAAAATCACTGACTGATTCATCACGAAATCTCCGAAACTACAAGTACCAGGAATCTCAAATTTTGCATGGGGGTTCCTTTTGGGGCGTAGGTGCTCACTAAGAAAGGATTTTTAGAAATTCATCCCCTAAGGGGGTAAAACGGGGGTGGAAAGTTAGATAAAGATAAAGATAAAGATAAATTTATTTGCAGAAAACATGAGTATTTACATATTAATGTTGGATATGTTTTTTACAGTCCGTCATGTTTTGCCTTGTCGGCGTACAAATGTGTTCGAGACGGGAGCAACAGCCTTTCATAAAAACACAATAAAATTAGATAAAAAAACAAAACAAAATACCTACATACATTTTAACATTCCAAAACGCAGCAATACAAAAGTCATAGAATAGAATGTCAATTAAAAAAATAAAAACATAAAAAAGTAAATAAAAATTAATTAATAACATTGAAATAAATAAAATAAAATGTAACAATAACAAATCAACTACAGACCCGAAATAAGCAATAATTAATGTCAAATAAAATAACTAAAAAAACAGTAAACAATGTTAAAAAAAACTTATTCATTTTAAGGATTTATCTTCAAAAAAATCATTTACAGTGTAGTAACATTTCTCTACTAACAGTTTTTTCAAATGAATTTTAAACCTATTCGTATTTAACATTTTAATACTGTGTGGAATTCTATTAAAGATTTTTGGTGCCATACAGATAACATTCTTTTGCATCAATGTGGTCTTACCAGGATGAAGACATAATCGATTTTGGTTTCGTCTATTTCTAATGACAATGTCTGATATTTTTTTAAATAATTTGGGATTTTGTTTAACAAACAATGCCACCTCCAATATATACAGGGACGGAAGTGTGAGGATTTTATGTTTTACAAAATACGGTCTACAACTGTCATCGAATTGAACTGCAAACATGGCCCTATACAGCGCTTCTGCATTTTAAATAAGAGCTCCTTATCAGTTGAATTTCCCCAGAAAATGATCCCGTACCTAAGAACAGACTCAACCAGCCCATAGTATGCAGTGAGGAGGGCACACGTATTTAACGTTCGGCTCAGTCTGTGTAGTAGGAATGTCAGTGAAGAAATCTTTTTACAGGTTTTCTCAATATGATCTTTCCAATGTAATTTTTGGTCGATGACTATACCTAAGAATTTTGATGCTCTAACTTCTTTTATATCAGTATCATTGTATGTTAAATCAATATCAGATGTGTTATTCTTTCTTTGACCAAAATGCATTATGAATGTTTTATTCAAATTTATGATTAAATTATTACTATTAAGCCAAGTGATTATTGATGTCAAGGAATTGTGTATATCATTTTCATATAAATCTTTATTGTTGCATGCTATCGTAACTGTACTGTCATCAGCAAACAACGTCATAGGGTGGGCGGTGGCGGTAGGCAAATCATTGATATATATTATGAATAAAAGAGGGCCCATTACGCTACCCTGGGGAACCCCGTATACCACATTACGTTTTCTAGATGAGTATGTTCCCAGCCAATTAGTTTTAAGATTTACTTTAGAGATCTCTGTAACTTGTGTCCTGCTTGAGAGATATGATTGTATCAAGGATTGGACATTCCCTCTCACCCCATAAGCTTCCAGTTTTTTGATCAAGATTTTATGATCAACATAATCAAAAGCTTGCGTCATGTCACATAATATGGCACAAATAGGGATAGCTTTGTCCACATGGGATAGCACTTTATCGATGAAGCTGTAGATTGCCATATTTATGGTTGTATTTTTTCTAAATCCTCCCTGTTCCTTGCAAAAAAGATTATTTGTTTCAAAGTAGTTATAAATTTCTTTATTGATATATTTTTCAAATATCTTCGAAAAAATTGAAATAAGAGCTATAGGTCGGTAGTTTTCTGTTAGTTCTCTGTTTTCTTTTTTAAATAATGGCTTTACAACTGTAGTTTTCAGAGCTGTTGGAAATACACCCACTTCTATACATAAATTTATTATATGGCTTAAGTGGGAACAGATCAACTCTCCTACGGACTTAATAACCTTCGTTGCAAAGCCGTCATAGCCCACACTATTCGTGTTTTTTAAATTCTTTATTATGTTCAGGATGTCTTGGGGTATACACGGTGTCATAAACATCGATTTACTCTGACGTTGGATATTTGAAGTTACGCTATTGTCAGTATTCATATTGGGTTTAATTTTATCTATATAATAATCATTAAATAGTTAGTATGAAACTTTGCCGTTTTTGAAGTTATTCGAATGAAATTCAGCATGAAGGTTCTTTATTGAAAGGCATGAAACACGACTAAAATATTTTTTCAAAATTCATCCCTTAGGGGGATAAACGGAGGTGCAATGATAGTATGAAACTTTGCCGTTTTTGAAGTTATTCGAATGAAATTCAGCATGAAGGTTCTTTATTGAAAGGCATGAAACACGAGTAAAATATTTTTCTCAAAAATCATCCCTTATGGGGTTAAACAGGGGCGCAAAATTAGTACGAAACTTTGCCGTTTTTAAAGTTATTCAAATGAAATTCAGCATTAAGGTTCTTTATTGAAAGGCATGAAACACGAATAAAATATTTTTCTCAAAAATCATCCCTTAGGGGGTTAAACAGGGGCGCAAAGTTAGTATGAAACTTTGCCGTTTTTGAAGTTATTCGAATGAAATTCAGCATGAAAGTTCTTTATTGAAAGGCATGAAACACGATCAAAATATTTTTCTCAAAAATCATTCCTTAGGGGGTTAAACGGGGGTGCTAAGTTAGTATGAAACTTTGCCTTTTTTGAAGTTATTCGAATGAAATTCAGCATAGCGGTAAATGCGAAGTAATGACGCAGAAGGAGGCCGCGGAGCGGGTGAGGGAAGTGGATCCATCCGCCCCCCCGCTCCGCCGGAAAAGACCGGGCGGCAGGCGTTTGGCCTATGCCCGGCGACTGCCACCCTAATGGGGGCTTCCGGGCGGCGGTTTGGGAAAACCGCCGCCCATTGGAACGGAAGTCCCCGAGTGTTGCGGCGCGCCTAGTCCTGTGCGCGCCGCCAACCGTGCCGTAGCCCAACAAGTGGGTCTTCGGACAACCGCCGGCGGGGTCACGGAAGTATCTTAGTTCCCGTGGCCCCGCCCATCTAGGCGGGTGAGGTGGCAGTCAGTCAGGTTTTTAGTCGGTATACCCAAGTGGCATTTAGGGGGAGCCCGACAGATCCCGTCGCTTCCCCAGCGGCGGGACATGCAGTAATGCATTTTCCTGACTATAAAAAAAAAAAAAAAAAAAGCATAGCGGTAAATGAGTAAGTACGTGTTTCAGGATTTTTTCAAAATTCAACCCCTAGGGGGATGAAATGGCGTGACCTACTACTAAGGTTGCCAGATGTCCGGTATTTAAGCGTACAGTCTGGTATTTTCGAGGCCTGTCCGGTAAAAAATAAATGGTATGTCCGGTATTTTGAGGAAAGTCGGTACTACTGGTCACAAAGCGGCCTACAAAAGTAGGCCGCGCTGCTCGCTCGCTATCTGTTTGTTACTAATTTAGTTGATTTATGTGATATTTTCTAAAGTAGAGAAGTACAAGGACAGGATTTTTTTAAATTCCCACAGGATCAGGAATAATAAATAAGACTATATGACGTGTACCATGGGGGGCGCTCATCCTAGAAAGCTGAAATTTTGTATAGAGGTTCCTTTTATGATGTTGACATTGTTGACAAGGATAAAGTCGTTTTTTTTTAAATTCTCACGGGAAAGAGAAAACATGACTGCACGTGTATTATCGTGGGCGCTCAACCTAGAACGCCTAGATTTTGTATTAAACTTCTCTTTATAAAGTAGACAAGAATAATAAAGACGGGATTTTTTAAAATTCCCACAGGATTCGGAATAATAAGACTACACGTGTATTATCGCGAGCGCTCAACCTAGAAAGCTGATTAAAAAATCCTTTTTCACAACTGGTTGCGAAACTCAGTTGCCATGGCGGCCGAAAGGGATTTTTTTATAGAGATTCCCTTTATGATGTTGACAACTTAACAAAGATAAAGTTGTTTTTTTTATTCCCACGGGAATGAACTTATTGCCATTTTCGCTTGACCACGCGGGCGGAGCCGCGTGTAACAGCTAGTTATATATATGATAATAACTATTTAGATCTAGACAACCTATTTAGTGATGTCAGAAGATCGATAAATCGATAATCTCTTCGATATCTTAGCCCATCGAACAAATATAATGTCTAAGTATTAGTCTAAGTACTTGTTTTGAACAGATTTTCAAGCAAGGTTTAGTTGGTTAATTTTAAATATAACATTTCTTTGAGATTTGATAGAATAAATTATTTATTTAGCTTATTTTTTTATTCAGTATAAGTTCCAAGTGTTTTTGGAGTTTAGAGTGTTAGAGCAATTATTACGAAATGGGCTAGCTCGACCGGGGTAGTACTAACCACCCTCTCACAGAATATCGACGTGAAGCAGCAATGCGTTTCGTTCGGTGAGTGAGAGTTCCGGAAGCCCAACTCCTACCCTATCCCCTCTTTCCCCCTCCTTCTTTCCCTTCGTGACCTCTCCGTGGCGTAATGGTTCACCCAGGAGGTCCCGGGTTCGAATCCCGGTCGGGTCATGATGAAAACTAAGTGTTATTATAAAAGCGAAAGAGTATATTAAAACAAACGAAAATTTCATACTTAAAGTGACATAAAACTTGTAAAGCTCATCCAAATGATTGATGTGCGAATAAAAATTACAACAAAACTAGTGTTAGACAAAAAATCGTTTATCGATATCGACAACTCGATTCCCGGTGCGAAACGAACTCATCTGTCGCTCGTCAAAGATTTATTGTATCATCAGAAACGGGACATCTTTTATTCATATTCATATTGCGGTAGTCGATGAATCGAGAAATCGACCTAATTGGCCCGATCCGACGCAAAAACGTTATTAAACCGCAATCGAATTGTATTAATTGTCGTTCTGAGTTATGTATCGATTATTAATTTATAGTCGGGTGCAATTTGATTGGACCTGAATTATTAGGAATACAATACTGGACACGTTTTAGGTTGTGGGTGTAGTAGTCAATAGAAGTTGCTTATCAGGTTACCAACTACCTAATTAGTTTTTTTTATCATGTTTGACTAAAAAAACAATGTTTGGAAAGAAAGTATTTAAGAACGAGATAATATGTTTTAAATTTAAAACTCTCACGTCAAGAGTTGGTACTGTATGACAGTCCAAACCGCCAGAGATGTTTTAGGTTTCACTATGCTCGCCTGGACTGAAGTGTGGAATTTTAGTGTTATCAGTTTGTTTGGAGTTGCGAGCACTTGCGTGCAATTTATTTCAAGGCTCATAAAACATATAAACGAACGACGGAGTGAACGGTGAGTTTCTACGATACGACGTACCGTGTGTCGTTGTCGTGTCGTAAATATTTACTTCACTCATCGTAGGTTTCCTCAATACGACGTCACATCGACGACGCGACGTCATCATAACGTTTTTATGTGTATGAGCCCTCAGGTGTAAACGCAGAAGTACAAAGAAAGTTGTGTTCATAACGTTATTATCCGTGCGGAATCAATTTCTGTACACTACAAACAAAATAAAATATTAAAACGGGGATTAAACTAATAAATAATTTAGCCGACACCACGTCGGAGTTAAAACAGACAATGGAATGAAACGGATTTCGCGAATTTAACTAATTAAGCACAAACAGCACTAACAAGTTCTCGAGATCCAGTGGACAGGACGGGAGTTCGAGGGTGGCTCTTTGCTAAATACAGTACTTTTTCAGATTAATTTTTTTTTATTTTTTTTTATAGAAGCGTGATTTGCACACTTAAATATTACAATCTAGCTTATGGGCTAATAAGTAATTTAAATTTAACGTAAACTTCTAAAATGTTTTAGTCTAAGAATAATGTCCATTGACTTTTCTTAGTGTCTGTTAAGGCGAAACACTTTGTTCTTGTGTTTTAAGTTAATACACTAATATTATTCATTTCACTTATCACTACACTAACTCAAAAGGTTTTATTATTTTCAGTCTTCTCACTAAATCTGTTGAATCGAGCAGTTGGACTGCTTCGAGATTCACATGATGATGAGATCTGAGATTCACATCATCATGTGAATCTCAGATTAAAATGAAATGTTTTTTTTTAAATGGCCTTGAGCGTGTCACTACAAACGCGTGTACAGTCAGGTGCACGTCGACCTTTACACTTGCAGTACAATTTTGGCTCTTATGACATCGAACTTAAGAATGGTACTAAGTCCAATATGTAAAGGTCTACCTGCTCTTGACTGTACCTTGGATTAACACATATGGTACTTTTTATCCCGAAAAGTACGCGATTCCCGTAAGATTTAGTCAAAAGTCTGATAATCAATGGGGATTTATAAAGTAGATGTCGCTACTGTGTATAAAATTGAACGCGGGTAACACTGCGGGCAGCAGTTGGCATACCAATAAAATGTCGTCGAGACACGTCAAATTGTTTTATTCGCGCAAATCTGGGATTATTCTAATTATTTTCGCGTTAGCTTCAAGTCGAAAATATTTCTAATTCCCAAAGCGACTTATCTAGTCAGACAGACGATTTATAATGTGGAAATTGGTCTCATAAAGTTCTGCTGCACATTCCACAGACTGGATGTAATTGTGCACTGCAATTACTGTTTGGACGTGACAGATAGAATCTTAATAATAAGAATTCCAGGTTTTCGCGAACTTTGTTTACATCTACACCCATTTTGGTGATTTTTGTTTGAATACACTTATTATATTGCTGATATACTTATTATATTGCAAAGTGATAAGGCATATTGCGTTCTCTTTTCATTGTCATTTTTGTTTTATAGCAGTATATTTCTAACTTTTTTTTTCAAAAACATGGTTCGTCTTAGTTTCCTTGACAGAAAATATTATTAAAGTACCCGAGTCATTAGTGGATTTAATAAATATGTTAAGGGAAGGGATGCAGATTTATATTATAAAACGTTAATTTAGAAACTCCGTGAAAAGAGATCTATTAAATAATGGTTTTGTTGCTATCCATATCCATACTTAATATTATAAATGTGAAAGAGTGTTTGTTTGTTTGTTTGTCCTCCATTCACGTCGAATTGGGGATAGTTTAAGGTCTGGAGAGTGACATAGGCTACTTTTTATCCCGGAAAAACATCTCATTCCCACGGAGACAAAAAAGTAGGTATAACATTATTTTTTCATAATATTTTAACGGGGATAATTTAAAGTCTGGAGAGTGACATAAGGCTACTTTTTTCCCACAGGATAAGGAGATTCCCATGGGAAAAATTATTGACATCTTTCCTTGATCACGCGAGCGGAGCCGCGGGTAACAGCTACTTTATTTATAAATGAAATAAAAATCATTTCTAATACTCATCTACTAAAAAGTAAGTTACATAAAGAAGCTTTTGTACAAATAAAACGCTTTAAGCACTTACTGCGATCCGATTTAATCTTGCACATAATGTAGTACTTAACTCAGCACGTCTTGATAGGCATCTAAGTTTGTCTGTACCGAACCGGCGAACTCAAAAACTCGTTTTAAATTCAGGACAACCTAATTAATTCCTACCTTTGCCTTTTGCCGGCTTAGAACCTTCATGGTCAACTTTTGTTGAGCAATAGTTGACGATAAGTTGTTGGCAACAATTGCATAGGCTTCTTTTAGGGTTCTATAGTAAACATTAAGAGAGATAGGGCACAGCGGATAATCCGGAGCAGCCCTTCTGGGGAAAGACCTCCACCTTACAGAAGATCGTAGCCAAATAGCATTTGTCTCGGCCATGTTGTGTTCCTACGGTAAGGTCTCCAGAGCTCCACTGGGGGGGTTGGAAGGGGTTGGCAACGCGTGTGTTATATATAGTAATATATTGATTAAAAATAATTTTATGAATTATTAGAAATTCATGTAATAACAGAATTAAAAACTGTAGTGATTTCAAATTAATAATTATGACTTTTGAAAAACCGGAAATCCGAAGGTCGTGTGATTAGCTAGATAGAATTGGTTCACCAAATATTATGTTATGATTACCATGATTTATTGTATTAATAAATCATGTTGTTTTATTATTTACTATAATATGTTAATTAGAAAGTTGTATCTTCTCAAATTTTATAGATTAACTTTATAAGTTGTGCTGTAAAGCAAAGTCTGTTGTAATTGGTTAATGTCGCTGAATCTTGATTGCTATTGGCTAGACGTTATTCATCAAAAACTGTGATTTAATTAGATTATTCTAATGTTTATGTAAGTCCTAGGATACTCTGCATTATATTTTATGTAAAAAATATACTTAAACTGTTGTAATGTTTCTATATTTTGAATAATAACAAGTTATACGTTTGCTCAATTGTCATTGGTAGATGATTTTTATCGTCTGTTGCGAGGTGGGAAAAGGTTTTTATAAGCGATAGCATGGGCGAATTAGACACAGTTCTACCCCCGGAGACGACACGAGTTGACTCGCCAATAAGCCTGGCTCGCACTGAAGTTATCGAAGTTCTAAACTGACACTTATTCTCTGGTACTTAACAAAGTAAAAGTTAAAATGGTCAAATAAGTTGTCAGTCGCGTTGTTGGCACGTATTCCTACCACCTAGCAACAAACAGATTAAGTTAAGTACTAAACTTGTTTCTTTATCTATTATGGTCGTAATATTGCATATTGTAATAATGTGCTGGTATAATTTTCGATGTATTTGTGAAAGTTCTATTTAAAAAAGGCCGTAACCGGTTTTCTTTCGCCATTTCTTTTACCGGTGGTCATTTTGCTTTGTGTCCGAAATGGTAGTAGTATATAGAGTAGTTTATGTTAAAAATGGATTGTTTACTAAAAAATATACAATTTACTAAGTATTTTGTTTAATTTACTTTCTTGATATTTACTCCCCTGGAACCTCATCATATCAACCCGTAATCATCCCACTGCTGGGATACGGGTCTCCTTTCAATCGAAGGTGATTAGAGTGTACTCTGCCACGCTGCTCCAATGCGGATTGGCAGATGCCGGTGTTTTCAGAACGCCCTAAGGCCACCGACTTGGCTTAACGACTGTCATCCATCAACAGCCGTATTAGAACTAATAAACTGTTGATTCATGGGATTGATAACTTAATTACCCATAATATAATTGTAATAAACAAGCTGTAAGCGACTAGCAACAGTATCAACACGCTATACATACATACACTTAGGTACACTGTCTGATATAATTGGGGAGTTTCTAACACGTGCATGAGTGATATCCCCGGTATTGCAAGCGTCTATAGGTTACGCTGACGGTTTACCATCAGGCCGGCCGTATGCTTGTTTGCCAACTTTGTGGTATAAAAAAAAACTAACAAGAAAACCTCATAGTTTCGCCATGTCTGTCTGTAAGCGGTCTAGCCCTGAGATGCTTAATACTAGAAAGCTGTAATTTTGCACATTTACACATTATATTATTTAACAATGCAGTGGTAGAACAAAAACTTAAAAGAAAACTAACCGGCTAAGTCCGATGGACTCGCTGACCAACGACGGGTGTGGTCCTCCAGCTTTTCGGGGGCTGTGCGGCGGGTTGACACCTCGCCCACGTAAAACCAATGTTGCTGGTGAAGCGTATCCCGTTAGCGCTTCACTAGCTTGCACAACATTGTCACAAAAAAAAACATAAAAGAAAAATATTTTTGGGTGCAGAATATATTTTTTTCGCGCCCTCTCTACCGTGTGTTATATCATTAGATCTTTAAACTTCCATTCATATAAACTTTGGCATCTAAAATGTTGGACTTATATTTTATTTTCGAAATTCCCATGGGTATATTAACAAATCGATTGTACAGGCGAATTCACGGGTTTGTGCAAGTATGTAATAATATCCCTACCAATAATAGTTCCTGTTGTCGGAGACTCTTGGCAATTTATCATGCCATATAGCCGCATGACGTCACAAGCAATTTCATTAAAACCCAAAGTTACGGTGCTATAGTCACCCCGCAAGGGCATTTGCATTTCTTGCTGTATTTCCTTACATCTTAGAAATAATGAATAAATTTTACACAACAAACACAGCACCACCAGGTAATAGCCCTAAGACCGATTTAGAGTCATCAATCGGGACAAGCGCACCACGCATTCCCACCGATGTGTCTCCTGCCAGGAACAACAACGGCAACCTCAGATTGACGTAAGCGATGAAGCTTATTGACGTCCCGGGGAAGAAACTACAGCTGTCTTAGAACTCACAACGAATTTAATCAGAAAGAAGATAGTCGGAGTAGGAAGTATTGAAAGGACTTCCCTCTTTAACACCTACGTACGTGAGAGACAGCAATTTGGAGCCATTTAGAGTCATCAAAAGAACTCCAATTATTATATTTTGCCGACCCATTGCGACCTTCGTGGCGTAATGGTTACCACGATGGACCGCCAACCAGGAGGTCCCGGGTTTGAATCCCAGTCGGGATATGATGAAAAATGAACTTTTTCTGATTGGTTGGGTCTTGTATGTTTATCAATATATGTATGTAGTATCGTTGAGTTAGTATAACATAACACAAGTCTCGAGCTTACTTTGGGACTAGCTCAATCTGTGTGATTTGTCCTTATATATTTATTTATTTATCTTAGAAATTAATTAAATACATTCTACAATAAATACAACCTGAGCAGGTCACAGCCCTAAGCCCGATTTAGAGCCATCAAAAAGAACTCCAATTATTATATTTTACAGACTCATTTCCAAAAGATCTTGGGGGATTTATTTCATTATTTATTATTGCACATATTTACAGTTTATTTATTTTTTGATAATTTTTTACGTGATATTTATTACATAAAAATAATAAAATGGTTAACATTATAAGAGCGTTTTATTAAAATGTTTGAATCAATTATAAATCCTTCTTGCTTAATTCAATTAACTAAAACATTAATAGACTTATATAAAAGACGCCATTTTCTTGCGGGTGTTCTTACAATATAATTATATACCACCTTAATAACCATGTCAAATGAGAAATTATTCAATATACATTAGCGTTGATTGAATATTGCCATAAATTGAAATCTGTTGACCATTTGTAAGCAAATTGCTTGCTTACCCTAACTCATTACAGCCATTGGCTTCGTACGGCTTATTTAATGACCAGTTTTTTGGAATTTTTAAAACCATACTAACACAGATATCTTTATTTATTATAACCAACCGATTAGGGTTGGCAACTTTTAATATAAATTTTTTTTGTTTAAGAAATTTTGTTAATGTTTCAATATTTTTATTATTATTATTATTATTTAAGTATATTAAGGCTTGCAGTTTGCTGATAAATAAAATGGTTTTATGAATTGAATATCTTGTGATATTCATTTACTTTGTTCTAGAGTCTGGGTGTTTTTTAATTTGTTTATTTAACAAACAGATAAACACAAATGTAGATAAGTACACCATTATTTAATTTGCTTCACGCAGCAATCGAACTTTTGTTTGTATCAATAAATAAAATTAAGTATACAAATTCTTAATTTATGTATTTTATATATGCAGAAACAAATGGACACAGCCTTGTGGTTTTTGGTTTATTAAATGTAAATACATAGTATTTTGTAATATAAAAATAAAAAAAACTGTCGCTGAAAAATTAATAATGTTGGCCTAGAAGGCAAATTATTAAAAATTACACACAAACTGCCAAATTATCTGACGGATAACTTATCAGTAACCAGTGAAACAAGCTCTACATCTTAGACCCTGTACACATGTACGCGGATTGGCATCGCGTTTCGTGCTAAATTGAGCTCTGTGTATGTTACACCTCACGAATCACGATGAAATGGCGACTCTGATGGATAATACTTTAAGTTTTTCTAAATACAATTTAACTTAATTATAGTTCTTCTCCATACCTCCAGATGTTTATAGCCGTATATATAAGTTCTTAGGTAACCAGATATTTCCCTTCAATTTTTGTCCCGCCAACAATGTTTCTGCATTACCCGATGGTTGACTGGTAGAGAATGTCTTTAGGCATTAAGTCCGCCAATTGTACTCTCAATCGTGCAATAAAGAATAAATAAATAAAATGGACAGACGACCTCAAGGAAGCGGCTGGAGGCGGATGGATGCGCAAAGCGGAGGATCGCATTTGGTGGAAAGCATTGGTTTCTCAATACTCATACAAGCTGATGATGATGATGGATGATGATAGTTTTTTTCTAAATTCAATTCAATTTAATCTATGTCATAAAATAATTTATGGTATGCTACGATATGGGTGTAAAACGTGAAAAAACAAGGCAAAATCTATATCTTAGACCCTTTTCACTAGTACGCGCTGCGTGTTGAGTATATAATATGTAGTTGAGTGTGCTACATTGACCTCTTTGTATGTTAGACCTCACGTAGAAATGATTGCGACTCCGCAATGAATAAAAAAACGCGGCGAAACTCGCTGCGTATTCGCCACTTCTGGACAAGATACTAAAAGAGCATTGAATACCACATTACATGGAAACTCGAGACGCAAGCGCAATGCTCACTCATTTACAACAAGCTATAAATTTACACGCGAATCTTAACAGGTTCAATTCTCATAAAGTATGATCAGTATTGCTATAAACTTAATAAAGCTGTTACGTTAAATGTATAATCGTATTGAGTATCTATTTATTATGCTATAGGACTGGTAGAGCGTTTATGAAATGGGCTAAATCCACCATGGAAGTACCACCCATTCGTAGATTATTGGCGTGAAGCAGCAATGCGTTTTGTTCGGTGAAGGAAAGAGGTCCAAGGTCTCGCCAACTTGTTAGCTATTTCCACCATTTTTTCCTGTAAATGCAGCAGAACGAGTGGTTCCTACTTCCCGGTTCAGCTGACCCATTTCAAAAAAGCACTATCACTCAGGATGCTCATTTATAAAACCATTTTACTTAAATAATAATAAAAAATCTTTATTTGGAACAAATAAACAAAATTTCTTAAATAACAATAATAACGATGACACGTGCAGAAGTATAAAAAACTGTGTTGCAACTGTCACAATAATAGCCCATCTAATCCGAACTATGTTTCCAAGTTCATCAATTTAACTTTTATATTAAATCTCTCAGCTCGGTGTGCCTTTCGGCATAGGCCTCTTCCAACTCCTTCCAATGTTGTCGGTCTATCCGCTTCTGTCCAGCACGGTCCCGCTGCCAGCTTTAAGTCAGCTTAAAGCTTTAAGGTGGTTGCTCCCGCACGGCAAGCGAAATTAAAATTTGCTGCTCAATCTTTCATTCCACATTCAAACGAATGGGATTCCCGAATTTTGACCTGCAGTTTGTTGAAAAAGTAAGAAAATTTGAATGAAGTCTGCTTAAAGCCTCACATATTATTTTCTTGTAACAGTATGCATACACCCTTGGAGGTCAGTGCGCTCGGAATGGCGTCGAAACTGGCGAAATGTCATAACATAATGCAAAATTATGCAACGGATGCGTTGTGAACAAGACATTGCACTGGCGCCAACCATCTCGGTATTATGGAATGGACCTCAATATGAGGATCGCAGTATTAGCTTGGATTAAGCTGAAATTATGCTGCATGGAATGATACAGTTTGGGAATGGTTATATTTAAAATGTCAAAGTCCAGATATAAATTACCGTACAGGCTACAATGATATGTATGAACGTGTGTGACGTTTGTAGGAGGGCGTTACTGTCGCATATTTTCATACATTTTGTCAAAGGCGAACTGTCGAAAAGTGACATACAATACGGGAGTTGTAGTTCCAATTTCGGCCACGTTCACAAATACCATTGTACCACTGTACTCATATCGATGTCAGTGTCTCATGTCCGTTTGTTTGAGATTTCGCATGTATGCGATTCAAAGGTTCAAAATTATTCAGAGAAACTATGGCCGAATTTCTGTAATTACATTTAACAATAAAGCTATTCTTATTTTTTGTTCTTATTCTGGGAATAAAGTTGTAAAAAGGATTTCAAAAACTTCTTACCGGGTTGAATTTTGATCTTAGGGAGCTACGTAAACGACCAAGGCCCAGATTAAAGGTAATACCGGCACACGGCCGTTGTCTTGGTCGAGTTTAACGACGCGTCGCGACGAAATGGATGAAAAGTGTTGTTTACCAAAAACTTTCGACGCACGAAACGCAAAGACCGGTGACTAAATCAAGCGCGTTTTAACGACGACGCGAAAATTCGCAAATTTCGACGCGAAAATTCGCAAATTTCGACGCAAAAATTCGCAAATCTCGATGCGAAAATTCGCACGCTTTCGCCTCGTCTAAATGCGTGGTTTGACAGAGGATCTTTCACCCGAACGTATGAATCACATAATTTAAAAATATATATATGAATATCGACGCATGAAATTGTGTAACCTGTTTTTCTTAACTTGACCAATGTAGTAAACAATCTTAGCGTGTCTTTTTATTCAGTTATCCATGTGTAAAATCGATAAATCGCCAGAATAATAAGAATGTTGTGTTATTATTTGGGTTTGAATGATAATTTTAATTGCCTATTTTCGTTAAAAAAAACGTGCTAAGCTAAGATTGTTTACTATACCTATTGGTCAAGTTAAGAAAAACAGGGTTTATATTTATCGACGAAACGAAATATATTTTCTTTTATAGTCTCGGCTAATGACCTTTAACCCTCGTTAAAGTAATGTCAGCAAAATAATTACAAATATATTTTAATTCCGTTAAATTAATTTCCCTACATGTGCACACAGCAACTAGAAAGCGAAATTTAATCTAATTAGATTTACTAATTAGTAAACGTTATTTATTTGCTCATTCCATTATCCTATCTGAATCAATAATTACATTGGTTTTGATTAATTAATTAACTGTAGTATTATTGTAGAATTAATTAATGTCTAATTAATATTTTTATCAATAATATTACTGAGATTTAAGAGTGGTAGGTTGTTTAAGAGAAGTAGGGCACAGCGGATAATCCGCTCAAATCTGAGCAGTCCGTCTGGGGAAGGACCTCCACCTTACAGAAGATCGTAGCTAAATAGCATTGGTCTCGTCCAGAGCTCCCTTTATAACAGGGTCGGCAAAGCGCGAATGATACCCTCGGTATTGCTAGCGTCCATAGGCTACGGTGATTGCTTACCATCAGAAGGTGGCAATCAAGCATACGGCCCGTATGCTTGTTTGCGACCTTAATGGTATAAAAAATTCAGTATCACACCCGAACATAGATCATTATGTCAGCAAAAAAATACTTCATTTCCACGAACATACGAGATATTCAATAATATTTACCACAATCGAAAAAATATAAAAGGCATAAGGTATCCAATAATTTATTGTCACTGTGTGAACGTGCCATAAAAAATTCGGCATATTCCTTACTTATCCAATGAAGATTCAACCCAGTTTTTTATACATAATGTCCAGTTCAAGTACATACTATTTATTATTCTGTGGTTTAGTTTCGAAAAAAAAATAACAACGAAATTATATTATATTATATTTGTTTCACTTTTGAAGTTAGTTTATAAATCATCAGTATTTATATATATAAATAAATACATAAATATATTTATATAATGTTTATTATTATATGTATTTATGTACGTCTATAGGATAGTTTGTAATGTATGTATGTATATTTATCATAAAACCGCATTCGTGAATTTCTGCACTTCCCTATGGTTGACTGGTAGAGAATGCAACTTAGCATTAAGTCCGCCTATTTGATTGAGCTAGCCCCAAAGTAAGTTCGAAACTTGTGTTATGGGATACTAACTCAACGATATTATATTTTATAACAAATACATACATCCAAGACCCGAGGCCAATAAGAAAAAGTTATCGAACCCGGGACCTCCTGGGTGGCGGTCTGGCGTGGTAACCATTACGCCACGGAGGTCGTATCAGTACTTTTGTATTGTGGTCAATAAAGTTAAATAAATAAATAAATAAACGAAACATACCTTCATCTTTCCGTGTCCTGTGACGTAGTCCTGTCAAAATAGACATTACTAGTTAGAATAAGGTTCAAAAGGTCAGTTCGTATTTTCGGAAGTTCCCTTCATAGTTGGCCCGCTTTTTGTGGGTTTTTCTACTAAGGGAATTGTATCACCTTTGTTGCAGTTAGGTTATTCCCACACTAGGAAATGTTGGTGGAAACGGCCATAAATAGTGCTGATTTTGTTTCCTAAATATTATTTTACCAAAATCAAGAGTGTCTCCGACGAGATGGCCAATATTTCTACATAAAAACTTTCGATTCAAACATTCATACATACAAATTATAATATAAAATACTAGCTGACCCGTGCCCACTTCGTTGGGCATAATGTTAAAAGCCTTTTTATTTTTTGGCTTTTTATATAACCTATGACACTCAGCAATAATGTGGCTTTCTATTGGTGAAAGAATTTTTAAAATCGGTTCAGTAGATCCCGAGATTACCCCTTACAATTTAACAAATACACAAACTTTACCTCTTTATAATATTAGTATAGATTAGTAAGGCTAATATAAAATAAGGAACCCAAAATTCCAATCCGTGTCACAAGGAAATCGAAAGATATCGTCATCGGCCTCATTCTTCTGATTTCGGGTATTAATTTGCGTGTGTCGTACAAGGGGTACTGGACGGATATATACAGCGGTTGGATTGTGAACGCTGCCCCGATTTATTACGGAGGTTTATTGAATTCCCGTCGTGACGTCATCGAGTACCTACATAAACATTTTTAAGGTGATACCGCTGTGGAAAGGATGTAGCGAGTCTTTATTTGCAATATATAGAAGAAATTGTAGCGGGAGCGATGCTCGACCGCCACGAAGGGAAGATCTTCCAGCCAGGTTGGGTGTGATGACTGTGATGCCTGGGGAACTACGGCTCAGACGCAGTATATTCTTGTACAGTCAACAAAGGAATTGACTGATCCCCTGTATATATGATTAAAGATTTCTAAATATTGCGTGAAGGGATTTACTTGAAAATTTGTAATTACATAGTACAATATGAATACTATTGATAAATAAATTTTCAATTTAACTTGCAGTACAATTTTGGCTCTTATGACATAGAACATAAGAATGGTACAAAGTTCGATATGTAAAAGTCGACCTGCTCAATGTCTATGTACTGGAGCGACATCTATCGCCACAAAATGAAACATACTTGAACGCTTTATAACACCTCAATACAACCATTTTCTTGGAAAGAAAAAAAAACGCGTGACACGGTTTTAAATCCGGTTTAAAACAAAAGTTTAAAACAACCAGTTAAAACTCCAAACTTATGTGTGTAGACGCTGCTAGAATTTATTTTATTAATTAAATTCATATGACACAACTTTCTAACGACAGAAAAATCTGTCTATTCTATTCTATTTATCTATTCTAACATGTTCATGGCGATTAATAGGTGTCATTAATAGCGCGTAATCATTGTCATAAATGGCACTAATAAATGTCTTTAGCGTCTAATATTCATAATTCCTAAGTCTATTTAATTAAATATCGAATAATATGTGTCATAAATGACGCCTAATATCCGTCATAAATGGCAACTATTAAACATCATAAATGCGGTAAATAGGTGGCATAAATGGCTCATAATATCTGTCCTAAATGGACTGACACATGTCATAAAAAGTGATGTCATAATTAATACAAATTAAATTGTTAGGATTAAACATTGCCAAAAATAATGCAACTATATACGAGCATTTATGTATATTTATTAATACTAATAATTAAGACGTAAAAGTGAGTTTTAGAGGTTGTAGGGACTAATCTCTGGATTTACTGAACCAATTTTGAAAATTCTTTTACCAATAGAAAGCCACTTTATCTATGAGTGTCATAGCCTCATAGGCTATATAACCAGTAAGAGCACACATGTGCGATTCAGTTAGCGTTCATGCAGACGAGACGGTTCTCGCCGGAGCTAAGCCCGGCTTCAAACCGGGTCTACCGGTAAAAGTCTCGGATACTATCCGAGACTTTTAGCGGCCCCGGTAGTCAGTCTTGTATGGGACACTATGAAACCATGCACACGACGCCATGGGTTCACCTCGCTACCGGGCACGGCGCTTGTTTGACGCCGGGCTTAGCTCCGGCGAGAAACCGTCTCGTCTGCATGAGCGCGTCTACCTCGTTATCTTTCATTTGTTGACAGTCAGAAATAAATTAACGAAGATAATATAACTATTCTGTTTTAATAATAAAGGATGTATATCCTCTATCTCTCTGCCAGTGACAAAATACTCACCTTAAAAGCTTACGATAAATCACCAAAGAAATATTGCAATAAATGCCGTTACCCAGGTATTTTGTTGGGCAAACACAATTTATTATTAAAGTATTGAAATTTGCATAAATTCTCGCGCGAGAACATTTCATTATACATATATAATTTATACTATAATTAATTTAATATTCATAGCAAAATTATTTTATTAAAGTTCATTGCACCATTTAAATTGTGTGAGGTAGTTATTAACCACACTGATTACTATTGAAGTTAATGAAAATAAAATAATTATTTATTTATTTAGTTGACAACTATAAAATTCAAAAGCCTGGGAACACCACATTTCCTGCTCAATCGTGCTAAATAAATCACAAAAGTAAGTATGCGCTCAAAATAATAATACATACATTTGCAACTAAGTACTCCCACTTTTAAACTAAATTTTAACTGCGTTTATGCAACTGGCCACAACTGGCAGTGAATTAGTATATGATCACAGATCAGAATTTGGACTTACCTACCAGAAACGAACCTGAGCAGAATCTGTCCTAAGACGAATGAGGGACCTGAGCATTTAAATTAAACTGATCCGCGGTTACATAATCAACTTTACAAGAATCTCGCTGCAAATGTAACGATTCAGTTGCACTTGACTGCATCGAATGTTTATTCAGTCTGACACAAGTCTTAATTTGTTTATTTGCATATGTCTTTATGCAACAATGTTTCTCAATTCATTATCATTCGTTTCACACATTAAAAGGGTTTAGTCGGATCACTGTCACTCAATAACGAATGGACGATTTGGTCGTAAAAACCGAATGGAGATTAGCAACTTGTACAGTTAAGTGCAGTAAATTGCAAGTAAAAAAAGGGATCTTATTTGCACTTTGAAATATTGGAGTGTTTTTCTCGTTATTTCTTGCCAGTTCTTTTTAGTACCAATCTGCTCTCTGAACTGGTGGTAGAAAAAAAGTGTAATAACTTCAAGCTTTTTCGAATATAGGCCTAATTATAAGCCCTTTTTGATGAAAAAAGATTTGAGTTAGAATCTATGGTAAAAATAGAGACATTACACTGGAACTAGAGCACAGATATCAATAGATATACTTACTCATATTGCTTTGAGAGGATGATAATGAGAAGAGATGTTGTACCTAACATATCAAGGATTAATCAACGTCTTCCCTAATTTATTTAAGATGACAAAGCGTCTTGGTCTCTCTGTCAACTATGAAGCAGTGAATATCGACATGAAGCATCGATGCGTTTCGTCCGGTGAGTGAGAGATCCGAAAGCCCAACTCCTTTCCCATCCCCTCTTTCCCCCTCCTTTTTCCCTTCCCTTCCTTCTTCCTTTCCTCTAACCTCCTTGGTGGACAAGGCATTGGTAACGCCCCTGGTGTTACTGATGTCCATAGGCGGCGGTGACCGCTTTCCATCAGGTGGCCCGCTTGCTTGTTTGTCTACTGTATGACATAAAAAAAACTGGTTTCCCCTATTCTACTATTAAAAAAAATGTACTTTACAGGCATTTAAGTTAGTAAGTATAAATCTTTGAAAATCAGACACTTGAATCAGAATTTAAGCCGCTAATGTATTTTCAATAGCTTTTCTGTTAAAGTATTCCCAAAATTCAAGACAATCGCATCTATCAAAGATCGGAATGTTGGAGCGAGACGGCTGGTGCGCGAGCGAGATGCAAAAGTCACGTTCTGTAGTTTACCGCGCGCCGATTTAAAGTTATTGTAATGAATATTGAATAAATAATTTTAGTGATTGGCCCACAAACTCATAAGAGTTGTTGTACACTGAAAAATAAAATTAAAAAACTTTAAGGCATGTGTCCACTTGTGCCGTGAAGTTTTTTTCTATTTTTGGGTATCTATTGAATGGTGTACTCTTCAAGACTACACCTTTCCCACAGTTCCCGTGGGACAGCAATTATAATTGAGTAAGATAATTAGGAAAGTCACGCGACCATATTTGGGTCGCGATAAACTACATAAGTAGTATGAATTTATATAGAGCACTGATCGCGTCAGAATCGCGCGACCAGCATTAGTCACGCATAAAACAGGGTCGCCTGGCGCGTGAAGTCGCGGGTCGCGGTCATGCGTCGCGGTCTCCTTTGGTTTTAGACTCCACAGAAGTACTGTTCCGTATAAAATGTTAGTAAGTTTATAGAGACCTCGTAAGACTGAGCATACTTACTTGAATCTAGCAAGTAGCGGAATGCGACGCGACCTGCGCGCTCCTGCGCGTCTAATGCTCACTATTCATGATACGTACGACATTACTACATCATAATTTTATTGCATAGTTTAACTTTGTGGATATGTTCCGGTTAGTTTTGATTTCAGATAAAACTATCAAATTACAATGAAAAACTATACGCTGTTAAATGACTATTGACTATGACATATGATAAAATATGAAAAAAAGTCATTTTGGCGCTCTTGAATAAATTTTAATATATTAGACCGATGATGGTGTCGATTTTACATGCTGGTATAGCAAACTACAAACGTTCTTTTCTCAAGGGTACCTGTTTCCTAATATTCAGTGCTAACTTACGTTACAAAACATATCATAAATTGTAAAATTTAATCCTCTAATAAAATTCGATCCAACGCTTGCAATACCGGGGGTATCACTCACGCGTTGCCAACAAAGTGGAGCTCCGGAGACCTTTCTCACCGTAGGAATACAACATGGCCGAGACCAATGCTATTTAGCTACGATCTTCTGTAAGGTGGAGGTCGGAGGTCCTTCCCCAGACGGGCTGCTCCGTTTTGAGCGGATTATCCGCTGTGCCCTACCTCTCTTAAAACTCTAAAGTAACAAGAATTTGTAATATCTTTTATTGTTAATATAATTTATAAGACAAAGTCTATCAATGAACAGCGAGCCTTAACAACAATAATAATGGTCGGTGCGTTTGATTTGTTATGGGGAACATTAGCGCTAAAACACTGCTGTTTATTACTGCGGTTATTAACCGGTCATTCCAATCACATCCAACAATTCCTATTTCATAACCGCAAATCAGGTATCTATATATTTATACAAGTATTACATATTATATTATTTATTATGTTGTTAGTATAGATATTGTTTTAGTAAGTCCGAAAAAGTACCTAGCTTGCTTTTTTTCGATTTTGTGACAGATTTAACAATTTAAAACCACGGAGTAAAACTCCCGGTGTGCTACAGTTTATAGTTGTTTTGAGAAATAAATCTTTTGAATTTTTTCTTTTTTCTCTTTTTTTTTTAATACACGCAAACGAAATTGCACAGGTTTCGCCTATCTGTCATTAGAAAATCCAATAAAAACAACACGTTCCTTGTTCGCACTTCATAAACTATTTTTTGATAATGAATCAGATAGAAGTATGCATCCCTACTGGAACGAAGTAGGGACTAACAAAAATTATATCGCGATTCGCAACAACAGTGTTGTGACCTCACACTATGGCAATTATACAAATAAATTCTCATACTATCTCTAGTAATGATCGAACTTCTCAAATTTCCATATAAACTAACTTCGTAATACTGTTCGTTGCAAATGTAACTAAATACGATTGCATATTGGATTTGCATAATATTAAGCTATTATCGCGAATCGAAGTGAGATATTATTATGAGAGGATAGAAAATTTAGATTTTATCCAATTTCGTGATAACATTAATCTGTATTGAAAGAAATTAATACCATTATCAACTTAAACGTAAAGTTATAAATAAACAAAATTGAGTTAAATAAAACCAAGCATATTTTGAACCTTGTTTTATGGCTGTACCCATTATCGATAAACATAGATCAGCCATGGAACTAAAAATTGTTTTGTCACTTCTCAATTAATTTATAATTCCTCAAAAATGACAGCGACAAAACAAACCCAGATTTAACTAAAACCTGTCTTTTTTATTAAGCAACATTGGGTTTCGTTCGGTGATCGAATAACCCAGTAACCCAATTCCGTTCCTTCCCTCTTCTCCTTATTCCTTTTCTTGAAGCAGGCAATGCATTGGTAGCGCCCCTGGTGTTTCTAATGTTCATTGGCATAACCACTTTCAACCAGATCGATTGCTTGTTGGCCTTCCGTATACCACAAAAAGTGCATCTAAGTAATCTAATTAACTTCATTATCATAGAAAAAAAACCGTGGGAACTACATTATTGATTGCCAATATACCGTGGTATAAACAAAAGGTAGATTGCCTCTATCTAGTTCTTAACACAACATCAAAATCATTTCAAACCTGCGCGCCGCGCCGCCCTTCAAGATCCCATTGGATTTCGCGCATATGCCGCTGTACAGTCGATTACATGAATAATATATTATTATTTTTAATGGCGGAGGAGCCCGATGGCGTCGCTGTATGTCGCACTTCTAATATGAACATGCAAGTTAAGCGACGTTGACTCTAGACAGTGTTTGGATGGGTTTCGTTATCTCGAGCTTCTCCGTGCTTCGGAGGGCACGTTGAGTATCGGTCCCGACTGTCGTCGAAAGATAAGTCAAGTCGGTGGGCTTGTGCGGCTTGAAAACACCGGCCTCTGCCAATCCGCATTGGAGCAGCGTGGCAGAGTACGCTCTAATCACCTTTGATTGAAGAGAAACCCGTATAGCTGCTGTAGGATGATTTTGGGTTGATATGATGATTATTTTTAATTAAATATTTATAAAATACATACTTTGAAAAGGAAGCTCACGTAATTTTTTTCTAAGGTAATTTAAAGTGTACCTTTGTGGATGTCAAATATGTCTGCCTTTTCTCTTAACAAAATCAGTTAAAATCTAGTTTCAAAATATACAGTCTTGCTTATTTTACATATCGTATGAGCGAGATGGCGCTTGACATCAAAACTTGACTTTGACAAAATTAGTTAAGTGAATAAGCCTGCTGATTTTGTCAAAGGGGTAGACTAGACGCCCAGCAGTAGGATTATGATAGACTAGAAAAAATATTAAATTTTCATATTTTTTATTTTCTTGTCCTTCATATCTGATGAATGTAGTGATCCCAGGCTAATAAAAAAAAACAGAATTTATTTAATTGAACTTTAGTAGTTAATTATATACGTATTATTGTATCACCATAATATAAGTATTATGGTGATACAATAATTATAATAATTAACATTCCAAGATCTATAGGATTAATCATTATTTCAGAAAGCTTCATTTATTAATGTTAACAGTTTTCTCTCCGACGGCACATCTCTGTGCAATGGAACGTTAGATTAAATCCAGATTGGACCATATTTGGTGTTGCAACAGTGATAATAGCGTATTTAGCCGTCCGAACATATTTTCTGCCTTACCACTATGGGGTGACTGGCCCTGCTAGTATAATCACAGTGTTATAATGGCAATGAGATAAATTTATAATAGGCTATCTATCTTTCGAGATTGTCCAAACAAAAATTGTTCAGTGCTCTGCGGGAGGAACGTCCGCTAATTTTATTTGCATAACTAAGGCATTAAGTTCGCTAATTATATTTTTCTTTGTGCAATAAAGATGAAATAAATAAATAACTGGTAGTCATTATTTACTATCGGAATTGTCAAAAATAATATTTTAAATACTTGTCTTTTTATTGTTGTGTGTTCTTAATTTCACTAACGTTAGCGAGAAAGGGTAATTTTCGACAAGAGATTAGCGAGGAAAAAATTTTTATTCACGTTTTCTTAATGTTGCGTGACGGGATTTCTTAGATTATTTATATTCATAATATTCATAATTTATGTAATTTTCAAAGTTTCATAACGATCCTTACTCGTAGGTACTTTATTAGCATAAAAATCTTTGTATTCTACTTTATTCAACCTTTTTCATAGGTTGACTGTACAAATTATAACTTCAGAGAAAAGTTTCTGAATATTGAAAAACTCACCACCCGTGGTTTAGGAGTTAGATATACAGACATACGTAAACTGACTTTGTTTATATCTATTTAGAAAAGTACATTACTAACGTAGTTGGTGGCCATTAATTTTAAGATAATGTGTGCAATGTGCAGCCCTACCGACCACTGTTACGCAACTTTACGGGACACTACACCTTATTTGGTACAATTAATGTTACATATGGTTTTACATTAAATAGCAGTTAGATTTTTGTTATATAACTTGTAGACGTATTTTATATAATATGAATTCAGTTTTCATAGATCAACAATACATCAACGGGTCTATTCTCAGAACAAATACAATTTCAATCTCGTCTTAAATTCACGCGCAACGTTTATTTTGTATTTTATTTCTATTGGACTGAGATGAATAAAATACAAAATAAAAATACTTATTCGATTGTGGACCAATGATGAATGGTCTCATTAAAATTCTGAATAAATAGATTTTTTTTTCAGGAAAAGCACCCGGGCGACGCATTCGACACATTTCGTGCGATCGAGTCTGCCGCGCACTCAAAGTCTACATGGCGCGCAAAAAGATCGCAGATTTTCACAGACATTGCACACGATACAACTTCTATTTATACGTGCAGATGATACACAAAACGTGCGTTATCTGCTTTAGCGCTTATTATCCGAATCCAAACCAGACGATTCAAATGGGCGCGGCTGGATCTCGATCCAATGGAGGCAATTGTCTACATCAAACGCTCCATTTGATCAAGATTTAGCCGCGCGCATTTGGATCGCATTGGATCGTCTGCTATTGAAGCAAATGTTCTATTTTCTTTGTGTGGCGTAGAGCTGCGTGACGCGGCGCGTCTGCCAGAATGACACGCATTTTGTATGTGCACTTTTTGCATGTGGTCGTCTGCGTTTCTGTATATAACTGCATAAGTTTTATTTCCACAGACAAATATAACAATAGACCGTGGTTCGGCAATCGAGCAACATTTAATTTGCTATCTCTCTAGGCTATGATGCCTTTTGTTTCGGATTGCTATCTCTCAAGTAGTTGCTAAGGAGGTAAGTCCTTTCAATATTTCCTTCTACGTCTATTTTCTGATTACATTCGTTGTGAATTCTATCAGCTGTAGTTTCTCCCCCGGGACGTCAATAAGGTTCATTGCTTATTGTAAATCTGAGGGCGCCGTTGTTGATCCTGGCTTATAGGACACAGAGCGGTGGTAATGCGGGTATGCCTCTTTCCACAGACAAAAAATGCATCATTGTGTCTGTAGTCATTGTTGCCCATTAACGAGTAACACCATAGTTATACAACGAAATGAGGTAACATTTGCACCATACTCAGGTCACAGTGGCACAGCAATATCGTTGGCAGATACTATCTGATAGCAAATACCAGTACCGAACGTCTCGTGGCGTAACCATAGTGAATTATGCTTGTCCAACGACGACAGGGTTAAGTGGCTGAGAATATATGACTGCTTGGAAATGAACATGATTTAGAATTTACCAACTAGTATTTACTATGTGCAAACTTGTTAACCGTTCGGTAACGACATATAGTTTTTGTAATTATTGTATCACTAGCTTTTCCTCGCGGCTTCGCTCGCGTTAATTTTATGACTGTATAGATCTCGTTTGACAACAAAACATCCCATAGCGCGACTTGTAGCGCCATCTGTTGACCGATACAGCGCCCTCTATAGTAGAAAAAATATTTTCCCATTGGAACGACATACTTTCACGGGATAAAAAGTAGCCTATGTTGGGCTCTGTACCCCTAACAATATGTATGCAAATTTTCATAATGATCGGCTGCTTAGTCAAGCCGTGAAGGAATAACAAACAAACAAACTCACTTTCTCATTTATAATATTAGTAAGGATTAATTTATTAATATGATAATAGGTATTTGTACAGTCAAGAGCAGTTGACTTTTACACATTGGACTTTGTACCATTCTTAAGTTCTATGACATAAGAGCCAAAATTGTACTGCAAGTGTAAAGCTCGACGTGCACCCGACTGTACATTCACTAATTGCATTTGAGGTTAGTGCGAAATCCGGAAGAACGATACTTTTTCTACCCCATTTCTCCATGAAATAAAGTGAAATTATTTATTTATAGAGTGTCCTTCACAGGCACGTTCTCTCGTAATGTTGTACATATTATTATTCTGTATTAAATAGTAAATACACAAGCTACTCTATAAACTAACCTTTATTCGCCTTCCTTGTAGCGGGCCACGCATTGGCCACTACTGGGATTGGGAGTGGCCCCTACTTTTGCTAATGTCATAGACTTAATACTTACGTATTGCGGCGGTGATCACTTTGGCACGCTCGAATGTCATAAAAGATTTTTTTTAATTTTACAGCTGGCAAACAAGTTGGCAGTTTCACATCAGCAATCACCGATAGAACGAAGATAACTGCAACATATTTTTTTAAATATTTCACACAATCTATTTATATTATCTTCAGTTTTCCTCTTAACCCATTACGCCTTTTCTACTCTTTACTCATTATTCTTTCTGGTGAATATACATAAAAATAATATAAAAGATGTGTGTTAGAACACGATTACTACTAAACAATACTGAGTTAATAGTAATAACTTGTAGATACAAAGATGCCGGCCGGCCCTAAAGGTCGGTTCCGCTCACTGCGCGAAAGGCCCGACTGAGATATTTGCTGTCAGAACTACGGACACATTGTAGTGAAGAACAGTAACTATAAAATATAACTTACGTAACTATTTTAATATTTTAAATGGCTGATTTTTTTTGCAAATAAATACGCATTATACATAAAACGTCCAGAGCCCAAAGACAATTATGGCTATGCACACAAATGTTTTTTGTCTTGTGCGGGATCAGAACTGGTTCGCGCGACCTGGCGCAACCCTTGAGAATAAAAAAGCCATTGCTAGTCACTAGACTACCTACCGAATCTGCCATGTGTTAAAAGTTTCGATCAATATTACGTGAAATTAACTTACTACTTGTATTTCACTGTGGCGTTACACTGTCGGCCAAGCAACGTGCGAAATCGGCCATTTATTGGCGCGGACCGCTGTAATGAGGTTATTTTGTATATTAATGGTGGCAGTCCATGCAGGATATTACTCATAGTATTAGTACTATTTACATGCTTTTTTCAAGTTAATAACAAGTTTAGTTTAAGTAAATATTAGATTTTTATAAATATCTGTTCAGAAAAAAGCGGTATATATGCTACCATCATTGGTAGAGAAAACCTAGTGGGTATTATGGGTGGACAAGCCCACCACACATTCCCACCGATGTGTCTCCTATGTAGCCCGGATCAACAACGGCGACCTCAGATTGACAATAAGCGATGAAGCTTATTCGCGTCCCGGGGGAGAAACTACAGCTGTCTTGGAACTCACAACGAATTTAATCAGAAAGAAGATAGTCGGAGTAGGAAGTATTGAAAGATATGCGGTAATAACCAAAGCGGACCAACTGTTCCGCTCTGCCCCCCTATTCTAGTAAAAACCGATTCTATTTCGATTCAAATTCAATCGCTGTCTCGCTCATTCAAAATAGGAATTGAACGGGAAAGCGAGAGATTTCGAAATATTATTCCGAGAATTGGGGGGCTGGGCGCGAACTAGATACTAAACACCTGAAAAAAACCAGCCCGGTATTACCTCTACCTACCGCGGTAGAGAATACCGCTCAGCCTCCTTACCATGAAGTCTTATAGCAGTCTAAGAACGAGTGAGTAAGCGAGATAACGCAACACACGATGTAAGGCAACATCTCATTTACTCGATAGTTTATAAATTGTTATGACACGTCGTGGTAACCCCTGGTTTGAAAAGTCTTTTAGCCGCTACGGAACACAAAACTCGCCGTAACACAAAAATCAGTGAGTCATGTTTTCAGCCTCCAGAAAATATCGACACGTATTATGCAGCAGCAACACCGCTTCGGTCGGTTCGACAGCTATGCTTCTGGACAGTCAGTGGTGCGGTGGTGGTGTGGTGTGTTCACCTGACTGTTTGTTCGACCCCGCACGGTTCGGTGGTGCGGCCCGGATCCAATTCGATCGACTTTAACAACAAAAATTACATAAAAATCAGTTGTATAAATAATATTAACATTATACAAGTGGGTTTATTCAACTACATCAAAGACGAATGACCAAAAACAGTCTTAAAATATGTTGTGAAACCAACTGGCTTATATCACCATAAACAGAATTTGAAAGTAGTGAAATACCAATCTAGGAACTTGATGCATAAATCAAGACACCAATTCATTACTGGTCCACAATATCTTAATTATTAGTTCTTGCGTCATAGCATTGACGTGTTTCTAATGCATACTAAGTAATATTGTAACAATATTCGTACTAACTACCTTACCTACCACAGAGTACACGAAATATTATTATTTTCTATTTTTTTCTAGCTGTGCCTGCGAATTCCTTGATTGTGTGACTTGACGTGATTTTCCCCCTGGGCAAAATAAGCCTACATCATTCCTTCTCCGTCAAGTGAACATTTTGTATAGGAAAAGCAAGATAAAATGTTTTTATTTATTCGTAAACTTTCCAATGTTTTCAATAGGTATTCTGCTATTCTGGACAAAGAAAAAAACAACAAATCAAAAACCATGAAAATCGATCCATCAGAATTATAAGTATTCGAACAAACCCAACTTTGTTTTACAGAGGAGGACAGAAAAGCTAGCGAGTCATCTAAACCCCAGCCCATGAAGATCTAGGACTACAAGAATCTTGGATGCGTTGCCCACCTATGAGATAGCCGTACTGCTTGTTACTTTCTACTCCTTCCTTCTTTTTTGATTCATTCATAGGTGGGCAACGCATCCAAGATTCTTGTATGGATGTCCATGGGCAGCGGTAATAGCTTACCATCAGGTGACCCTCCATCTCTTTTGTTCACCTCATTTATAAAAAAACAGGCATTGGGATGACAGCTTTTAATGATGATTCGTTTGAAGCCGTGGAGGGTCGCTACATCTAAATATAGATACTCGATACATAGACTACTATACGTAAGTACTAATATTCTATGCCTATACTCATTAAAAAAGAAGGGAGTGCACTAGACGAGCGGTGAATTGTAATGCAAGTCAAGTAGTTAGTTAAATGGAGCTAAAATATTCTTGATTGACATCTGTCTACCTCCTTCGAGCAAGATGTAATGATACGACGGTAAAGCTGGTTTTACACTACTCGAAATAACATAGATTGCTTTCAGCAATAGGCTTGTTGAAAATACAATAGTCTAATAGTTTTTGTCATAAGGCAAATAGGACATATTAATTCATTAATACACAGTTAAAATAGTGCAGTATCAATTGATTTGATATTTACTTTATTTTGGAGTACGCAAAGAGCGCCTTTAACACTCAAGGAAGAGAACAGGTCCTATTGGCAGAGAAGGTACTCAGAAGAATCCTCGGATCGAAGGAAAGAGACGCCATTTCTTTTACTAGTGGTCATGTTGTTTTTGTTTCCGAAATGGTAGTAGTTTATAGAGTCAATTAATTACTGTATGTGTGTATGTACATACCTATTCTGACAAGAGAACGTGTTTATAAAAATCTATTCTCTTGTATTTTTTTAAATTTCACAAGTGATGTATGCCTGTTATTAATAATTAGTCAATCATATAATAATTTATCTCAAACTTAAGGGAAATCTTTCGGTGGAAAAACGTCCTAATCTCCATGTGTGTAATCTGGAATAACCAGATAACAAACTACAACTTTTTACTTTGGATATTGTTATTAGATTCCTAGACTTATATGTACCAGTTTTGCTGGATTTACTAGATTTTTAAATCTTTAGTCAAATAAAAAATCTGTTTCACTTTAATTTTCTTTATTATTTGATTTTAATTTATAGTGTTCTATTTTTTACCCGACTGCACCAGAAGGAGGGTTATGTTTATCGAGAGTATGTATGTATGTATGTATGTATGTATGTATAATTGTTTGGCACGCTCTGCAGCCTGAACGACTCGATGGATTTTAGCTTGAGAGGTGTCGTTAGATTTGTGTTTACTGTGAGAGTGACACTGGGTATATAAAAATATTTAAAAAAACAAAATGGCGGATTTTTGGCGCCAAATTCGAAAATTGCTCTATCTGTAGCCTAAAGGGCTTGAAGGATTTTAGCTTCAAAGGCGTCGTTAGAATCGTATTAATTGTGGGAGTGACCCTGCTTATAAATTTTTAATCAGAACACGACATAAATAAAATAAAATAAAATAACATAAGCTGGAAGTACCTCCACGTAGTGAAGGCGGTAACAGTTTTATAATGGCTAAAACACCCATTGTAATAAGGCGTGTACGCACGACCGAACAAGAACATGGTGAACATCGAACACGAACACGGAACATGTGGTTCGCACGTGTGGACGTAAATTAGCAAAGCGAACATGAACACCTACAAACATAGTTCTACTTGTGATCGCGTGCAACCACTTACGACCAAACAAGAACATGGTGTCGAACAAAAGAGGCTAAAGCCTTAATCTTTTGGTTCGATGTTCGAGTTAACAATGTTCTTGTTCGGTCATGCTGAGAACACTGTCCACACAGAACAACCAAATTGGATCGAACACTTTTGACGAACAAATTGTTTGATGTTCGTTAGTGGTACGCACATGCGAACAAAGTGTTCGTGTTCGATGTTCACCATGTTCGTGTTCGGTCGTGCGTACACGCCTATATACTATTGAAATGCTTTCGGGCTTATGTTAAATTCATTGTTTACGTATACGTTTGATTGGGCACGATGGCCTACCCGGTAACGCAGGGGAGCAGCCATCAAACCCGAATATTTTTGAGCTTTTGTTAACATTAATCAGCTAATCTATAATATAAAATTCAAAGTCCTGACTGACTGACTGACTGACTGACTTAACTATATATCAACGCACAGCCCAAACCGGTAAGTCTCGTCATTCCAAATTTGGACTGTAGGTTAATTACGACGTCTAGGGGTGTACTAAGAAAGGACTTTTCAAAATTCCCATGGGAAAGCTAGATATGCTAATTGAAAGATAAAGAGAGAAAGATATGCTAATTGTTACTAGGCCACGCGGGCGAAGCCGCGGGCGGAAGCTAGTTAATAATAAAAGTTATTCAACTTTGCGTATTGTTTGTGAGAAGATGACAATTCTTTAAATTAACCTTCAACATTATGTATATCGCAGTCATCTGGTTGAATCTGCTATTTGATTGAATGACTAGCGCGTTCATTGAATGACGACATTTAATTGAATGACTAAAGGACAACTTGACGTTCAACGTCTTGACTGAACGTCATTTAGCATAGTCGTTGAATGGGATATGGTGGGTTAGGTTAGGGTTAGCTTGTGATCATAACACCGCCGAGCGAGCAAAGCGAGCGAGGCGCGACTCTTTGGGTAGTCCATGGTTTTCTTTGGGATCCTGAAACTGAAAAAATGAACTAAATTTCAATCACCTGACTGACTGACGTCCGCTCTGTTCAAAGGGCTATGTTACAATCCGCTAACTAGTTGGACGTTGAGTGACGCTTTTCAATCAACGTGCGGCCTAGTCATTCAATTAAATAACAGATTCAACCAAATGACGGCGACATGGATACTAGTTTTGAACACTACAAACTAAAAAGCCGGAAATAAAAACGGTAATTTAAAAAACTAAAAAACCCGACTGCGTTTCTGTGTAATTCGGAAATGAAAAAACCCTAAAACAAGAAAGTCGTCATACCCGATTGCACTTAACCTAAGAATTTCCAAAGTTGCTAAGGCGATGTTTATAAGCGTCAAATCCATGTTGTAGCATTGTAGCAGTCGGGACCCATTAAAAAAAAGCAATGTAATATATTGTATGTGTGTGCTTTCAATTTACGAAGTGTCTATTTCTTGAATGGGTCCCGACTGCTACAATGCTACAACATGGATTTGACGCTTATAAACATCGCCTTAGCAACTTTGGAAATTCTTAGGTTAAGTGCAATCGGGTATGACGACTTTCTTGTTTTAGGGTTTTTTCATTTCCGAATTACACAGAAACGCAGTCGGGTTTTTTAGTTTTTTAAATTACCGTTTTTGTCTTTGACGTTCAATAGAGAAGTAATGTTTGTCATTTTCTTCCAAAATAATTGTCCTCAAATCTCATTTGTCAATTGCTGCGCGCGGAACCAAAATTGAGGTTAAAAGTACAATACAATTATATATATAAAATACCAACACATTTGGACAAAGCCAATGGACTTGAAGGCGTCTCTATTCAAACAGGCTGTGTACTCATTGCAAAAATCGTTTAAATCTCGTGTCAATCTCTATCAGACAGACAGACACGATTTGAATGTTTTTTGTTACGAGGATAGAGCCGCCTGGTAAGAAACTTAGTAGATAGACACATGTCACAGCAGAAAGAAATATTATATTACATATATTGATATTTTATATACTAGTGTATTAGCAACAAGGCGGCCTTATTGCTAAAAGCAATCCCTCAGTACTTGCTCTTTATGGTTAAAATGGTATGGCTTATGCGATTGCAAACCTAACTCCCAGATAAGCTTCCTTTTGTTAATTTCTACATAATTAGATATTACTAACTCACAATAAATAACACAAATAGGTGAAACAGAAAGGTCGACATAGGCACAGAAAATGCAATTTAATTCGCCAAGTTAATATTACGCTACAAAAACTTATTTTAATTTAAAATGTATCTTAACTTGTTAATTGTAAGAGTGAAGTTTCAATGTATAATTTTACACAAATGCAATTATCATTGTTTTCTGATTTCCTATAAGCATTGTACCACTGAGCAAAACATGGCAGTTGAGTTTTTATTAATGGCCATTTATATCACTGCTCGGCAAAGGCATCTCCTCTCCTTTTCTAACTGTCCCTTTCTGCTGTTTCTCCTTTCCTGTTGCTATCGAATTCTGTCAGTTCATCTGTCCATCTCTTTCTTGGTCTTTGTCCAGATGGAATCCATTTGATAGTGGCGTGTGCGTTTTGTAGTGGAGTTTAAATATTTAAAAAAAACTGTATTTATGTGAGACGGACATTCAGATAACCTGATCACTTAATTAAATATTACACTACTTACTTTTTACTGATAGCGTCAGAAATTTAACGGAAGAAGAAAATAAATGGATAGGATAGAAATATAGTCTATTAGTGAAACCCGCGCAACTTCGTTTGCGTGAATTTATTTAGGTATACACAGGGTCTTATTGTTCCCGTTCCATATTTCATTAAGAAAAAGTACCATAGGTGTTATTCCAGGTTATAGTCTACCCGTGTACTTAATTTCATAAACAAACATCCATACTCACACACTTTCGCCTTTACAATATTAGTAGGATCTCACGGTTCATTTCACTCAAGAATGACAATGACAAAAGAGATTTTAATTTGTAGAACCTTGTAAATCTTCGTTTGTTAATGACGTGGCGTGTTTTTAAAAAATACATTATGATGAGTTATCATAAAAAACGAGTTGTAAAAAAAGATTGTAGAATTAAATCGCTTACAAAAGTATAAAAATTGCATATGCATATAGTTGGTCAATGTTTTGTCCTAATAAGTAAGCACATAATTTGCAAAGAGATAAGCTATAAATTGAAGTTAATATATCACCTAACATTATAAACCGCGGGCCGGAGGGCACCGTTTACTCGACTGGATTCAGGTCGATTACGCACTAACACTAAGTATTGGTGATGTACTGTGTCGACAAGTCGATTAGGTAAGCCTCTAACCGATTAATTGTTCGATTAAACTAACGATTATAAGTATTGTTTCTATGTAATTTATCTCGCAATGATTAACGGACGGCGGTATTTCCCTGAAAACCTGTTGTCCCCGTATAGCTAAGAAGGAAAGTCCTTAGTTTTTTGATATCTTAGGCCTCATTTAGACGTCACGGAAGTATCTTAGTTCCCGTGGCCCCGCCCAACTAGGCGGATATGGTGGCAGTGATAAAGAGTTTTAGTCGGTATACCCTAAGTGGCTTAGAGGGGGAGCCCGACATACCCCCGCCGCTTCCCCAAGCGGCGGAGCATGCAGTAATGCATTTCTCTCACTATAATAAAAAAAAAAATTGCCTCTTTTAAACGACGCCTGTTTCTTGGGGTAATTCAGCGACTGACACCACGAGGGATTGGAACCATGGTGTCAGTCGCGGAAGGACTCTTTTTGAATTGACTGATTGACACCATGGTGTCAGTCGAGTAACATATAATTGGAACGTCGTTGATTGACACCATGGTGTCAATCACGGCAGGCGTTTATTGACTTCCTTGATAGGAACCACGATTTTTTTTATTTTAAATAATGGGTTTTTTGTACAGTCGGATAGAAAATACTTATTGAAATGAAACAAAATTACTGGTACTCAATATTAGTATAATTAAATTATGTACAATTGAATGAGATTTATATTTACTAAAATGATTAAATATTATTCAAACAAATTAAGTCATATACAGTCAATCAGGGGAAATAATTCGTGTAGTTTTTACACAGTTATACCTACGTGAGCTGTATGCCTGTTTTCCAACCTTTTCCATTTAAAAAAAAAATTATATCGGAATTTCAGTACGAAAAAATAGATTGAGACGAAAGATGTAATGAGGTTGCCCTTAAGTGAATAAGAAACAATATCAATATTGCCATTTACACCAATTTAACTTGACAAATAACAATATTTAATCACTAATTATTATTATCGATGAAATAGCGTAGTCCAGTCCGTTTTGTAGTTCAAATTTTAGCTGTTTTTCCGATATCACGAACAGAATAGTACGATATTATGAAACCATTTGTTTGAATATTCTCAAAAAATATACACAGGGTGTTTGGTAGAGGATTGAACATGGGATGATGGCAGAAAGGTGAGATGGTCTGCTACATGCTGAGCGAAAAAAAATTGACCTAGGGCCCATAGTTTTTTTTTAATTTTCACCAAACTTTCTTTCTTCGTGAATTTGAAGTACTATAACTTTTTTTTTATTGGATCAATCGTCCGCTTATTTTTTTATTCTTATCTTAACTGAATGTAGCTTACTTTTAAATTGATATTTGTTGGTTAGAGTTACCAGGAAAAAAAATAGTAGCCCTCAGACATCAAAAAGGCGAGAAGTCCATGCCGAGCGTTCAACTTTGGACTGCTGTAAAAAAAAAAATAAAAGTGGTACTGCAGTTCTAATTCTAGAAAAACAGCTCTAGTTCATGCCCTTTGGAATGGTATTCAATTTACATAGTTATTTTTTTTCTAAGTAGTCTTTTTCGTACATTTTACATGAAATTGACCATTTCTGACAAATGGCCTTTAAAGAAAATAAATCAAAATAATGTTACTTATTATATTGCCATAGCAAAGAACACACCTTTCAAGTATCCATTTTTACGATCAGCGATTTGGGCTGTGCGTTGATTCTTAGTCAGTCAGTCGTTCAGGACAAAAAAAAATATTCATAGGTTTAAAAACGTAAGTAGGATAAACATAATTTGTTTAGAAGTTAAAACTATTAAAAAAAGCGTGCACTTTGACACTAACCGATTATTCAAAGTATGTCGCTACGGTATTGATGGGTTTATTTAAAAAAAAATGTATATTTTTTGGAGTTAACACCATTAGAAATAAATTCTTTTTAAATTGCGATACTTATAGGTAATTTAAAAAGGCATGTTAGCACTTTTTTACATAACTGTTTAGTTTCAATAAAATGTACTTGGTTCCAATCGAGCAAGTCAAAAAACGCCTGCCGTGATTGACACCATGGTGTCAATCAACGACGTCCCAATTATATGTTACTCGACTGACACCATGGTGTCAATCAGTCAATTCAAAAAGAGTCCTTCCGCGACTGACACCATGGTTCCAATCTCTCGTGGTGTCAGTCGCTGAATTACCCGTTTCTGGGTATGCACATGCAAGAGAAATAATTACATGAAATCTAGTGGGAGCAATCTGCCCTTCAAAAATTGTAAGCAACTGTCGTTTAGACGTTGCATGTCAATTATTGCTTTGACATTATTATATGCCACAGGCAATAAACTGGCATGGTCTAAATGGACCTTTAAATCGTTATGAATTCCAAGACAAGAATTCCAAGTTGTAACCGGCATTTGGAAGTGACCTAAGGTCTCCATAACTCCACTTTTTACAGGGTCGGCAACGCGCAAGTGATACCCCCGGTGTTGCAAGCGTACATAGGCTACGGTGACTGCTTACCATCAGGCAGGCCGTATGCTTGTTTGCCACCTTAGTGGTATAAAAAAGAACCTTACCTACGATCCAATACCAGAGAAATCTGTGACTCTTAAGGTGGGCCTACGCTAGACGAGCCGAGCACAAGCTGAGCGCAAGCCGAACCGCTCTGCTCGCGGTGGCAACTGACTAGTGTATTAATAATATACCGGGAAATAACGCGATCATACCTTGATATTGGCTGACGTTATTACTCGCGACTTGTTCGGGAAGCAATTGAAATTAAAAAACATCCAAACAATTTCAATCGAGAGGATGGTTTTAAGCTGTCATCTGCGTGGAATCCAATAGTGGCAAATACAAAACCTCCCTTAACGTTGTCGCAGTCGGTTAGAGATCGTAATATGGACACTGTGAGTGTTGTGTGCAAAAGTGGGTGGACTATCGGTAATATGAGGGTGGAAGAAGATTCCGCCTCGGATATGGAGACATGACGTGTGCAGTTACCAGTTCGCCTGTGACCACGGCCGGTGCAACCTGGTCGAAACGTCAGGCAATATCAAGGTATGATCGCGTTAATTCCCGGTATATTATTAATTTATAACTGACAAGTGTGATTCGAGGCTCGTAAGTAGGTCCTCACTACACGAATTTTGACTCGGCTCGTGCTGCGCTCGTGATCGACTCGTCTAGCGTAGACCCACCTTTAAGTAACCTGTACCAGAGATTAAGGTTCCGATTCCCACACGAGACAATTACATTTATGTGTTGAGATGAACATGATTGGACAAACCAAGTATGTGCTCGATGAGACAAACACAAATTTTACGTTTGTTCTGAGTGTCTGATGTGTCTTTTCTATACCTACGTGTATTCAATTGAGTCGTCTATTAACAATTATTAAAATGCCTCCTATGATAAAAGCCGGTGCTGTTCTTAACTTGGGATTGTAGCGTTGTGTAAATTGGTACATTCATTTATGATTTTTCTTATATTCGATAAGATTCACTGTTTATTGTCGATCTGTGGTCGCGTTTGTTTACAAGAGAAATACTACGATATTAGCTAACTTTTTCACATTCCGAACATAATATCAATTTCTAGTCTTACATGCTCTTCTCTTCCATATAAGGCGCAATTCTAGTTGTATTTCAAGTTACGTATACGAGATCGTTCTTCATAACTTTCTAGGTTCACCAGTAATAAAATACCCTTACCCTTTACGTCTAGAATCGACTACCGGTACATCATTAAATAAAGATAAATGATTTTAACCCTCATTGAGAAAACAACTTTCACCAATTTCCATTTGATAAAGACAATATTGAGGAGCTCGATGGCGTCGCTGTGTGTCGCACTCTAATATGAACACGCATTTAGCTATGTCGACCCTAGCCAACGTTTGGATGGGTTTCGTTACCTCGAGCTTCTCCGTGCTTCGGAGGGCACGTTAAGCTGTATGTTGTTGGCGATAGATGACAGTCGTTAAGTCAAGTCAGTGGCTTTCAGGCGGCTTTAAAACACCGGCCTCTGCCAATCCGCATAGGAGTACGCTCTAATCATCTTCGAGAGAAGGTATCCCGGTAGTAGAATGATTATGAGTTGATATGATGAAAGACAAGGTTCGAAGAGGACAATATTCACTTTACACACCAAATAGAAAATACTATTTTAACGAACAATTAACTCTACAACGAATTAGGATAGCTCTACTAATCTTTTTATGACAAACGAGGAAAAATGAGGATAGTAATCACCGCTGACATCCATAACTACAAGAATTTTGGATGCGTTGCCCAAGTAAAGAAATGTAATGCCGCAAAAAAACTCTATCAATATGGTTCTTTTTAACCATACAATAAATTCAGTAAAATTCATTGATTCATACGAAAGTATACATTAAAAAATAATCAAAGAATTCATAGTAAGTATGACCGTATGTACACATAAATCCTGCTAATCCACTTAATATAAAGGCGAAAGTTGTGAGTATGTTTGTTACTTCTTCACGCTCAAATGGCTTGGCCAATTTTTATGATATTTGGTACGTAGGTAGCTGATACCTCGGATTACCACATTTTCCGTAGGGTTTTGTCAAAATTCTGATATAGATGGCGCTGCTGTGCATATAAAATACACGCAAATAATAGTTTCACTTGTATTGTATAAATGTTACGTGTAAATATGTGCCTACGGTAGAATCTAGGCAATATAATTGTTAGGCAACCCATTATCCCTGTCATCCCAAGTATTAACGCATAAAAATCTCATTTTTAATCCCTTTGATGTTCATGAGGTCATGATTTTTGGAGGACGTTGAGACATTTAGGTATAGAGGTCGTAATTTGACCGTCTGACCGTAAATTTCAATAAGGACGTTATCGTATATAATATAGTATATATATTATCGTATCTAGTGTATATATTATCGTTTACTTGCATATAAGGGTATGTCTCATATTCCCACGTCCACGACAAAGCTAACCGCGCCTATAGAAAATCAAATATTTATTCAAATAGGTCTAATAAGAACTCTTTCGAATAGTCACATTTTTTTTTCTATCAACCAGTTCTAAAATGAAGAATAAAGCCTTGAAAGATTGCTATCAGTAGTAAGTCCGCCTTGCTAATACACTAGTTCGTAAGTCAGTCATGTGTATTGTATTTATGTCTAAATATGAAAGTGCAACCGTTACTTGGTTGGTGCTAACGCAATATTCATTAACCACACTTAACCATGACACATTTTGATGATTTGGAGTTGTATTTTAGAGCATTTAAAATCTCCACGAGCGAGCGAATACGATAGTACAGAGAGAGTTAGTGGACAGGTGTAGTACAGTCAGGTGCACGTCGAGCTTCACATTTGCAGTACAATATTGGCTCTTATGACATAGAACTTAAGAATGGTAAAAGTCCAATATGTAAAGGTCGACCTGCTCTTGACTGTACAATTTCTTAGTAAAAATATGTCATTAGTGTCAAATTCACATGACATTTTTTACACTTTTCTCTAAAATTGTTTGCATTTCTCATTCCCTCTATAGTTGAAACGGATATCATAACTTTTTTTTTAATTGTTACAATAATATTCAACTATCTTTACCAATACTTACAAATATTATGTAATATGTATTAATATTGAACAGTATATAACAATATGAAGCGTTAACTAACCGCGCCACAGACAACAATTGACCGGAGATTAACCCGCCATGTTGTGACGTCACTCTACGGAGGTCTGAATCCGAATAGTGTAATCATCCACCTCAGTTTTGATCAGTCACTCAAGCCACTGATTAAGAGGGATATTTGTGGTTTTGGAACTATCAAGTGTAATGTTTCTTTATAAAATATGTTACCTATGCAAATATTAGGTCATCATCATCATCTCAGCCACAAGAAGTCCACTGCTGGACATAGGCCTCCCCCAAACATCTCCAGTGCGACCTGCTGGCCAATATTAGGTCAATTCTACTTATTTCTCAAAAGTAAATCAACCAATGAAAGACTTGCTCACCTCCGCAAGTACCTCCGCCGTAAATATGACTCAAATTTTCTAAATATTGCGTGAAGGGATTTCATCATCATCATATCAACCCATAATCATCCAACTGCAGGGATACGGGTCTCCCTTCCATCGAAGGGGGGACTAGAGCGTACTCTGCCACGCTGCTTCAATGCGGATTGACAGAGGCCGGTGTTTTCAACCCGCCCGAAGGCCACCTACTTGGCTTAACGACTGTCATCTACCGATAACAGCAGTGAAGGGATTTACCCGAATTTTATACATAATCGAGTACATTTTTATAAACAAAAATTCGAGTACAATAAAATTGCGTGTAGTAAATTACAAAGTTTCATAACGATGCTTACATTATTGGCACAAAAATCTTTGGCCTTAGAGTTCTTTCCCCTTGTCATCTCTTTCGTTGGTTGACTGTACTAGATGTTATACAATTAAAAACCGCTTACTTACTTGCATTTTAGGTGTGGTGCAGGTAAAACAATCTCGATTAAAAGGAAGAATTTCATTATTTGCCGATTAATTGCAATATTTCACCGGTCAATCTCCGAAATTTTTGTAGTCAAAAGTAAGCGGTTTCCGAAATTTTTTTATTTAAATTTTTCGTCATTTTTCTACATGTACAAATCCGCTTCATCGAAAAACTTATATTTTGGCAAGTTATTAAGCAATATTTTGGTCTTTAAATGAGTACAAACCCGCTTTCCCAAGATAAATATCAACAACTATCAACACCAGAATATTATGCAAAGCGAGTGTATTAAAACGTTTGAACTCTGATGGTCCCCAAGCCCTGATATCCCATACAAGTCACAGCGTAAAGATGAATCAGTGTGTAAAGACAAAAAAAAGACGGGTTGCACTCTGTGAGTGCCGGCAGTAGTGAAAACTTTAAACATCAACGTTGTGCATTTTTGAATATTTTGGAATGGTTAGGGAATCTTACGCTTTTTCGATCAGGCTACGGATCTGACGCGAGTTTAACATTTTTTACCGATCTAAAAAAAGTGCCAAGCGCCGCTAAGTTTTCACTTCAAAAAATATGGAAAACCGATTTACAACCAGCTTCTGAAACGCATTTTAATTTTAATTTCACATTAAGTCTTAAGTTATCTGTAGTTTAACAGTGACTGCTATAATTTAATACAATACAATACAATACAAATACTCTTTATTGCAACAAACAAAAATTACAATGTACACGGACATACAATTTAGAAGTACTTTTAAAATTCATTTCTAAACAGGCCGTCAATATGTTCAATATTTAAATTAAATTATTTTTTAAATCTTAAATTATAAAGGGAAACGTTTGTGAGAATCCCGAAATTACCTCCAATAGAGGTAATCTCGGGATTTACTGAACCGATTTTTAATAATATTATACCCTGGTGTGACACAAGAAAGGCCTTGTCTTACTGTTATTTTACACTGTGAACACTAACTAGTTAAAGTCTAGATGTAATAGATAGATTTAAGATAAGGTTTTGCGCAAGATTCTGGCCACAGCGTACCTTTTCCACGCAAGCTGTCGCCGAAAGCATCGTATGATCTTTTATGGTGTTAAAGATTTTCATATATTTGTATATCATCATCATCATAAACCCTCTAGTGGGTGTGGTTTCCGCACTTAGTCCTGTTCTGGACCATTGTACGTGATGCCGTGGGGCTGTTATTCCATCCAGCCCACCTCCCTCCAGAAGCGAATTAGTCCTCCCAAACTGCTCAGTGTGTCCGCAAGAGACATTGGTGACCCAAGTGTCTCTTTCCGAATTTGGGCGACGCCTGTGCACTCAAGGAGCACGTGCGCCACCGTTTCTTCAGTCTCCATGCATGCTCTGCACAGTGGACTGTCCGTGATACCTATTGTGTGAAAGTGTTTGTTCAGTGAGCAGTGTCCTGTGATGGTTCCTGTTACCAGGCGCAGGCTTTTCCTGTCCAGGCGCAATAGGCGCTTGGGCAGCTTGTTGTCCAGGGTTGGCATTGCCTCCTTGGATTGCCTGCAGCCTGGTGTCGTAGTCCACCATCTCTCAGCTTGTGTGTATGTGATGTTTTGTATCCATCTGCGTAGCTGATTGAATGGGACTGGCACGATGGGCTCGGGTCCGAGAACTGTTGTGTCAGATCCCCTCCTGGCCAGTTCGTCAGCTGCATCGTTACCTAGTGAGCCACTATGTCCTTTTATCCATTGAAGTGTTAGCGCATTGCGATTCGTCACCGCAACGCGCTCGAGTGCATTGTGACATTCTAGTATTAATCCTGAGTCAAAATAGTTTTTGTTCAGAGATTGGAGTACTGAAGCGCTATCGGAGAGTACGCGGATATGAGTTCCCGTGACCTTCCTGGCTTCAAGAGCATATGCTGCTTGGATAATGCCTACACATATATTTGTATAAAATTTTACAAAGAATTTTCGACGTGAAGCTGTATAGAACAACCCAGAAGGGAATAGAACAGAGCAGAGAGTGAATTAAGGTGATACATAAAAACAAATATCCAACGTAAATTATTTACAAAAACGTCGTATCACGGAATATGTGTGCCGAAGTAACACAAATGTCTATAGCTCTAAGTATAACGTGTTTCGTTTGGTGAATAAGATAATTGTCATAATTATTAAATACAGCTTAATGGTGGTTTTTGATTTAGGTATAATAATATGAATACATATATATAGTTCAAAATAGCGACAATCGAAAGTGTCACTCGTCAAAAAGCTTTCTTATAGGAAGCTATTTAGTTTTTTAGTTAATTTAATTTAATTTCTCGTGTAACCACCATTTTCTTAACAATAATCTGCTCGATCACTCATGAAACATCTAACAGAAGACCACAAAAACGCAGCTTACTTGATTTTATCTCGGAAAATCGCGAGTTTTTTTAACAATGTGACTTTCTTTAAACATTCACGTTATAATTCCGTTTCCAATAGTGCGTAAGTAATTGTAGCACACGTTGATACATCCGCACGGTGTATTATCCGCAGGTGATCCGCCGCTCGCTAAATTGTATAAATCATACGAGCGACTGTTGTAATCTTGTGCGACATTAATCCAACCGCAGGGTGTATTATCAAATACCAAAGAAATATTTTGGTAAAGGTTTTTTTTTGGTCGTTTATAAGGTAGGTAGGTGTTTTATTTTTTATTTTTGTAAAGTAATCTTTTTTTTGTGCAGATAGCCAGTACCAGCATTGTCAGTAACGAGCATTGGTACCTAGGCGAGTGGAAACGTGACGTCTTTGTTACTGCGAATTTGACAGCCCGATTGTACAGTTGATAGTATTGATAGTAGCACAGTGAGCATAGGGCAAACATTTGTGCGATGACATAATTTATATTTGGCTGGGAGTTTATCAAACAGCGAAAAAAATTTATTCACATGTAAAGAACTGGTTACAAAAATTTTGTTACCAAAGTGAACGGAAGGGGTGTTTTCTAAGTATTCTACATAGATTTGGAGAAATTTTCTACCACCTATTTCCTAAATAGTATTCATATTTTCTTATTAGATAAAATTTTCGTACGAAACATTATCGAGTGATTTCCAAAATAAGATGCTTATTTGGACGTCCACAGTCATCAATCATGGGGGATTTGACGGCAAAAGCTAAGTATTGTTTTACCTACAATAAATTCATGGGTATTTTAATCTGTGCCGAAACATTATTAATTGGTTTTTGCATGTCCATCATACGACTAAACCGTTTGTGAATGGTTGATTAGGGTTGATTTATTGTATTTTTTACTTTACATGGTATCAACCTGGTATCAACTCTTTATATGAAAAGGTTCCTTGTGAGTTTCATCCATTGTTTTTACTTATCTTTTTTTATACTACTAAGGTGGCAAACAAGCTTACGGCCCGCCTGATTGTTAGCGGTCACCGAAGCGTATGGACACTTGCAACACCTGTCTAGATTCTACTTCTTCTAAAACTCTTTTAACTATCCCTTTATAACTACAATTTTTACACTGATTCTTTTTACGATTTTTTATCCTATTAACAGCCCGGTGACGCGGTGACCCTACCTTCGGCACAAGTGGGAACAGATTCAATCCCCACACGGGGCAAACAATTATGTAACGGCACTAAAATTTGTGTTTGTCTCGAATTCTGTGTTTTCTGTGTATATATCCGTTGTCCCGTACCCATAATACAAGCAGGTTCAACATAGCTTGCTATGGGACCAGATGGCGCATGTGTGAATTGTCGAAAATTTATTATTATGTATTAATTCTGATTTAAAAGCTAGTACGTAATCCAAGCAAGCGTCATATTATAAGTTGCCCATAGCGGGCGCAGCAACCGAAGATAATAGCTTTTGTTACAAGTTTTATAGTGTGCACACATATCCGTTTATAGACGGATATTCCAAATTGTACACGATACAATTATTTTTACTTTACTAAAAAGAAATATTTAAAATGTTTATTTCCGAAATTAGACCTTCACAGATTTTTTTCATGTTATTTACAACTTGTACTTATAAAAAAAAAATATACGTTAGTAGTTGTAGTTAACTACCACCATTTCGGAAACGAAAAAATGGCCAAAGGACGGTAAAAGAAATGGCGAAAGAAATAACATTTTTTTTCTATTGTACTGGGGTATCTGAATCACAGTTAATCAAAATCATTATTAAATTTGTTTCGTAACGGTGGTTTACATTTTCACGCAATTCCGTTGTTTCCCTACCCTGTGTGATTTCCGGGATCAAAACTATCCTATGTCATTTCCTTTATTATTTCAAGCAAATCCTTCCACTTCCAGCCATGTTTTGCGTGATAGAGTTATATAACAAAACAGTTACAATCTACACTATCGTCCACCATCCTACACCATCGTCCTGCATAAGAAGGAAGGCAAAAAATACAGAGAGAATATCAACATCACCTACCCATTCTACGCCTACTAAATTCTTCTCACCGTTACCTTCGGAGGTGGGACTACCTGATACTTTGGATGAAAACCTTCCTATTGTGTGTGAAAATATATGCAACGTGACTACAGCTATATTGCCTGAAATTGTAAGCAATCCTCAAACAGAAAATACAACTACTAATGAGATACAAAATAATAGGATCGAACAGAAACCTATACAAGAAGATGTTAATACACAGCCAGCAACGTCATCAATATATATTGATGCATCTGCCACTTTAACCAAAAGTACTACAAGAAAGCGAAGAATAATCATTATTGCGGATCAGCAGGGTCGAAACATTAGAAAAACTTTGCAAGAGCTTGTTGGCTCAAATTACTCCGTAATATCCTATTGGAAGCATGGAGCTACATTTCAAAATATACTTTCCTCATTTATTAGTGATGTTCTTGATCTTGATGAAAATGACTTTGTTATACTGCTGGCGGGCATAAATGAAAGAACACCTGATGCTTTTAAACTTATGTTGAGTAACTGGCTCAATCTTGTGACCAATACAAATGTAATTGTTTCGGAAATACCTTTCAATACACGTCTTAATGAGATGAAATTAAACTATGAACTAAGATTCGTATGTAAAAAATATAATAATGTTAACTACCTCGATATGAATTATTGCAGCTTTCTGCCTGGTCGAAATGTCTTTAGTTTAAATTTGTGCCGAGCCCTTTTGCGAGAAATACTACGTCTCGACTACAAAATAAAAATGAAAAGGTACAAAGAAATCAGTAATCGTACTACCAAGAAGTCACTTCCAGAAAGATCCGTATTTGTTAATAAAAGTACCCAAACAGACGACTGCTTGGAAAATAATGATAATGTAATAAATAGTAATAGACGTAGCACGACTGATAACGGTAACACCTCCACCGTGGAGAACTCTAACAAAATTTTTTTTCGCTCCTAATCATATAACAGTGCTACACCAAAATATTAATGGTCTTTTAAACAAATCTGACTTATTAATAGCAAATCTTAATAACTTGGACAATGATGGCAATATTGTAGATGTGCTCTGTATCACGGAACATAATATGAAGGCTGAAGACATTGAATTTTTAAACATTCCGAATTTTGTTTGCGCTGCTACCTACTCAAGATTGCAACGAAGAGGTGGTTCGTGTATATTAGTTCGTAACGACCATAGATTTGTAACTTTAAACGAATTCTCAAAATATAGTGTGCCCAGAGTAGTCGAATGCTGCGCGGTTGAGCTACTAAATCTTCATCTTGTCATTGTATGTATCTATAGACCACCAAGAACATGCAGTGAAGATATTGACTTGTTTTTTGGAAAGTTCAATGCAATTCTTGCAGATTTCTCATTGAAGAAGAAAAAACTTATAATCTGTGGAGATTTCAACATAAATATACTTCGGAAAGATAAAGTTTCCCATAATTTTATTGAATCAATTACAAGTCATAATCTTAGCTTAGCTATCAATAAACCTACTCGAATTGCGAGCCAAACCTGTATTGATAATATAATTCACAATATAAAATGCTCCGTTGGTAAAATCGTAGAATTTGCGCTATCAGACCACACAGCGCAACTACTCATGAGCCCTGTACAATCAAGTTACTCACTCAAGTACTGGTATGTCTTTAAAAGAGATTACAGTGGGGAAAACATCGAAAAATTCTCTTCTTATCTTGAAAGTTTTCATTTCACTGATACATATAACTGCAGAGATCCTAACACGGCATTCGATCATTTTTATGATATTTTCGTATTGCTGTATTACTTGTGTTTCCCTAAATGTCGATTAAAGATAAAAGCTCATAAAAAACCCCGATGGGTCTCAAAAGGCATAAAGACGTGCTGCAAACGAAAAAGACAATTACTTTGGCAATATAGGAAGAATTGTAATCGAGCTAATAAAAATAAATTTAAGATGTACTCAAAGCGACTTAATAAGATCATATCCCTGACAAAATACTTACTATATCAATACAGCACCTAATAAGTCTAAAGCTACATGGAATATAATTAATCAAAAACGGAATAATTGTCCTATATCAGAAATTGACAGTATAAAAATTGACAATTCTAATACACTTTATGATCCAAAACAAATAGCTGAAGCTTTTAATGACTTTTATATTGACCAGTTTAAAACCTCTCAACATCAAACAAACTATAAAATACAATTGACATCTGCCAAAAATTCAATGTTCATGAATCCTACCACTCCAAATGACATACATAAAATAATTCAATCGCTCAATAATACCAATAGTACAGGCTATGATGAGATATGTTCCAAAGTACTGAAGCGAGTTTCACATATAATTAGTCCAATATTATGCCATATCTTTAACTTATGTATATCAGAGGGTGTGTATCCTGACAAACTAAAGACATCTGTCATTGTACCAGTATTTAAGAAAAATGACCGGAAGGATATGTCTTGTTATCGCCCAATTGCATTGATACCGGTGTTTGCAAAGGTCTTTGAAAAGGTTATACATTGCACTATACATGATTATTTTGAGAAAAATCAGTTATTTGGAGAGGAACAAACTGGTTTCAGGAAAAATAAATCGATTAATGGAGCTATTTATAAGTTTCTAAGTACAGTATTTACAAATTTAGAAGAAAAAAAGGTTGTGTATGCTCTATATATGGATCTGTCTAAGGCCTTTGATTTTGTTGATCATAATATTCTTTTACTTAAGCTACATGCGTATGGAATAAGAGGAAATGTATACGATCTCCTTAAGTCATATTTAAAAAACAGAAAGCAAATAACGCAAATAAAAAGAACATGCTCTGACACAAAAACTGTAACTGTATACACATCTAATACTAGAACACAGCAATGCGGGGTTCCTCAAGGTAGCATCTTGGGACCATTGCTATTTATAGTGTACATCAATGATTTCCCGAAAGCAGTTAATCATCAGATGGTTTTGTTTGCTGATGACAGTACAGTTGTCTTTGTAGGAAGGGATCACACACTTTTGGAAAATGAGGTCAATAAATCTTTGGAGGATATAATAAATTGGTTAACATCAAATAAATTGATTTTAAATATTGAAAAAACAAATATAATGCGTTTTCGTGAAAAAAAGAGATATAATCAGCCTTTAAATATTGAATATCTTGGCTCCAAGGTTTCAGAGGTAAATGTTACTAAGTTTCTCGGCATTCACATAGACAATGATCTCAGCTGGCAGTTTCACGTGGAAACAGTTTGTAATAAGCTGTATAAGTTCTCATATGCCCTTTATATGCTCGGAAAAGTAGTTAACAAATCAACAGTCATGACTGCCTATCATGCGTATGTATCGGCCTCGCTTAGGTATGGGATAATGTTCTGGGGGAATTCTACACTAAGAGAAGTAGTATTTCGAGCGCAAAAGAAATGTGTTAGGGCGATATGCAAGCTGAAGAAACAGACAGATAGCTGCAAACCCCACTTCAAGGAATTGGGAATACTGACAGTCCCCTGTCTATACATATTAGAAAGTGTATTATTTGTAAAGCAGAATTTGCATCTGTACGCAAGACACAACAGTAGTCGCAATTCAGCGAAGATTCGCTATCCACCTTGTAGATCTGAGCATTTTCATAGTAATTTCATGTTTATGGCTCCTAAACTATATAATAATCTACCAAAGAGTGTTCTCTCTCTGAATTGTACTCATTTTAAAGGACGTGTCTTGAATCTATTGAAAGAAAAAGCGTACTACTCCATCAATGAATATCTTTCTGACAAAACCCTGACATACTAATTCCATTGAATAATTATTGTTTGATTTTATTTATTTTTTTGTTTAATATATTTAATTTAATGTTTGATTTATGATTTGATTAATGTTTGTTTTTAAATAAATTTACTTTTATTATTAAACTTTGCACGCCGTAAGGTAAAATGTAGTCGAAACTTAAAACTGTATTAACACCTGATTGATGTACCTACCTACATTTGCAAATAAATGAATTGAATTGAATTGAATTGAATATTATTAGTAGATAATCTCAATTTAATACTACGTGTTCTGAAGCTGAAATGAAGGTACTTATGGATTTTTAGCATTTTCCACACGCCCGGGAACAATCTAATTGGGCAAGAAACGGCAAGAAATCTTGTGTAACATATTCTTTATACAGTCAAGAGCAGGTCGACCTTTACATAATGGACTTTGTACCATTCTTAAGTTCTATGTCATAAGAGCCAAAATTGTACTGCATGTGTACTCAACGCTCCTGACTGTACATGTATTTGTATATATTTTTTTCTTATCTTATATATCTTTTATTATCATACCACAGAAAAACAATCACACCATCTGCTATAAGACAGGATGAGAAAGGTTAAAGAATAGATGGCTTGCGGATCTCTCACTCACCGAACGAAACGCATTGCTATCGAGGTTACCATTTTGACAAATGCTCTACAACTTAAAATTTAATCTTGTAACCAACTTTATCTTGAATATTCAAAACTTGTCCCGCATAGCTCTCTGTCATGGTCACCGCATATTGTCTGTGCAGAAGTAGTTACTACCGAATGGCCGATTTGAACCCGTAACTCGGTGTCCATTTTAACGCCGCGCCCACACACCTCGCGCCTTAAAGTTTACTTTAAATATAATGTAATAGCCTAATAGACTATATTTAATACATACATACATACACAGACACTTTCTGAAACGCATTTTAATTTTAATTACACATTTAGTCTCAAGCTATCTCTTTCATTATTCTTTAGTTTGGCAGTGACAGCAAGATTTTAATGTGTCATTAACTTTAAAATGCTTTTCAGAAACTGGCTGTCAAAAATGTTAATTATTAATCAACACTCGTACACCTAAAACGGAGTAAATTATCATCAAAGAGCTAAACTTTTTTTATCATAGACAAACATTAATAGTTTCAAAGAACCATGAAAAAAAGACTAATATACTTATACGGCGAGTTTACCAATTTAAATGAAAAAAAAAAAAACATTTTCCTATAAAAAACATATGACCTTGATCTATTATTTATATATATTTTTCCATTTAATATTTTTATTTATTTGTATAAGTTCAAATAAAATCCATAAATCTAGAAATCTTTACAAAAGCACGGCACAATTGTAACTAAAGCCTTTTTGGTTAATGAAGTGGTGGTATAATCTCGCCTTAAGTATGTCATACTCTCAGAAAATACAACAACAAGACAAACATAAAAACCATGTCTAATATTTAAAAAAGTTTTTCAAAATATACTCAAATAAAGTAATTTAAAGAATTTAATAATATTCAATGTTTAATGGTTTAAGTAATTTCTATCTAACCCAGTGTCCTATTTTTATTTTGTAGTTTAAAATTTTAGGATCAAAAGTGTTCATTTGTCAAACCAATAAAAACGATTTATTATTATTTGAGCATATTTCGACAGGACATCCGCTCAAATCGGAGCAGCCCGTCTGGGGAAGGACCTCCACCTTGCAGAAGATCGTAGCCAAATAGCATTGGTCTCGGCCATGTTGTGTTCCTGCGGTGAGTAAGGTCTCCAGGGCTCAACTTTCTACAGGGTCGGCAAAGCGTAAGTGATACACCCGGCATTGCAAGCATCCATAGGCTACGGTGCGGTGACTGCTTACCATCAGGTAGGTCGTATGCTTGTTTGCCACCGTAGTTGTATAAAAAAGGATAAAGACACAAATTTAATTTTAAAAATGCAATGCCGCTGTTGTATTGAAAGCGCCATTTTTGTTTTCAGAAGTAACGACTGTTTACTGTGCCAGCCACCGTGTGAGATCGGCTTTACGCCTTATACAAAATTCTTGCTAACTTTCCAAATACACGATTCTATGTGAAAACGAAATCCATTTTACTATCACGATTTCTAAGTTCCTAACAATGTCTGTACTGTTATCTTGTTTGAAAGTTGAAGAACAAGTAAATATACTTAGTTAAATTTAGCTTCGTATGACAATATACATAGTGGCGTCCGTATAAGAGGTAGATATTAGAAACAGCAGAGAATATATTTGTTTAAAAATTACTACTTTAAACTAGTGAATATTGTCAGCGTAAAATTGCAATTACACCAAGTCGACGAAGCTGTGCTGCGCGGGGCTCCTATTTCTGGGTTTGGGGTTACAAGATAAACCTATAACGAACCTAACTGCCACTCTATGATGTTATAGTTGCAGATCAGAAGTAATATTACGGTCTAACGGTTTTTACAATTTTACGGTGACATAAACATACAGTCGATTTTTAAAAACCGTAATCGATAATGGGGTTAAAAACTGCCTTTTGCTCACTTCAGATGACGCTACTGTTGACTGTTCTATACTTACAGTAGTTTCTTCATTTGCGCTTTGCATTTGATCATGAAGTAGATTTAATTTCTCTTAAAGGCAACACGAACGGTTTATCAAGCTTCTAGGTACTTTCGTACAAAAGTCTTGAGCGGTACCTACTTGAAACCTGAAACAACATATAGTACTATGTCATATATGTCTAATTTTATCCTTATCCTTACTAATATTATAAATGAGAAAGTGAGATTGTTTCTTTGTTTGTTATTACTAAGCAGCCATTGTTTTGTCAAACGAGATCTAATCTAAGTCATAAAATTAACGCAGGCAAAGTCGCGGGGAAAAGCTAGTTTAAAATATAATTAAATAACAAGGAAAATCGGTTAGACAGTCGTCTTAGGGGCAGGGACCATAATGAAATAGAAATATTTAAAAAGAACACAACATAACCTCCAAATCATAATAATGCCTGTTAATTATTTTTTTTGTACCAATGGTCTTGGCTTTCCGTTTCCGCGTTCATATTTCAATCGTACTACACTCTGGTCGCATACATCTTTAACAATTATTGCTCTGCAATTATTCGCAGCACCAAACATAAACAATGAACCAATATGGCGGGTTTTAGGAACGGTCAATAGTGCCGCCACCTACAATGAGCTTTCAGTTTTTAACCCCATGTTAAGTCTCTACCACACAGGCGCGTTTTTAACGGTCGATAATATCGCATGCGTTTGTGCGATAATGGGTTCTGATTCCTTGCACACAGTTGCGTTTTTATCGTCCGATATTTCTTCGACAGAAGGCTGATTTACACGCATTATAGTTAAGTAGGTACCTAACTAAATTTTTTCTGTCATCTTCCATTGCTACTGTTAGTATTCTTCATCTGATGATAATATTGTTACTATCCATATTATAGAAAAGTTTTCAGGACAGTCATACAGACATGTAATGTAACCACTCTCAAACTATCGTTAAAACAAAATTACGTCCTTGCCATACAAGTAGGTACTAACGTTATTATCGCAGGTGTGTATACGGTCGTTTACGTTCTAAAACAAAAACATTCTAGAACTCATATCGGAATATCGCAGGACGGAATAAACGCAGCGTCCTACTTCCATTGCGGCGTTATTATCGCAGCAGTGTGTTTACCCCATGGCCATCCTAATACAAAAATGTACTAAAAACAGATATCGCAATATTCGCATTAACGCATGCGATATTAACGACCGTTAAAAACGCGCCTGTGTGGTAGAGGCTCTATTTGTCATTCGGGTACCAAAAACAAGGATTTGGACATAGAGAAAGCTGTTACCCCAGGAGACTTTAAAATGAGAATTGTATGTGAAAACGAGCATTATCTTTTATTATCATAGCTTGAGGATAGGAATCTTCAAGCTAAACAAAATATAGAAAATAAAAGATCGATAAACATAGACAGGTACTTGTTTTTTTAAACGATATTTTATTTTATTAGATTAGGTTTCCTAACATAGCTTTGATGTCATGTCAGGAAATCTAATCTGCGAACTATTTTGCTCACACAGGCTCACACATTGTACTTTTATTAGTATTTTTTCGCACACAGTGCTCGGCAAAGGCTGTCAGATGCATACCGGATCGTTGGACGTTCTCAATCTGAATTCAGTCCTTTACAGAAATTTGCATGGAAACTATAAATCGCTGCAGGTATACAGACTAAACTGCATTAAAATAAAAATAATAATAAAAAGTGTTTTATTTCCTCATCTACATTTTTTTAATAAGTACAAACTACACTCGAGAGCAATGAATCCGGGTCACTTAAAAAAACCTATAAATCTCGGAAACTAAGAATGCTAGCTTAATGAAATAAATTGTGTTTAGTAGACAATTAAATACTCCTTAAATTAAGGTATTAATTAAATACTCATTAAATTAAGGTTATGTCATAAAAAAAAACAAATTTAAAAAGAGAGTAAATCATATTGATAGTGTTCAATACAGGGTGCCCTGAGAGCGACCGACACTCCCGAAATATCTTAAGAGGTTTATACATCTACTTTATGCTCGTGAAAGATTTTTTCTCTAAGTGTAATAGTTTCGGAGTAATTGACTAACAAACATTCCTTGAATAACTGTGTGTTTTCATCCCTAAATCAGCTGTTCCTTACGTACAGGCAAGAGCAGGTCGACCTTTACATATTGGACTTTGTACCGTTCTTAAGTTCTATGACATAGGAGCCAAAATTGTATAAAGCTCGACGTGCACCTGCTATGCATAGTAATTGTCACGGTTACCATAGTGACAAATAAATAAACTTCTGTCAATAGGTAAAATACTAAAACTAAATTATGAAAATTTCTAGTTTTATTTGTTATTTGTTAAATGGATTAGGCGTTTTGAATGGTGTTTAGTGTTTTACGAGTTCTTTAGTGGTTTTGAGTGTTGTGTGGCATAAGAGGCGCTCGTACACATCGAGCATTGTGTGTAGTAGATACTTTCCGGTACGTACTTCGGTTTTTAATGTAAAAACTTTGATTTTTTAAGTGATAATAAGAATTTCAATGAATAGGTAGGCAGGTATGTGTGTGTCGTGGCCTACGGACGGTCCGTAGCGTAGTAGTTTCTGTCCGTGTAGGTATTTTTGCCGTATGCACTGTTGTTGTGTAGTATTAGGGATACCTACACGTAGAAAATTAGCAGGTCAGTGCCTTTTTTTTCAATAAACTATTTTTAAATTAAACTTGCACAAAACGCATGTATGTAAGGTACATATCATCAAACTTTCGGCTGTGTTCGTCGTTTTTTTCCTCCCTGTATTTATTATTCAACCCAAATACTATAGAAGACTAATACCCACAGCTTCGGAAGAATTCGGGCAAGACGCGACACTAGCGCCCCTACGGCATGAGGGCGGCATGAGGTGAATGATTTCAAAACTTTTGTGCGTTTTGTATGCAAAATGTTATAGCGCCCCTAGCGGCATGAGGTGAACGGAGGTTTTTTGTATGCAAAATGTTACAGCGTCCCTAGCGGCATGAGGTGACCGGAGGTTGCCAAGTCATTGTATGAGAAACGTCAAGAGCTGTGGGTATTAGTCTTCTATAGTATTTGTTCAACCTGCGGGCATTATTACTTATTCTATACTGCGGGTCTAAAAAGGCCACATTGAGCAATTCCTCTTCCCGAATTCATAGCAGATCCTTAGCAATTCCTCTAATTTTCGTAAAATACTACTATTGAAGATTGGTCGAAAGTTATGTTCTCCGACGAATCAAAATGTATGCTCTACAAGCACGATGGAAGACACAGAGTATAGAGAAGACATCCAAGACCCAGGCCAATTAGGAAAAGTTCGTTTTTCATCATGACCCGACCAGCGTTGGGTTGACCTCCTGGGTGGCGGACTTGCATGGTAACCATTATGGCCACGGAGGTCGTCTAGTAAAAAATACCTTCAGAATCTGCATCATATTGCATTCTAGTGAATGTATATTCTCACAACATGATGTGCGGCAAGCCCCATACAAGTGACCCAGTTCCCTGATTCCCGCTAAATTGTTGCCGTTGTGAGGGCTCCTGTTATTGTCAACGTATTCGATCCTTTCTCGAAACACGACAAATGTACGAGTAAATGCTCATTGGGAGATTATTTTCCTTCCTCTAATAAATATGTTTGTTTTTCTAAAATTACATGATATCTATAAAATTCTTGCAAAAGTAGAATTTCTTTGTAGGATATACGGCCAGTTTCTGAAACGCATTTTTAAAATTAATGGCACATTAAATTGTAGCTGTCACTGTCAAACTAAAGAAGAAAAAAGGGATTTGATATTGATTCGAGATCGCCGCCTTGTCAACGAAGGTCGTCAAGATGGCGACCTCGGATCCTCATCGTACCACGTTGCCTTTTTATGCTCTTTTTTGTTAAAAAGTGTTCATTTAAAATACTCGACATTGGCGAAATTGTCTATGTGTCTTTAAGATACGACAGAAACGCCACTAATTAAGAAAAAAAGGATTTGATATTATAACAAATATTCAAATCCTTGTAGCAGCAACTCTTTGGTAGCGCCTATAGCGTGGCGTTACTAGCGTTCATAGGCGAAGGTGGCTATTTTCCATCAGTTGGCCCACATGCATTGTCTGCTGTGATCATAAAAAACAAGAAATCGATACAAAAATTTGATATAAGCGCTATATTTTTGATATATTTATTCATAGCTGAAGAAATCTATTCTTTGCGATACTGAGTATTGTTCAGTCTAGCCCCGGTGGTATATGACGCAACAGATTCGCACGTATTGCACTCTTAAGATTATCGGCAATCCTAAAATTGCACAAATCACTGTATCATTACGTAAATTTACTTGGTAACCAACGTGTTTTCCCCGCAATTTACGCATTTAGCACACATAAAACTAGAATTATAAAATCACACTGTACTTTCTCATACAAGCGCTTATTTCAAATTAGAATTTGTCGGTGATATTCAGTGCCGGGTTAAGGGTAGATCTATCCCAAATCCTACTTATGTTTCTCTTTTTCCTTCACACAAAACTGTCATTTACAAGAGTGAGATAGAGAACAAATTGCCGAAAGAGAACGAGTGCCGCGTCCGCACTCCTTCTCACTTGGGGTAGTAGAGCCACAGATTAAATAGTCACTTCGTTTGAAGCAGCCATGCATTTCGTTTGTTTAACTTCTCTCCATATTTCTACATTTCTATCTGTCAAAGGTCGGCAACGGCTCAGGGACTCTCCAGGTGACTCTCTCTAACTTTTAAACGGAGGAGAAGAAAAAAAACTTTTGATTTGTAAAGATCTTGTAAAGATAGAACACTAATGGCATAAACAAGAATTCGAAAGAACGTAGTTCGGTCTGGTCGCGCCATTTCTAAAGTTTAGCGTTCCACATTCAAATTTGAAGTTTTCTCCGTCGCCATTCGAGGAATCCCGAGCGGGAACACACATCTTGTGTTCGGAATTTGAATTTTACTCGAACGTGCTCATTCCGCACATTTTTTTTTCAATTGAATGTAAACAAAATGAAATAAATACAGATACAATATCTTAGCGGACAATCGCAACATAAATGTTGTAATCTCCGAATGAGTATCCAGATTCCAATGACCCGGAACTACTGGAGAACACTGATGTTCGTTATGAACGTTTTTGTCACAAAATCCACGCGGAACACGTTCATTCACACTACATTATGTGTGTACGTAGTACGTACAGACATCTGCAGACTTTGACGAACTCTAATCAGATTTCAACGAAATTTCATCGAATACTAAACGTAATGAAAATGTTCATTATCAATATTAATTTTCGTTTAAATACATTGAGAATTACATGAGAAAACTTAATTCTTACTTCATCACAAGATGGTGCTATCATAATAATACCAACAGTAGCGTCAGTAGCATAGTCTTCTATTCGCTGGGTGCAAAACGGGGAGTAGGGACAGACGAATCGATCGCAGCGCCCGCCGTGGCTAAAAAAGGAACTTGCGGCGGATGTCATCCTTGCGTATACATAGTGGAGTGTTGTTGTTTATTGTATTTCGTTAAAAATAAAGAAATATGGGTCACGGTACCTGCTGTGTTGATAACTGTAAAAACACTGGCGTAAACAGTGCTTGTAAATTCTACAAATTTCCACAAGCACGTTGGAAACAAGAAAAACGAATGAAATGGATAACAGTCGTCAAGAAGAAAAAGTAAGTTAACCTATAAAATAACACTTTTATTGTTTAATTTTTAGTTACTATAGACGCTATACATTTACATGTTTTTAGTTTTACAATAAACGATTTTAAATACGACGTTTCATTGAAAATATTTCTTTGTTTATTTTACTACTCGTAATGACAACTCGCCATTTGACACTTCAGAGTCCGCCTAAAGTTCATCCGCTAGTTGGCGCTGCCGTCGCGCACCCAGCGAATAGTATTTGGTAGCACCCTGTCAACATTTGAAATTTCACTGTATTATCCTACAAAATTGAATTGTTGCGTCATTCCAAGGCAAGGTAGAAGTAACAAATACAATGATTTTTGTCGGTTTATACCTACATTCATTCATCATTCTTTTTACTCCGCAGAATAACAATACCGAGTAACGTACTCCTCGAGTACATTGGAAAAATGTGAACGAAGATACCCAAGGGAAAATTCAAGGAGTAAAATTATTCCCGGAATAGTAACACTCGTGTAACTTTGTGTTTGGTCGAATCCGCCATAAGAGTAGCATATTATTTTATGATAACACTGAGTACTATTTTCAACCACGAATAGATAATAATGTCAGTGTGACCGGTTGATCCGCATTTAGCAGTAACTTCACTACTACCGCCACGCCATCTGTCTGTAATGAGTGCAAAAAAGAAATAATCCAGCAACCAACGATTCAGGAAAATGAATTGAGACTTTGTTAGCCAGTGTTTGAAATTGGCATAATGTACAGTTCAGCCACTCCATGATTCAGTATACAAATGACATACTGATCTGTATACTCATATAAGTATAAGTACAAGCGACGGTATTAGGCCTCACATAAATTCCACAATGAAGCCGATTGTATCATTACGGTTTAATTTTATATCACGTAGGTACTAAATATGGCTATTCCACCCGCCTGGCCTACAATTACTGAGTCGGCAGTAATACCTAGCCTTTCATTTCAGCCAACAGTCATGGCTTAACAGCGCGGAAAATGAATAATTGTAAGGAAAACCTTCAGAAAATTCTGTTTTCTGTAATTCATTCATTTCCATAGCTTACAGGGCTGTCGCGTTGTATTTTTCAGCGTAATTTCAACTATCACTTTATATCTTCAACATCAATAAAGTTAACTCCTTTGCTGCAAGGATTTCTATTAAATGTATGGGTTTCTTAATTAATTAAGAGTTGGCGGAGATCAGTATTTTCAAACTATCTAGCAACCCGATAGGACACTTGCACGCACAACAAACCAAAAAGAAAAAAATATTATTTGAAATCAATTCGATTGTAAATTTTTTTTTTAAGTCGCGGGCCATCTGTAACTTTTTTTCCACCTATGAACATCAGTAATACCAGAGGCGCTACCAATGCGTTGCCTGCTACAAGAAAGCTAATAGAGAGGTGAAAGGGATAATAATCTCAACGGGCAAGAATCAGAATGCCTTTACTACCTAATTAAATAAACTTTCATTAGATCCCATAATCCTCTGGCTTGGCCATGTATAAAAATAAAAATTAATGTACTTTCGACTTTCCAAGTGGCAACCTTGGTCAACTTACGATCAAATAGTCTGGCGTGTGGATAATTAAGACGTCGGTTGGCCGCATAAAATGTCGATAATTCATTTCGTGTAACGTTCAATCGCCCACGTCGCTTTGTGCTATAAATTCAGTACACAGGGGTTAATCGGGTCAAAATCGTTTCGCGATCCTATTGTTCATTCCGTACATAAATGTTGGTGCGTTTGGAAATGGAAAATAATGATTTTGACACCTATACACGAGTTAATTTCGAATTTGATCCATTGTTAGGGCTATTTTCACACACATTCCTGAATAAACAAAGGCAAGTGCGTCAGGCCATGCACAATGAAGGGTTCTATGCTTGTTACGCTTTGCTTGCTTGTAGATAAGTGTATTTGTATCATTCTATGATATTTGTACGTTTTCATAAAATAAATTATATTTCACTGCAGCCCGACCGGGGCCTTAAAAAAATATAGTTTATGTCGCCCAGCCCAGAGATAGTGTAGCATCCCAATATTCAAATAAAATAATTAATATCTTAGATCACTTTATGTTTAATGCCAGTTTCTAAAGCGCATTTTAAATTTAATTCCACGTTTAAGTCTTAAGTTTCGTTTATTACCTAAGTTTCAAAAACTGGCTGTATGTCAAATAATTTCTGCATAAAAGTCAGTCTTATCTTACGCCACCTCGTCTTTTTTAGAATAGTTAATTCTTATATGCAAGTACACTTATTTTGTCCAGTTTACTAGTTATTATTGAGACACAGTTTATGCATATTAACATTAATAACTAGATATACCTTCTATTATAGCCGTAATCTTCTAGTGCTCGCGGCAAAGATCAAATTAATGGTTTGGCCCTTGACTGGTTTGATTCATGTTCATATATTATACTGGCGGTAGCGGTATTTCCGGTAATTCGCGTTATTATTGCTCCCATGGGAATTATCGAAAATTCTTAGGTGTAATTCCATATTAAGTCTCAAGATATTTTATTATTAAACATAAAAAAGTAACGTAGTAGAGCACTTTTTTAGTGCATTATGTGATCAAAACAAATCTTAATTAGTTATTATGAATACAACATTTTTGAATCCCATTTATTCATTGCCTTAACAATAATCTATCGACAATAGAAACCACAACAAAATCACAGACAACATGAAATTCCCATGAGGTTAAGAACTTTGGGAAATTTAGAAAATGTAAAAAGAATAGTGCAAATAGATCACAGAAATTTAAACATGTTTGTCTATATTTATTACGGAATAATATTTTGTTGAAAATGTTTTAATAAATCAAAAGTAATTATTAACGTCGCTGAAAGGCTAAAGAAATACGCTATATAAATGGTAATTATACCCTTTAATGTGGAATAGAATTACTTATGCAAGAGGCTTGTGCACGATGCGAGCAATATTTTCAGGCTAACTGAAGTGGGATTACAGCGTCTTGCCGAGTTTAAACTGTTTAATTCAGTTGCTCTCAAACTTGCAAAGATTTTTATCAGAGGGGGACAAAGATTACAGAAAGTGGGTCATCTGATTGTAGGCCGATGATAGCGAAAATTATAATACACTTTTTAGAGGTCGCAGCGATTCATGCCTATATTCCATTCCACTAGACTTGTCACAAAAGCTCTGAACAGTCATCTTATTTAAAATCTATATGAAATAAACATGAATCGATTACAAATCCTTTATTGCGATATAGCATACAAATGCTTTGTTAATAATGTTGTCATGTTACCATAAAAAGGTATAACAATCTAATTCAAACGATCGTTGAATTTCACTGGAAATCTCATGCCATGTAAATTGGAACGAACATAGCCCTCTGTTGAAAGGTTGAAACTGCTGAGATTCCCAGTGGGATTTTTCATTGAATAGTACAGGTTAGGATGAAATTATTCTTGTCTAGTCTAGACCATCATTGATACTCAACTCAATGTATATAATTTCTATTCTAATTCTAAGGCATTGATGAATTTTTGGAAAACAAAGTAAGAAAAGGATATTAATCAGGCCACGGTGAGCTCAACCGGTGGGTGCATAGATTTCGTGAAGCAAAATGCATGTTGCTCGCACAGTTTGGTATCCGCTGACTTAAGATTTTCCTCTCTTTCTGCTGCAATAAATTACAGTGAACCACTGACGGTGGTTAAGCTGCGAAATTAATTATCCTGTGACGATAGATAATTGTGTCATAGCCCTTTCGATCCAGAAAATCCAGATGCATAAATGATAAATTTTTCATTTTGTTTTTGTTGCAAAAAAAGGCAAAACTACTAATGAAGGATTACAATCAGTTTAGTAATCCGGTTGACCATGTTCTATGTTTTTTTTTTTTAAGTTTTGGCGACTAAAGACCTGGAAGCCCAATTTTCACCAGTCAACTTCATTTTAGTTTTTTTGTTCAAGCATTTAAACGTAGAATGCTTATTAATACACCAATTCGATGAGTTGAAGACAAGCTGGTTTTGTGATCAAATTCGCAAATAATTGAAATTTACGAACGATATCCTATTACGAAACTAAATAAAATAGCTCTCCATATTATATCTTGCCACATAAATATCTCCTTTTGAAATCGTTGAATGAAACTAATCTTCAAATCACGAGTTTCAATTTCCTAAATAGTTATCTAAAGTTAGGTTAATAATCGTGTTGTCCATACAATAACTCAAAGTCATCAATTTGCTTTCTCAATTCTTACTTCCCACGCATTTTAAGTGTTATTATCTCGACTTGTCTTGGAAGCCATTAAAATAAGTTTGCACCTCCGTAGATTACATTTTATAACGCGAATTATAAACAAATCATGCTGTAATATCGGAAACCGAACCGGTAATGTAATGTTTATGTAATAATTATTTTTACTAGTCATGGAAATCTTAATGTTTAATCCTAGTTACTTAATCCTTCTAATCCAAGGTAATGCCACAGATTACTTAATGGTTATTGGTGGTTACTGGTAATGTTGTAAGTAATGTAACCCACGCTTATATTGATAAGATTTAAATACATCTAATAATGTTGATCGACTGGCATCCCAGAGAGGAAACTGCTTTTTCGAAATGGAGGTAGTTTACAAAGCACCTAGCTTGTCTATCTAAATTAATATCTTTTTTTTTAAACCACTAAGGTGACAAACATGCATACGGCCCGCCTGATGGTAAGCAGTCACCGTAGCCTATGGACGCTTGCAATACCGGGGATTTCGAAACCTTACTCGCTGTAGGAATACAACATGGCCGAGACCAATGCTATTTGGCTACGATCTTGAGTAAGGTGGAGGTCTTGCTCCGATTTGGGCGGATTATCCGCTGTGCCCTACCTCTCTATAAACATACATAACATACTTAAATATGTAAAATGTTTATAGAGAACGTGTCGGTATAAAGACCTACTCTCTGAAAAAATAATTTCATATTATTTCATAGAGTTAAATAAATAAGTATGTAAGTAACTACCTAAATAAAGTAATAATATAATCTTAATTTGTGTCATTTATATGTTCTCACGATTGAATTTATCAAAGTTATCGGTCAGGGTGTGTTATTCTGATATCTAGTTATTCGTTTAGTAAAATGGATATCAGAATTCAATAAGCATTTAAGAGTCTAGATTTTAGTTAACTAAAATCTAAAGTTAGTAGCGCTTACGCAATTTTCCAGTCAATTTGTTTAATGTTCACATTATCTTGACATTTATCAAATACATTGAGGTAAATATTTATCGCTGTGAATAAATCATTTTCTGAACCTTCTAGCAATCAACATTATGTTATTTTTACTAGGTATATTTAAAACATTATCATATTAACATTATTTAGTTATAAGTACCTACCTATTTAAATAATTACAATATTAAATTAAATAGTAAAACCTCTGGCCTGAATATCGACATTTTAATTGTGCTGCCATTGTTTTTTTTTCTTTATGAGAGGTGAACAAAGGATTCACTTGATGGTAAGCAATCTCCACTGCCCATGGAAATCTTTGACTTTATGATTACGCCGATATTCTGTGAGATGAACTTCTCCTACTAAAATTTTGCAGCTTAGTACCTACTAAGCTGCAAAATTTTAGGTACTAGGTAATTGTAGGTACCTACCTACTACAATTTCCATAATCAAATTAAACTAAGAACCTTTCTAATGGACTTCTAGTCACAGTAATGTAGGCAAACAGGTAAATATTTTGATTTACAATGGGCTGGTGATTTCTACAAACGAGCTTCGATGCAAGACCTTTGCGTATCGATTGCATCAGCACTGTGACCGCACCTTCGTCGATTATCTTCACGACAATGGATTTGCAATAGAATTTAGACGTACCGTTAAAGAGAATGTGTGATTTAATGTTAATACTAGTGTTATTTATTTTAGCAAGTCACCTGAAGTTAAGCAAGGATATTAGCTGATTTTCCACCAGTGCGGCGATGTGAGAAGAGCGAATCTCTCCTATTAAATTGACTAGCATGTTGACAGGCCCGATGGTCGAGTGGCTGGCAATGCTCACTTTACCTCGAGAGCCGCGGGTTTGTTTTGTGTCCTGCGAAAGGCAAACATGTGTGCACATGTATGTTTGCCTTGGTCTGGGTGTTTTCTATGTATTATGATATATTTATTTGCAAAATGTATTATGTATATTTATCAGCAATCTAGTACAAGCTTAGTTTGGGACTAGATGGCGTTGTGTGATTCTTCCAAGAATATTTATTTATTTACGGTAAAATTTTGTAGAATGGGGAAGATGAGCCTAAGTACCTACTCCAATACTTCCGTTAGTCATTATTAGTTTGGTACTCACAGTAGATGGTGCATTGGAATAAAATTCAAAATATTTTTCGAGTTTCTTTGTGATACTTGTAAAATATGCTTCCTAGTATAATACCTTCAGCAAATCTTAATGATATATCTGGCAGCGATTTACCTCGGTGTGAATGGTTTTTTGTGTAGGTACTACCTTCAAGTCTTCTCTGTCGCGTCATCAACGCTGCGTCGCCGCTGCCAACACTCAAAATTCAAAATGGCTTCCATTATCTGGAGTCAGCACAGTACGTCATCCATTCTCTCCTATCAGTCATCACATTAATTTCATTCTTTTTGAACCTCTCTGCAGCGTAAGGTTCAATTTACGGAAGCAACTATTTGGCCACCACCAGCTAAAGATTTAAACAGTCTTATGCAGAGTATAGACAGAGAAAACACAGCGCTGCATCCTCACTATGAAATACTCCTTTCAAGTTACATTACATGCTAGGTTAGGCAAGTCTTTGCCCGGCATATCTCTCCTACACATATTCTTTTTCAGCTAATGCTTTCTTCTTTCCTTTTCTCAAATCCCATTTTAATGGGGTATACCCCACACCAAGGCAAAGAAATAAAACTCCAATAATTTAAATGTAAGTGTATTAGCAACGTTGGTACATGAGATTACTGAATAATACTGCCCTGAAATATTACCGCACTCGCCGATACGCGCGTAAAAAAACACCCCCAACACCGTGCGCCCTAATCAATAATAACTTTTAAATCACCCTATTACATCTATAAATTCAATAACTGATTAATTTTAATATTAAGGACACTACTGATAATTATAAAATATGAGCATTCATACAGATAGGAAAACTTCACTTAACAATATTCCCACGAGAACATGAATTTATATTAAATTCGCGCGAAAACGTTAGGGGGGTACCTACCGCTTTGCGACAAATCAACGTTGTTCAAATATTCGTTTTGTGATAAATTACATACAACAGTTAAAAAATCGTATTTAAGTACTACAGTAATAATTATACGTATTACTACAACATTTGACTAGTACCCAATTATCGTTAGTCGGTAAAAAATACCTAAATTACCTAAGTGTATCTACTGAAATCAATGAAACAAAATGGAAGCCATATTTTAAAAAAACTAAACTAAGTACATCTAAATAGTAGTTAAAGTGGGGTAAAAGCATCCAAAAATTGAATTCCGGTTTTAGTCTTGTTCGGTGCGAACAAATCCGTATTCCAAAACGTATTTGTCCGTTTGTATGATTTAAACTGTTTATTTCCATCTACCACTTAATATAAAAAAAAACTGAAAAAGAAATAAGGAACCAAAAAAAGAAAACAAAAAAAAAATAAAAAAATCATTCATTTAATTCTCTGTGATAATAATATAATAATTTCTTTAATCATAAGTATCTTTATGTAAAAGCGAATAATGATCTAATAAAATCTACATACAACATGACATAAGAACTATTTCATTACACTACAGTCGCAACGACAAACGAAGATCGCAGTATGTTAAATAATTTCTTCAATATAAAATTTTAAATAAAATATAAATAATCGAGTATTACTGTTCCAACAACTCTTATAGGTCTATGGTTCACCATAGACATTTATTATATTCTTAAATCGTGGTGTAACACTAGATATCTCGGCTAATTCACGGTGACATTTCAACGACCTATAAAATAATTCCGAGATCTGTATTCTGGAAGTTGTCATACAAAAAAATATTATGCATAGAATCATCTATAAAGGCTCATAAAAGAAATATAAATTTACACAGTTTAAAAAATTAAAACACGTTACCTAATAATGCCTACATTTGTCTAATACCTCGCCTAATAAATAAAATAGTATGATTAAATAATTCTTACAGCTAACTTAAACCCGAAACAGAGGGAAAGTATTCAGTGAAAAATTATGTTAATAATCGCTTCATAGAAGCGACTCCGCCCTGGCAAGCATTGTTGTCAAAAACTGTTGTACATTCGCTTACAATTTTAATAAAAATATACAAAAACTTACGTACACGGGCACTTAAAACATTACAATGCACTGGATGAGTTTGTACCAGGTTCAGTCGAGTTGCATCCTGCCGGACGTATACAAAATGCATAAAAATATCCAAAAAATGTTCTCACCAAACCCTTATATTTATATGCCTATTAATAAAATAAAAACTTATTATTTAAATAAATAGTCTACAACTAAAACCAATTACGGAGGGAAATCAAAACGAAAGTAACATTTTAAAGCTGCATTCACAAATTTCATGCTCATGGGTACGATGCGACGCTACGCCATCTGGTGGTGCAAAACCTAGTTTTACTGCTAACCATTAGGGTCTGCATTCAAGCTTAATTATTACACTGCTGTTTATAATTACTTAGAAATATCAATCAAGTCATAAAAACATCGGACATTCCGTATGGGCAATTCCATTCCACAAAAGGTACGGTGACTTTTAACAAGCCAAACATTTCTTCGCAATTTGCAATGATGGTATTTGTGCTCGGTATGAGTGCAAATTATTACATTATTTAAAACCTTATACGGATAGAGCAACCACATTTTTTCTTTGTTTTTGAGCCTTATGTCTGCAGCATAATGTACGATTAAGGATTAATACATAAGGTATCTGTTCTATTGCCAGAGAATAATCTTATCGCGTGTGTGTAACACACAAAAGAGAGGAGCGGCTCGAGCGCGGTCGCCTCTTTTGATTTAATGGATTTCCTTTCGTTAATGACTTTTAACCATATGTTTTAACTTGGCCGTTGTTTGTCTATAAAATTAAAATAAATATTTTGAAGCTTAAGGAACAACAGAATGTTGATATCGTATAAATTCACATCAAAGTTGTTACAAGATATAGTTAAAAAATTAACTAAATGTAGCTGTTCACATGTAACAGAAACGCACAGTCGACGTGCGAGTGAAAACATGATTCCATTGATTAGGAGCAAAAAAGAGACAAATATTCAGTAAGCATATTTAACGTATTGCAATTCTCTCCTTTTATTTTCTAGTATTTTTTAAATATTACATTATGGGTAGACATTGCCGGCGAAAACCTTCTCTATCTCTCTCTCTCCCAAATTTGTCACAATAACAAGAGTTATAAGTGTTGTGGTGATAAATCGCTGGCAATAGGACGCTTACCTTTAAAAGTTTACACTATGACACACCAGATGGCGTTATAGCGCAGGCGAGTACGAGATCAATGACGCCCTTAATATAGATAAATATGATTTAGCTGTGCTATAACATTTAAACGAACTTAATATATTTCGGGATTAACAATACAATTTTCTTCATGTCAGAGAAGGACAAACGTCAACGTCACACGCTATCTTGCATTTCACATTTTGTAGGAGCGAGAAAGCATCAATGAGATCGAAACTGGATTTTGGAATTTTTAAGAGAAATGCCAAGGTAGCAAACAAGACTGCTACACTACCGATCCCACATGACGTTGGGTTTCATATTCCATTGCAGCAATACAATGAGTTCAAAGACACGATCTCAACAGAGAAGTTCATATGAAAAGGGTCTTATTGTTATGTATCCACAATCTCACTATTCGTCTATAAATCGAAAATTAAATTTGTACTTAAACCTTTGAGGCTTTACATAACCAAGAACTGAAAGGGAAATCGAAAAAAATGTATATTTAATCATTTACAAAGTATAAGTTATGTGCGTCTTCTGGGCCCTATTTATCATTTTGCATTAATGCGGCTCATATTGACTAAACAAGGCCATTACAAGTAAAGTCGGATTTTTAATTAGACGAAGCTATTTGACAGTAGCTAATGTCACTTTGTAAAATAATGTTGCCATATTTAAAGTAATAGTGATGCGTTCAGTTCTCGTTCAATCAGATGAATGAACAATGAGTGTGAATAGTTAATCATTTCAAACTATAAAATAATTTTAATTGCCATTTTTAGTTAAAAAGACATGCTAAGATTGTTTACTACATTGGTCAAGTTAGAAGAAACAGAGTTTAAGTATAATTGTTATATTTTATACATCTAGAGTTTCAACTACATGATGTATTGAAAATAGGACAGTCTTACAAGTTTCCCCGCAATGTTTTCCCTCAGGCCAAATAAAAAGGATAGACGGAACTCTGCCAACAGCAAAGTGAGGCGATTCACAAAATACGCCTCGCCGTATACATACACACGCACACATACGTACCTACAACGTAACTACGCCTTGCGCCATCGCTACTCGCTGCACACATGTTTACAAAACCGGCCTCACATCATTGTTGACAGCGCTCCGTCTTGACTTCTTATTTGGTCTGAGTGTTTTCCTTAATGTTTAAAACACTCGGTATTCAGTATAGGTAGATACTATAGGAACATAGTCGTCGAAAACTCGTTGGTATGTACAAAGCACGCCTAAAATTCGAACCCCGTACCCGATATCGGCAGTTCGGCACACTAACACACTCATTCAGGAGTTTTTTCAATCATTCATTTTGCCACAACACTATTTTTATTTCATCAAAAACTGACAACACAGTAAACGTCAGATAGCTTCGTCTAATTAAAAATCCGACTTTAGGTACATTGCCAGCCGTATCTTGCCTCCTCTTGACGGAACAGATTTATATGTAAACACGCCAATAACGCAGTTCCTAAAAGTGCTAAATTTGTTAATGATAACCCCGAAATATGTTAAATAGTAACACGTTGAGAGCATATACATAATCGTCTGTCCCATGATAAATGCATCTTAAATACTAAATATAAGACGGATATTCCTTATATAATATTAAAGGACCATAAACACCTATATTACAATTATTATAGAGGGTTGTGGAATGGATACAAAATATTACAAAATTCTATATATTATTGTTTAAACTATACAGCCGTACGCGCTGAAATCGAACCGCCACCTAATTATTTGGATTAGATGGAAAACTGCCATTTTGCATTTTAGTTTCTTATACGCAGGCCGAGTGACTACCAAACTAATTGTTATAAATAATAACAATAATATTCAAATCCTGAATATTGAGTAAATAGTTTATTTATACCATATAAGTTATTACACGGTTATGCGCCGATTAAGATACAGTGGGAACCGCGCGGTAAAAAAAACGCTGTTGTCTATACACGCCTTGGTCTAGTATGGACGTCAAGTGAGGTAAATAAAATCGCATATATTATGTGCGATTTTTTTACCGCGCGATTATCACTATGTCTGTAGGCTATATTGCTAATACATCGTGCGATTCAGTTTTGAATATATTATATTACATCCATTGCTGTTTGTAAAAACAATACCAGTACATACTCGAAAACCGCGGCGGCCCAAATCATGCGTTTTTTAAATGCGGCGCGGAAATTGACGAAAAAAAGAAGTCCTAGTATATAAACTTCCTTCCTTTGTCAATATAAACCGCACGGTTAACGCACGATTATCGCAATATTAACCGTGCGATTTCCGGCATGTTTGAACTGGACATTACATATAGCAATAGAATATGGAACTACAGGATGCATTCCACAGTAAATACGGTGAGCCTCGATCGAAAATATCCAATACACACCACATCTACATGAAAAATCCTTTTTTTATATTAAAATACACAAATGGCACGACTATGTACATTGGGAATTGACATGATCTCTTCACATAAAATGGCGCTAGGTCACAATGAAATTTTAGGCCCTCAGGCAAATAATTAACTACTCAAAATTTATGATAATCAGTGATATTTTGTCGTTATTTATAATTTTATTTGACAAACTATGACTGATTATTTAAATCACCTATATAGTCTTGTACAGTTAGTCTAAATAATTAATTATAATATTTCAGCATAATAGATCCTCAAGGGTCGAAATGCGCAGTCTCTAGAATGCCCTTAAACCTTGTCCAGGAAGGGCGAATTCGCCGAGTGTTTATATGTTTCATCGCATATTGTTATCCATTGCTTAGTCCCAATCATTTAATCGTAATGTCTAGCACGAAACGCGATGCCATCGCGTATCGCGTAACAGGGTTATAAACAGTCACAAGAAAAAAAAATTGTATTTTTTATCTTAATGTTTCTAAATCTGTTGGATTCTAAGCACGTTAATACGTTTTAGCACAAGTTTTAGTTTACTTTAGTTTTCGGACACATCAAGTACTTCATTTGAAGTATGTATATACATAGACATACATATGTATATGTATTTACATAGACTTAATCCTAGAAGCAGTAGAATTCGAGTTAACACACGACACCTGACAGCTTCCCGTAGAAAATATTGCTCTAACTAGATTTAAAGCCAGGAAATGAAAACAGCTACTTAAAAATACCTACTTTGTGTCTAACACACTTGCTTAAGTATTTTAACTTTATTAGGACATAATTAGTAAACCAACAAGATTATTTAAAATTAGCTGCAATTTGGTTTCAATTTATGCATAGATCAGCAAAATTATCTATAATTGGCTGCATTTACTATCCATTTATGCATAAGGGAAACGAGATGTTATTAATAATACAATATTTATCTAATTATTTGGTTAACGAGCAATTTATTATTTGTGCAGAATAGATACCTCGTAAATAAGGCTTCTCTTGTCATTTTATGGAATTGACTCCTAGAATATTGTCAAAAATTATTCAGATAACTGTACAAAACCTGGATACATCAAACATTGACCGATGATATAACTAATATTAAAACAAAATTGTGCATTAAATCTTTTGTCTACAAACTGATCAACTATATGATAACTGTTCTGTGTGTAAAGAGTACATTTATACTGATATTATAGTTGTGTTGTGTCTAAGACATCAGAGCATACAAACAATTGGAGAAGCCTGCAGAGGTTTCAATTCAGATGGTCAACCACTCCGCCAAAAAGTTTTTATTTCCTCCCCTGTTGTTGAAGTGTTCATAGGTAACGATGACCACTTATCATTAGGTGGACCACCGTTAGCTTGTATGCCACCGCCGTGGTATAAAAAAAATATATATTTTACTTTTCATTCAAAATTTACTAGAACTCGGACAGCGTGCCGCTGGCATTAAAAAAAGCAATGTTTCCTTCTGGCCGAACTTGCATACTTTGCAAAGCAACTCCTTTTAGTTAAATACTCTACGATTAAAACAGTATGAGTTTCACGTAAAATAAACAGAATTGTATTCTTTACCCAAAGAAGAGTAAGACCCTACTGAACCAAAGAACAATTGCCTCACGGGTCCCGTACACAATGGGCTAATCACAGTCATATGTCCATTTCATTTTTATCCTTTCGTAAGAGTGAGATAAACATACTCATTTATACCAAGTCAAATATTAGATTAGTTTAGATACTCCGTTTTAAATTAGGCCGACGCTGCCTTATTTTTCATTGACTAGTATGTAAAATTAACCAGGTTGACCGAACCATAAAACGTATGTAGGTTTAGGGTATTGTAGTGGGTAACTAGACTATATTTCGTGACAAGAAATTAAAAATTAATCAAAGAGCTGCCATGAATTCAAAAACTTATAGATTGTAAATGTTAATAAAATTACCTTTTTTTAATTCAATGACATAAATACAAAAACTCTACAGTATTCGTGAATGTTTTGTCTCACTCTTGCAGAGTAGGATAGAAAAAAAGGACAGAAACGGTCTGGCCCATTGTATACAGGCTTCGAGGCTCACCAGCCACCAACCAGGTTAACGACTGCTCGGCGGTAGAGGCATCTGCGCCTGCACCCCTTGGAGGTTCATTGGCCTCCCGTTAGGGTTGCCCATGCCGAGACCGTCTTGATAGCTGTTCACGTCCATCGCTGGCATGTCATCGTTCTGAAAGATATTGTATTTTTTACTTTTTATCCTATACTAGTGTACGAATGAACCCAACTGATATATAAATCATTTATTCATATCTCTAAGACACACATAAAAATGTTGCCAATAAAAAAATTGCAGTAAAAATTTGGTGTTTCCTTATGGCGTATTATGGCCTTTTTAGTACTAATCCCCTCCCCAAACCCTGTCACACGAAAGTGTGTTAAGCATAGAAGTGCCTTCGAATTATTGATTGCCTCCCTTTCAGTTCCTCAAATTTATACATAAAAGAGCGACCCATTCTTCCATAGAACTCCTTCTAAACGACTGTGTCTATTTTAATGAAATTTTTGTTGTGGTGGGGAGCTTGTTTTAAATTCCAGTATACACAGTAGGTGGCGTTGCAAACTTTTAATTCTAATGCAGCGTCAACATCTATTGCGCTACTATTTATTGTATAAAATAAAATAGTACAATATTAATTTTTTGTAAGTGACAAGTTCTGACAGTGTAAGTGAGATGAGAAATATGTATACAGTCGGAATGGATACATTCAATATATGTGCATGGAACAGAATTTCATTTAGTTCATGAATAAACACTAAGCGTGCGTGCTTGTTTAGTTAGTCAAGAAATTAGCTTACCACTCCTTACAATCAATTTTATCAAGTGATTTCTGAAGATTTCCCATAAAATTGGTAAACCATTTTCCTCCAGTGCAGGAAATAAATTACAATATCTAACTTTTTTTTTTTTTTCAATTTTTTCCAATTAAAAATCCCATCATTTTTATATCGTAAATGGACATAGGATAATGTCATCTTAGATGAACTAGATATGATATACTTACGACAACGTACGAAAATAAATGTCAAATCATTTTGTTATGAACATAAGGTACTTACGGTTGGCTGGAGAGACTCCTTACTCTATCAGCACTCGTCTACTCACCTTTATTATTGAGTTTTAGTTGCAGACTTGTTCTACCTCTGTTTAATGACCTTGAATGTTGTTGACTACATGAAAAAGCAGTGTTGCTTGCTAGCGTCCACTATAAGTTTCTCAGTTAGACATAAGCTAGTATCGGTCATTCCTGTCGTGATGCCTGCGTGTATAGATGTCGTCAGGCTATTGGCATTACTGAGTGAGTAGGTAGATACTGCTATGCAGGTCTACCATGAAAGGAAATTCGAAACTTCGAAACTAAAACTACAACGAACTACTAAAATAACCGTGAAATACCTTGAATAAAGACGTGTCTCAGTTATGGTTAGAATTCTTTGTTCGTTTCATGGTAGATTTCTGTTGATTCCTAATCAAGAACCCACCAAATACTAACCTTTATTACGGATTCTAGCCGCAGATAGTTTTATAAGTAAGATAACGTAGAAAGCAGCGAGAGAAAAGCGTTGCGTTGCGTACTACTGTTAGCTATGGGCATGAGCATTCACCTCGCGATGCCTGCGAATGGTGCGGTCCTCGTAGCGCGTTCCCCCCGTCGAAGCCATGGGGCGGCTGAGCGTGCTGTTCGCGTTGCTGGGCGAGTGCGGCGCGCCCGTGTTGGCCGAAGACGGCGTGCCCTGACCTGAACCCAACCCGACCCACATGTAGGGATGCTATGCGAAACTTGCGGGTCGTGACTCTTTGTGGGTCTTATTTATCGTCTTATTGCAGAAACTGGCTATACTAGTCGCCTAAAAGGCCGACTCGCGCTGACGTTTAACGAAGTACGAAATTGACACTTTACTTAGTGCATAACGAAATCATTTTCAATTATTTTATAAGCTGTGGGTGGCGTTGCTGATGCATACTATAGCATGACATAATGCCAACGTTTTCATATTAAAAAATAAATTAAATTTTAACAGAGAACTCTTTGGCGTTCTCTAGTTTCAGATGCCAAGATCCATTTAAGGTCACTGAGACAACGGTGTAAATAAGTATTTTTTAATATTGTTCATCAGTTTTGCAATGTTTGTGTAGTTATATGCAATCTTTTGATAGACAACAAATTAAATAACAATTCACTTATTAATATTTAAAATGGAACTGTAAAAAAAACGATATATTTTTAACTTTAATAACAGCTTTTTGAAAATGATTTTAAAAACATAGAAATCCATATCATTAAATTTTTAGTTTTTAAAAATAATTTAATTTACTTTTAATAAATATCTAAGTGTCAATTTAGAAGATGGTGTACTAATTAATTTTTCTTTGGCCACGTGAACATCTTATATAAAATATTTACATTTTATAAAAGTAAGAAGAGTCAGCATTTTTACATAAATCTCAAGAAAGCAATATACAATAGTGACACTATTTAAAAGTACCCACAAAAAGTCACAAAGTGTAGTTATAATATTAGATAGCGCAAGATTCTCATAGCGTTATGGGCATGAAAAACAGTTATAATGATAGGCATAGATAAGTCAAATAATATAGACACGTTATACTTTTAAATGACAAGAAAAAGTGCATGTGAAGGTCTAATTTCTGAAATAAACGATTTCATTTCATTTCAATATTACCTGATAAGGTACGGAAAAGAGTTTTTCAAAACATTGTGATAGGTGCAAAGAAATCAGAAATTTGTTTGAATTTACTTGAGAGAGGGAGAGGAGAGAAGAGAGGAGTGCGGACACTTATTTTGCCCGTACCGATATCCACGTGGACAATGATATAGATAAATGGAGAAGTTTATGAAAAAAAAAGAGTACTAATAATTCTGACCCCTCAGAAGTGAGTCCTAGAAGCACAACAAAGGTTTATTCTTAAGTCTGGAAAACGTTAACTGATAAGAAATATTGTTATAATACACAATCCATTTTTTCCATCCGATATTAGTTTCCCGGGCTACTATAGTGTCTGATTAAGAAACAACATTAAAGTATTTGTGTCTATATAATTTGTTTTATCTATGTGCAGTGCACTCCACATGAAATGCAAATATTATGCTTGTACATGTACAATTTTATACATCACATTTTGGACAACATTTATACAGGTTTAAATGCGCATACAGATGGTATTTGTATGTATTTACAATAGGATTACAATATGCTTATGTATTATGAATATTAATGTGAGGAATTAATTTGGATTAGTGATTACGAATTGTCAAAAATATTTTTTAGACAATTTCAAGAAGTTGTATGGTTTTAACCGTGATGTGGAGAATCCATACTAAAGTTAATGATACATTAAATCTGACGCTGTCATTGTCAAACAGATAGCCTCTAAGAGATAATGTGTCATAATTTTGTGTAAATATTCCTCGAGTACGACGTACTTCGACGGGCATATTGAGCAGAGGTTTTGTCTGTTGTCGATAATTGACAGTCATTAAATCAGTGACAGTCAGGTGATCTGAAAACACTGACCTCAGCTAAGCCGCATTTAACATCCTTTGCGGAAGCATATCGTCGCACAACAATACCGCGTAAGTAATTTTTGAAAAATTTTCAGGATGAATAAAATATAACCAGTATTGGTCTCTCCTACAAACTTGATAAAACTTGCGCAGAACCCCAATTCGTAACAAAATCCGATTCTATTTCGATTCAAATTTACTACAACATAGGAATCGAACGAAACAGCGAGTATGTTTGAATCGAAATAGAATCGGTTTTTGTTACGTGAATCAGCCCTCTGTATTGTTGTATAAGCGACGATATGCAAGTTGTAGTACATTGTTAATGTATTACTTACCACTACTGTTAGACGACCCCCTTGGCTGTGCAGCTCGTGCCGGTGTAAGGAAGTCGGCTTCGCGCCAGCCGTGCTTGCGGTACACCTCGCGCAACTCCGCGTGCGACCACATGGTCATCAGGACTTGACCTGTGTAGCGATATTGTTGTTAAATAAAGCCGAGTACGTCAACATCCCGAACTACTAATGACACCGCAACAATTTAATCAAAAAATAAAATAACTTAAAGCTGTAGTCTCAGCTGCAGTATAACAGTACGTAATTGTGACGATTCGAAAGAGCTTATATTAGGCCTATTTGAATAAAAATATTTTGAATTTTGAATTTCGTACGTGTGTGTGTATGATAATTTGTCAAAAATAGGCAAATAAAGAAGAAAAAAAAAATTTGTTTTTGGTGACGGTTCAACTAACCATTCTTATTTTGAAAATATTTTGAAAGTTGCTTAGTTGTATAACTATCCGGTAGAAGGCGCCACTGCGACTTAACTGAGTTTAGAAATGAAAAATTTCGCCATCATTTCTAACCTTCCCGATAGCTCAGTTGAAAAGAGCCCTCGGCCGGATAACGAAAGGACGAATCCCACCTGCCGGGCTAACATGACAAACGCGTCAAAATTTTCTCGCTCCGCTCCGCCAATGGCGTATCTCTGTTATGTCTACAGTAGACAAAACAGGCATTGCTATTGGCAAAGAAGCTTTGTCGCGTGCGAGAAACTATCTCGAGTGTAAGCATGTTAGGCTTGCTGGGGCGAATTTTCTTACAAAATAATAAAATATTGCCAAATACTCGACATAGGCTACATTGAGAACATCACTACGCACCCGCAAACTTGAGCACCCGCGCCGTGTGGCGATGGCGCTGCTTCGTCAGGTTCAGCAGGCGCTCGACGCCGCCCGCCTCCAGCAGGGAGCGGGAGAACTCTCCGCTCTTCTTGATCACTTCGTTCAGCGTCGCCAGTACCGCTGCTATCGTGTCGTCTGACGTACCCTGATTGAAAGATATGTCCAAAAATTGTTAACAAAACACGAATTTATCAAAATAATTGAAACGAGACCGATTTGGAATTGGATGGATAAATGGGAAATAAAGTCTGTCGTCAGGGTCGTTACCTGGTCGTGCTGCTGGTTCCCGCTGGGCAGCTTCTGCACGAGGTCGCGCATGGCGTACTTGCCGATGAGCTCCTTGTTGCGCTGGTCGATGGCGAGGTTGCGCAGCGCGGTGGCCACGGCGCACACCACGCGGTCCACCTCCATGCGCAGCAGCTCCACCAGGATCGGCAGCCCCTTCTCCTGGGCGAGATACCAGATCATAGAACAAGGTACAACAACTCTTGTATGTACCATATTGGAGGCACAAAAGATACTTGCCTTGCGCACGGCGGCGCGGATGTCGATGCTGGGCTGCCAGTAACAGGCCGCCAGGTTCTGTAGTGCGCCAGCCGCCGCCTCCAAGGTCTCTGGGTTCGAACAGGTCTGCAGCAGCGCCATATATAAGGGCACCACCTCTGGAGACCAGAGCATCTCAGTGCCCTTTGGCACGCTGTAGCCCAGCTGCGTGTTGGGTACTGAGTCGCCTAAAGGTTGGTTCTCGGGTTCGCTCTTGCCAAGTGGACTGGTCGAGTTTGAAGACGATGAGTCTTTCTTCTTTTTACTGCCGCCAAAACAGCCGAGGTTTTCTCCTAGTGATATAAGATAGATTAATTGTAACATCATTTCTGAATGCCATTAAAATAAAATAAACTCATTTATTTTGAGAGTACAATTAAAGTAAATAAATAAATACTTTTGCAGTCATTTTTTTAAATTCTACAACACTTTCGATATGAACGGCCTCAAGAAACTCAACGACTTTTATACATTGCAAAATGGTGCAGAAGAACAAATTACTGTGACCACAATTTTTTATCATTAAATCCTAATAGCAGAACAAGCTCACCTTTCGATGCACTAGCCTGTATCCTAGCCTGCCCAGATGACTGTGTTGGTGGCGCTCTGGTGTCGTAAAGAGGATCTTCTATTTCTTGACATCTGTAATATTTATTTTAGTTTTAAGTGTACGAATTGCACAATTCGTGCATTCAGCGAATTCCCGCGCCGTCAGCATTTCACGCATTCATCGCATGCATATTACATTTTATATCAAAAATCAGTACACTTATAGCTACCAACCGATTAACATTAAACCATCAGGCCATTCGCGGGCCTAACCATCGGTTCGCGTTCGGTTATCATTATTACTGCGTGTGCTCATACTTACCATTTCATACCATTTTAATTTATCTTCTGTCTGACTGTAATAGTTACTTAGTTCGGCAATAAACGTATATTCGTGTTACCAGTGACTTTACTTTATCTACCACTAACTCTAAGGTGTAAGGTGAAAACCCCTACATTTTATGGTCCTTCGAGCAAAAAGTGACCATTCGCGAGTGGAAAAAGTGCGTCCTTCGCCGAGTGGATTTCACTGTAACCAGCGCAAGTGGATTTTACCATTCCATTGCGCAATCCAGCTGCTACCAGGAACACCAGTGAGTCGAGTAGATTCACACTACCAACCAGTAAGAAGATCGTCAGGAGACCAAGTAAGATCTTTCTGATTTACCACTCTAGTTGTTATATTTTATTCCGTCACCATGGAAGGTATAACAGACCTATTAGAAACTCAGAACCAAATTATGTCGGGCATGGATACACTTCTGATTAATTTCAAGAAGGATGGCCGTGACCGCAAAACACCAGATTATATCAGGAGAAAGTTAGATACGTTGGATTCTTATTTCAATGATTTCAAGTCAAACCATTTGCGACTTTGTGAATTTGGAAATCAAAACTATTCCTATTTTCAAAACAATGACTATGAAAAAACCAAGGAGTTTTATAATCATGCTAGGCAGTTATTAATAAATTACCAGTCAGATGTCGGCCAACCGTCGACATCAATTCTTAGACCAGCAACACCATTAGCGACTAATACGGGCAAGCATTCACCTCATCCTGTAACTCAACCATCCGGGTTCGGGATTACGTCCAAAGGAACCAATAGTAAATTAGACGAAATGTTTCGAAAGCAGACCAGTAATTTCAAAGCATTTTCGCGCACCGTTTCGAATGTAAATATTCAGTCGCTAAACGACAAATGGGAGTTCGAAGACATACTCAAAACTTTGCAGTCAAGGTGGTCCACTATTGACGCTCTACATTGGGAGATAGATAGTGAGATGGACGGCGAAAACGAAGCGTACGAGATCGAGTTTTCAAAATACGAAGCAATTTATGCCGACATCAAGAAAACCATTAACACAAAAATGTGTTCCGTGTCATACCGGGAGAAGACAACTCCTCAAATGGATATACCAATATTCTCCGGAAATTTCCTACAATGGATGTCGTTCAAGGATCTATTCCAGGAAGCCATCCATAAAAACCCTTCTATATCTAGTGCTCAAAAATTACAGTTTTTAAAAAGTAAGTTACGCGGAGAGGCTGAAAAGCTAATTCAGCATATGAATATTAGCTCAGAAAATTATCAGCCGGCATGGGATTTACTGAGCCATCGCTTCAATGACCAGCATAAAATTTTTACATCATATCTTAATACACTGCAGAGTATACCAGTTACCCAGAGCCAATCGTCGACATCTGTGAAGCGTCTACATGATACCACGAACGAATGTTTACATGCTATGCAGAAGTTGGGAATTAACATCTCCAGTTGGGACCCTATACTAGTACACCTATTATCTCAGAAACTTGACGCGGAATGCCATAACGAATATGTCGCATCTTTAAAAAATCGGAGAGAATTACGAACTGTGCAGGACTTCCTTACATTCCTCGAAACCAAATTTACATCACTGGAAGATTACAGGCGAAAACAAGATGCGGGTAAATCTTCTTCACATGAAGAAAATCGCTTCAAGAAACCATACAATATCAATCACCACTCCAATAAACCATTTACCAAACCATCACCAACGTTCAAGACATTACACGTGGAGTCATCCCAAAAATGTCCAATTTGCTATCAAAACCATCCATTGTATTATTGCAAAACGTTTCGCGAATCTAGAGCGGACGTAAAACGTAAAATTATTGCAAAATATAATTTATGCATTAATTGTCTTTATTGCCACCAAGGAAAGGAATGCTTATCCAACAAAACATGCCGCGAGTGTAATGCAAAACATAACACGCTGTTACACGACACTTTCGGCGTGACTGACAATTCACCAATTATTTACCAATCTACCAATTCGGAAAATAATAACCGAAAATGCAATGTGTCTCAGGATAACATAACCGAAATTCTTCTGTCGACTGCTAATATCAGCGTCCGATCAGCTGATGGATCATACCACAATATGCGCGCTCTCATAGACCAGGGATCGCAAACCTCCTTAATAACGGAAAATGCTGCTCAGTTATTAAGGCTACCACGTCAACGTTGTAAGGGCATCATCTACGGCGTAGGCTCTAATGAAAACACCTGCAAGGGAGTCCTCAACGTAACATTATCGTCCTTACATAATGAATTTAAAATTTCAACAGATGTTTACATTATGAATACATTAATTAATCGTTTACCAAACCACTCTTTCGAAAAACCAACTTGGCAGTACCTGGAAAATATCCAACTTGCTGATCCACAATTTCATGTGAGTCGGCCGGTAGACCTGCTGCTTGGAGCAGACGTTTACTCAGCGATTATATTAAGCGGGATAATAAAAATCGATTCCTCACTACCAGTTGCTCAGGAAACCCAATTTGGCTGGATACTTTGCGGGAACGTTCAAAAGTTTCACTGCAACGTCGTCATAAACAATACGGATGAAATTCAGAAATTTTGGGAGATTGAGGATATTGCTAACGATCCTATCACCACCGACACAGACAACCAATGCATGCAATTTTATTCATCTACCACAGAAAGAAACCAAGACGGAAGTTACACTGTCAGACTACCCCTTAAATCTAATATTCAAGATTTAGGTACCTCCAAAGGCAAGGCCATCGCACAATTTCGGCAGCTAGAACAAAAGTTTTCAAAAAACCAAGAACTTGCACAAAATTATAAAAACTTTATTAAGGAATATCAAGAACTCGGTCATATGATTCCGTCGGTCAATGACTCACCTCGTGACAATTATTTACCACATCATGGCGTTTTGCGTTTGGACTCTACGACTACTGCACTTAGAGTCGTTTTTAACGCTTCCGCAAAAACATCAAGTGGACTAAGTTTAAACGACCTTATGGAAGCGGGACCTAACTTACAGCGAGATCTGATATCTTTAATAATTATTTGGAGACAATTCCGGTATGCTTTCTCAGCAGATATTGAGAAAATGTTTCGGCAGATTTGGATTAATTTAGAAGACCAAAAATACCAAAAAATTATTTGGAGAGATTCACAAAACCAGCCTCTTGAGGAGTACCAGCTCACCACTGTCACGTACGGAACCAAAGCTGCGCCGTTCCTGGCAATGATGACCCTAAAGAGATTAGCTCAAGACGAAAAACAAAATTACCAGAACAGCGACGCCGCGAAAGTTGTAGAAGAATCGTTTTACATGGACGACTTACTTTATGGTTGTCATTCCATACCACAGGGAAAGCAGCTTCAAACAGATGTAATCCATATTTTAAAGTCAGGCGGGTTTAACCTAAGGAAGTGGAAGTCGAATACACCAGAACTATTACCAAATTCGGATAACCAAGAATCACTTGACTTCAAACAACCAGAATCCACCAAAACATTAGGCCTTGGCTGGAACCCACACGACGATATATTTACGTTTAAAGCCAAGATTGCTCAGAACTCGTCTCACCCCACAAAGCGGACACTACTATCGGACATATCAAAGGTTTTCGACCCCCTAGGATGGTTGTCACCTCTCACGACAAAATTAAAATTACTCTTTCAATCTGTTTGGCAATTGAATACTGGGTGGGATGAGAACTTACCAGAGGATATCTGTGCGGAATGGACCAAAATTCAAACAGATATTCAAAAGATCGACCGGTTGAAATTACCAAGATGGCTAGGCATACACGAAAATGAAACCATAGAACTTCACGGATTCTGCGATGCGTCGTTGAAGGCGTACGGATGCGTGGTTTATTGTAAAATAAACACAGGAGAATCGTCATCAGTCACCTTGATAATGGGAAAAGCGAGACTTGCACCCACTAGCAAAGGCGTCAGCTTACCAAGACTAGAACTTTGTGGAGCTCACTTGCTGTCAAAGGTTATGTCAAAAATAAAAGAATGTCTGTCAAGGTACGACCTAAAAATCTATGGCTGGGTCGACTCCATGGTGGTCTTGGGTTGGCTCCATGGAGAACCTCGTCGATGGAAACCATTTGTGATGAATAGGGTGAACCAGATTACAGAAGTGATGCCTGCCAGCTGTTGGCAATATGTAAAATCGGAAGAGAATCCTGCGGATTGTACTAGTCGAGGATTGAACGCTGCGGAGCTAAAACACCATATGCTATGGTGGCGTGGACCAAACTGGCTACCATCATACCAGGATAAAAACCAGATAGAAACATATACCACTGATCAGGAAGTAAAGAAAGTAATAAAAACAAACGTTGTAATACAACCACATGACGACATCATAATACAAATAATTAAACGATACAGCACATTTGAGCGAGCAGTGCGTGTCCTTGCATGGGTATTACGCGCGTTCTCCGGTTACCGTGAAAACAAACCATATCTAACTATAAAGGAGTTACGAGAATCAAAAACCCGAATTGTAAAAGCTTACCAGCAAGTTGAATTCTCGGACGAAGTAAACAAATTAAGAAACCAGACACCAATCGATAAGAAAAGCAAAATTTTGAATTTAAAACCATTTTTAGACGAAAAAGGAGTATTACGCGTCGGCGGACGATTAGAAAACGCTCACATTGAAGAAGAGATGAAACATCCTGCCATAATTCCTCACTCCAGCGAATTGACCGATTTGCTCATAGACCACGCACATCGGTATACGCACCATGGAGGGGCTCGCGTAACATTATCTTATCTGAAGAGAAATTATTGGATCGTAGGCGGAAACCAAGCTACCAAAAAACGCCTGCGCCTCTGCGTTAAATGCGTGAGGATTGATCCTGTTGAACAACACCAAATAATGGGAAGTCTACCAGCACCACGAACCAATCCCTCAAGACCATTTTACCATTCAGGGGTTGACTTTACGGGGAGCATACAAATAAAGACCAACAAAGGCCGCGGAGTAAAAACCACGAAGGGTTACGTTGCTCTTTTCGTTTGTATGGCAACCAAGGCCGTACACATCGAGCTCGTATCAGATTTGACCACCTCAACATTCTTGGCAGCATTACGCAGAATGGCCGCAAGAAGAGGTACACCAGGCCATATCTATAGCGATAATGGCACAAACTTCTTGGGGGCCAGCAGAGTGCTGAATAAGGAATTCGAAGAGTTGAAGAGTCAAGTGTTCACCAACGAATTTATGACCGAGGTCAGCGAAATGGGGATCGACTGGCATTTTAATTGCCCGTCGTGGCCGTCGGCGGGAGGCTTATGGGAAAGAAACATAAGAAGCCTAAAGCACCATTTGAAACGTGTTGTTGGTGAGCAGAAACTCACCTTTGAGGAGTTTACCACTATCCTAACTCAAATCGAGGCGATTCTAAACTCAAGGCCTCTCTGTCCTCTGACAGAGGACCCGGACGACTTAAATTACCTCACACCAGCACATTTCCTGTCGAGCGGACCAATTTTAACCATTTTTGAGACAGAACGAGATGAAAGAACCCGGTGGCAACTAACACAGAAAATCGTACAAGATATTTGGAATAGATGGAAAACCGAATATCTCACACAGTTGTCAGCGAGAGCGAAATGGCGAGAACCACAACCAAATCTAAAAGTTGACGACATCGTAATCATACACGACGCTAATTTACCAGCCGGTAGGTGGGCGTTAGGAAGAGTCATGGAGCTTCACCCCGGCAAAGACGGTTATGTGAGAGTTGTCACGGTTAAGACCAAAACTGGATTTCTCAAACGACCCGTTGTAAAATTGTCGTTACTACCTATTCAATCTAACCAAGAAGAAAAACAAGACCAAGAAGCAGAAAACCAGAGGAAACCAATAATCAACCAGCAAACTCCCGAACAAACCACTCGGAAGAAAAGGAGATCTTGCAACTATCTCACTTTAATAGCTACCTTTTTTATGTTGTTGTGGACACCTATAAAAGCAGAATACAAAATAACAAGCCTACAAAACAACCAAAGCATGTTTTATTTTGATAAACTTTCGACCATGTACCTAATTCGCGATGAATGGAAACTCGTTGTTTATTACGACTTAGAACCCTATTGGCAAGCTAATCGTTTATTTACCAAGTATATCGTCCATCTGGAAACCATTTGTTCAAATACAAAAATAAAATCACAATGCGACGTTATCCTATTACAATTACTACACGAATACCAGGAATACAATTACTATAACGAAAGGTTGCTCGGTCAGCAATTCACAGTGCGCGCCAGACAGCGACGCGGACTGATAAACGGAGTCGGCTATGTTGCCAACGCTTTATTCGGAGTGCTGGACGAAGACTTTGCAGAAAAATACCAGAAGGATATAGACTTGTTAAGAACGAACCAGAAGCATCTTGCAAGTTTATGGAAGAACCAGACATCAGTCGTCGAGGCTGAATACAATCTACTTAAAAGAACGGAGGAAACCATGAACCAACAACATAAGATTTTCAACCAACATCTTATGGGCTTAGAAAAAACCGCAAGGGACTTCAAAAACGATGTTCAAAGCGTCATCAATTTAAACGATTTTGCAATGTCATCGATAATTGCCAACAATCTTTTAAACAGTATGAAGAATATTCAGGATATGTTGCTTGACACCATTACAAACATCTTCTATGGAAACTTCAACATTCACTTATTGACACCAGAACAACTTCTTCAAGAACTCAACATCATCATCGGACATCTTTCTAAGGACCTTGCTTTACCAATAGACAACTTACGAACGAACCTTGCAAAAATTTACCATCTGTTGAGAGTCAAAGCTAGACTTACCAGCGAATATCTTATATTTGAGATAAAAATACCACTAGTGAGTAGAGACCTTTACGATATTTATAAAATTATACCAATACCCAGAGAAGTCAACAACAGCATGGTCACCCTAGTGCCTATCGCTAATCATATTGCGATGAATTTGCAAAAAGATTTATACTTACCTTTACCAGATTACGACTTCCAGAAATGTATACAGTACGATGAAGCTACTCATTTATGTGAACTGCATAGCCCCCTGTACCAATTGGAACCTGACCAGATCATGTGTGTGAAAACTGCGAACACCAAAAACTGCAAAACCAACGTTCATGATTGTAACAATTCATGGAGTCAACTCCACAGAATAAATACATACTTATTCTCCTGTTGCGGTCACTGTGCGATAAGAATTATATGCGGTAATATGATCAATGCTGAACACCTCAGCAAGGCCGGCGTCGTTACACTCGGCGCCGATTGCGTCATTAAAGGTGATTCCTTTACCATTATGCCACATAAGCAATTGACGAATAAAATAAACATTGAGCCAGACATTATGTCGCCTAGTATCCCGCCTATAAATAATATTATTAACGTATCCATGCCTAACACTACACTCGAGATAGCGTCGAGTCCGAGTGGGTATAAAGATGATCTGAAAAGAATTGGGGAGAAGATAAACCAGATGAAATCTCAGGAGGGTCTTATCGACCAAATTTCGAATAATGACATACACCACTATGTTGTTATCTACTTGTTGGTCGCCGCTGCTGCTGCTGTCGTCCTCGTCTGGGGATATCGGCGGGTGCGCAGGCATCGTGCTGAGCGACGCGCTGTCGCCCGCGATGTTAGCGGAGACTGCGCCTTAAACGTGCTGGGCTTAAGTGCGTCAAATAACAGTAGTGAAAGAGTGAAACCAAAACCATCTGCTGTGAGTGTTAGTGTATCGGTCGACAAAAATAGTTTAAGTGTTGATAGGGCCACGTCGCCAAGGCCATCTCGTAACCATTTCAGATCCCTAAGTGACGAACTTTAGAGACTATAATTTTAATTATAACTACAATGCCCAATCACCTTGTTATTCACCAACCTATTGTATAAAACCTTGTACCACGTCATGCACCACATCTGCACCTGCTTTCATCAAATTTCTCGCCCGGGAGCATGTACGAATTGCACAATTCGTGCATTCAGCGAATTCCCGCGCCGTCAGCATTTCACGCATTCATCGCATGCATATTACATTTTATATCAAAAATCAGTACACTTATAGCTACCAACCGATTAACATTAAACCATCAGGCCATTCGCGGGCCTAACCATCGGTTCGCGTTCGGTTATCATTATTACTGCGTGTGCTCATACTTACCATTTCATACCATTTTAATTTATCTTCTGTCTGACTGTAATAGTTACTTAGTTCGGCAATAAACGTATATTCGTGTTACCAGTGACTTTACTTTATCTACCACTAACTCTAAGGTGTAAGGTGAAAACCCCTACATTAAGAATTGCATTTTTTTTTATTTATCTACTGGTAATCACCGTAAAAACGTCTGAATGAATGTATGAAAACAGATTGTTTATTTATATTATAGATTAATTGCATGGTATTATTTATGTAATATTGCAAATATAACTTTGAAGGAGATCAGTTGAGTATTTCTTTCAAAATTAAAAAAAATTCTAAATAGGTATTTAGTCCTCACAAACACTTTCTCTCGTCAAAGATTACAATACAGTAAATAAATAAATACGGCGAGTAAGGTCTCCAGAGCTCCACTTGGGGGGTTGGGGGGGTTGGGCGGGCCGTATGTTTGTTAGCCACTTTAGTGGTATAATATAAAAACAGGTACCTGTACGATAAGTTCCTGAGTACGCATACGCAGTTCTCGACGATCTTGGTGCCGATGGCGTTGGCGTTGATGGCGGCGCGCACGGCGTGCAGCAGCGCCTCGGCCAAGCCCGCTAAGTGGTATAATATAAAAACAGGTACCTGTACGATAAGTTCCTGAGTACGCATACGCAGTTCTCGACGATCTTGGTGCCGATGGCGTTGGCGTTGATGGCGGCGCGCACGGCGTGCAGCAGCGCCTCGGCCAAGCCCGCTAAGTGGTATAATATAAAAACAGGTACCTGTACGATAAGTTCCTGAGTACGCATACGCAGTTCTCGACGATCTTGGTGCCGATGGCGTTGGCGTTGATGGCGGCGCGCACGGCGTGCAGCAGCGCCTCGGCCAAGCCCGCTAAGTGGTATAATATAAAAACAGGTACCTGTACGATAAGTTCCTGAGTACGCATACGCAGTTCTCGACGATCTTGGTGCCGATGGCGTTGGCGTTGATGGCGGCGCGCACGGCGTGCAGCAGCGCCTCGGCCAAGCCCGCTAAGTGGTATAATATAAAAACAGGTACCTGTACGATAAGTTCCTGAGTACGCATACGCAGTTCTCGACGATCTTGGTGCCGATGGCGTTGGCGTTGATGGCGGCGCGCACGGCGTGCAGCAGCGCCTCGGCCAAGCCCGCTAAGTGGTATAATATAAAAACAGGTACCTGTACGATAAGTTCCTGAGTACGCATACGCAGTTCTCGACGATCTTGGTGCCGATGGCGTTGGCGTTGATGGCGGCGCGCACGGCGTGCAGCAGCGCCTCGGCCAAGCCCGCTAAGTGGTATAATATAAAAACAGGTACCTGTACGATAAGTTCCTGAGTACGCATACGCAGTTCTCGACGATCTTGGTGCCGATGGCGTTGGCGTTGATGGCGGCGCGCACGGCGTGCAGCAGCGCCTCGGCCAAGCCCGCTAAGTGGTATAATATAAAAACAGGTACCTGTACGATAAGTTCCTGAGTACGCATACGCAGTTCTCGACGATCTTGGTGCCGATGGCGTTGGCGTTGATGGCGGCGCGCACGGCGTGCAGCAGCGCCTCGGCCAAGCCCGCTAAGTGGTATAATATAAAAACAGGTACCTGTACGATAAGTTCCTGAGTACGCATACGCAGTTCTCGACGATCTTGGTGCCGATGGCGTTGGCGTTGATGGCGGCGCGCACGGCGTGCAGCAGCGCCTCGGCCAAGCCCGCTAAGTGGTATAATATAAAAACAGGTACCTGTACGATAAGTTCCTGAGTACGCATACGCAGTTCTCGACGATCTTGGTGCCGATGGCGTTGGCGTTGATGGCGGCGCGCACGGCGTGCAGCAGCGCCTCGGCCAAGCCCGCTAAGTGGTATAATATAAAAACAGGTACCTGTACGATAAGTTCCTGAGTACGCATACGCAGTTCTCGACGATCTTGGTGCCGATGGCGTTGGCGTTGATGGCGGCGCGCACGGCGTGCAGCAGCGCCTCGGCCAAGCCCGCTAAGTGGTATAATATAAAAACAGGTACCTGTACGATAAGTTCCTGAGTACGCATACGCAGTTCTCGACGATCTTGGTGCCGATGGCGTTGGCGTTGATGGCGGCGCGCACGGCGTGCAGCAGCGCCTCGGCCAAGCCCGCTAAGTGGTATAATATAAAAACAGGTACCTGTACGATAAGTTCCTGAGTACGCATACGCAGTTCTCGACGATCTTGGTGCCGATGGCGTTGGCGTTGATGGCGGCGCGCACGGCGTGCAGCAGCGCCTCGGCCAAGCCCGCTAAGTGGTATAATATAAAAACAGGTACCTGTACGATAAGTTCCTGAGTACGCATACGCAGTTCTCGACGATCTTGGTGCCGATGGCGTTGGCGTTGATGGCGGCGCGCACGGCGTGCAGCAGCGCCTCGGCCAAGCCCGCTAAGTGGTATAATATAAAAACAGGTACCTGTACGATAAGTTCCTGAGTACGCATACGCAGTTCTCGACGATCTTGGTGCCGATGGCGTTGGCGTTGATGGCGGCGCGCACGGCGTGCAGCAGCGCCTCGGCCAAGCCCGCTAAGTGGTATAATATAAAAACAGGTACCTGTACGATAAGTTCCTGAGTACGCATACGCAGTTCTCGACGATCTTGGTGCCGATGGCGTTGGCGTTGATGGCGGCGCGCACGGCGTGCAGCAGCGCCTCGGCCAAGCCCGCTAAGTGGTATAATATAAAAACAGGTACCTGTACGATAAGTTCCTGAGTACGCATACGCAGTTCTCGACGATCTTGGTGCCGATGGCGTTGGCGTTGATGGCGGCGCGCACGGCGTGCAGCAGCGCCTCGGCCAAGCCCGCTAAGTGGTATAATATAAAAACAGGTACCTGTACGATAAGTTCCTGAGTACGCATACGCAGTTCTCGACGATCTTGGTGCCGATGGCGTTGGCGTTGATGGCGGCGCGCACGGCGTGCAGCAGCGCCTCGGCCAAGCCCGCTAAGTGGTATAATATAAAAACAGGTACCTGTACGATAAGTTCCTGAGTACGCATACGCAGTTCTCGACGATCTTGGTGCCGATGGCGTTGGCGTTGATGGCGGCGCGCACGGCGTGCAGCAGCGCCTCGGCCAAGCCCGCTAAGTGGTATAATATAAAAACAGGTACCTGTACGATAAGTTCCTGAGTACGCATACGCAGTTCTCGACGATCTTGGTGCCGATGGCGTTGGCGTTGATGGCGGCGCGCACGGCGTGCAGCAGCGCCTCGGCCAAGCCCGCTAAGTGGTATAATATAAAAACAGGTACCTGTACGATAAGTTCCTGAGTACGCATACGCAGTTCTCGACGATCTTGGTGCCGATGGCGTTGGCGTTGATGGCGGCGCGCACGGCGTGCAGCAGCGCCTCGGCCAAGCCCGCTAAGTGGTATAATATAAAAACAGGTACCTGTACGATAAGTTCCTGAGTACGCATACGCAGTTCTCGACGATCTTGGTGCCGATGGCGTTGGCGTTGATGGCGGCGCGCACGGCGTGCAGCAGCGCCTCGGCCAAGCCCGCTAAGTGGTATAATATAAAAACAGGTACCTGTACGATAAGTTCCTGAGTACGCATACGCAGTTCTCGACGATCTTGGTGCCGATGGCGTTGGCGTTGATGGCGGCGCGCACGGCGTGCAGCAGCGCCTCGGCCAAGCCCGCTAAGTGGTATAATATAAAAACAGGTACCTGTACGATAAGTTCCTGAGTACGCATACGCAGTTCTCGACGATCTTGGTGCCGATGGCGTTGGCGTTGATGGCGGCGCGCACGGCGTGCAGCAGCGCCTCGGCCAAGCCCGCTAAGTGGTATAATATAAAAACAGGTACCTGTACGATAAGTTCCTGAGTACGCATACGCAGTTCTCGACGATCTTGGTGCCGATGGCGTTGGCGTTGATGGCGGCGCGCACGGCGTGCAGCAGCGCCTCGGCCAAGCCCGCTAAGTGGTATAATATAAAAACAGGTACCTGTACGATAAGTTCCTGAGTACGCATACGCAGTTCTCGACGATCTTGGTGCCGATGGCGTTGGCGTTGATGGCGGCGCGCACGGCGTGCAGCAGCGCCTCGGCCAAGCCCGCCAGGCAGCGCAGGCGCCGCCGCGCGTACTCGCCCGCCGACGACGCGTTGCGCAGCACGCCCGACGCGTTGCGGAACACTGAACAAATGTCTACTTGTTATAATACTGCGCCGGCGGAAGTCTTTGAGTGAGAGAGGGATCCTTGTCTGCGGGATGTGGTACACGATTCAAGTTTTTTAAATACTGCAAAACACGAAACGAAAATAACGAACTTTCATTTATCAATAGAATTAATATTTGTAATTACAATTTTAATAACGATGCTTACATTATTATCATAAAAATCTTGATTCATAGATCTTTCCCAAGATTTGGTGTCTGTACTAACACACGCCAATTCTCTTGGCGTGTGCAATCTTAAATCGAAGTTCAAATCTCATACTTATTACTCAGTGCATAACGACAATCAAATAAAGTGCGATTTCCACCTCGGGAGTATTGCGGCCCTCAAACGACTCCCTCGTCGGAAAACTGACACTTTACTCCCTCGGTGAACAATGTACAGTCAGGTGCACGTTGAGCTTTACACTTGCAGTACAATTTTGGCTCTTATGACATAGAATTTAGGAAGGGTATTCCGATCTGTAAAGGTTGACGTACTCTTGACTGAACTATTAATTATTTCATCAGTAGAACAGAAATAAAATTTACCTGTAGACCAATAAGTATCGCCAGGGTTGGTTGGATGCCATCCAGAGTGGGGGATGATGACCTTATTAACTATGACCTGCGCCGCGTCATCTATGATCGACTGTTTTAGGTCTTCACATGAAGACATGTTCCATATTACACCCGTTACTAACTCCTTCACCTGTCAAGAAAATATTTTTTTGTTGTTAAATGTTTCTTGTTGTTTCTAGTGTGTACGCAAAGTACACAAATAAAACTATTTTTTTAAAGATTTTATAAAAAGTTGAAAAAAATTTTTTTTTTTTTTTGAGATGACGATCTAATTTATTTCCTATTGTTATTAAAAAAATTATTGGACTATGTTTCGCTAGCCTTGAACATTTTACAATCTTCTGTAAGTATGTCATATCATTCTAAATATCAAATTGACATCAACTGTTTACATTAGCGAAAGCTCTGGATTTTGATGTGGCTTTAGTTCCAGCCCAATGACCATCTGGACGGGGCCGTTCAGAGGTTGCGAGATTGCCAGTGTAAAAAATGTACTTTTGACATGTTAACAATATATCTCTCTCTCACACTCTCTCTCGCGAAAATAATCCGAACCAAAATGTCGGGAAAGTTTTGTTCATAGAAATAATTGAGTAAATTTATAAATACTACAACAATAGTGTCCATTCAATTCAATCGTTTATTAGCAATTGATTTAGTTTAATTGTAAGCTTCGAGTGTACGACTACGATACAAACTTTTCCAAAAAACAACTATTTGTGTTGAATATATAATTATAATGAAATTTATCTATGTAGCTATACCTCAATATCAGTAGTGCGACACAGCAGTGCCATAAGCGCAGGTATGCCCCCGGCGTCGCGAATGGCGCGCTTGTTCTCGTCGTTCTGTCTGCCGTAGGAGAGGTTGCGAAGCGCGCCACACGCGTTGCGACACACTTCCGGATTCTCGTGCGAGATTAGTCGCACTAGTGGTGGGATGCCTCCTGGAAATGTCGTTATGTCATGGTCAGTTTTTTACCGCTGTACGTATATTTTTAAATGAAAAATACAACAGCACTTAATAATTGATTAATCTTCAGGTCTTTAAATAGAGTAATGTAAAAAAGACGATACAATTTTTTACTATTCGTTTCAAGTCTGACAAGAGAACGTGTTTGTGAAAACCTATTCTCTGAATAAAAGTTTTTGAATTTTGAAGTAAAAATTATGTCATTCACATTGTGCCGGGTCATTCACATTAGAGACTGCTGTAACATGTAATGTAATAGAATTTCCATAGTGCACACGAACCGAGCATACAACTCGTGCTCGCCTCGATCGATGGAGGAAGAAAACACAGCGCTGCGTCCACACTATGAAGTGCTCCTTTCATGTTAACATTACATGTAAAGTTACAGCAGTCTGTACCCGGCATTAGGTATAGAATATTTTTAATTTTGAAATTTGACACTCGTCTTTGAAGTAGTCTGCTTTTCTCGTTCCCTTTCAGAGTTGTTGACTTTCTCTCAAACTGGGATCATAAATGTACAAATAATGACCTAAACTCCTCGTCTTCTGCTTGTTGGGGTCGTCCATGTACGTCAAGTGCTGCAGGTAGGCGGCGGCGTTGGCCTTGATGACGTCGGAGGGCGAGTTGAGGAAGCCGATGACCTCGGGCAGGTTGGGGTCGCGCCACTGCAGCCCGCCGTCTTCGCGCGCGCCCACGCCCACGCCCACGCCGCCCACGCCCACGCCCACGCCGTGCACCGCGTACGACTCTGGAATCACGCACACGACCATTTCAAAACACTTCCCAATGGTTGACTTATGTATTAGGAGTCTATCTACTGCCAAATTTAAAAAAGCACAAATCGAGAAAAGATTCATTACTAATTACCTAACGCCATTCCAGCCATCTGTTTTTGTAGTTCCTCCTCATCTCCATACATCGACTGTCCACCTGCGCTGCCTAGACTTAAACCATTTTGTGAATCCTGTAAAAAAAAATTATTTTAATAGCAGAAATTAATATTAATTTTGCTGTTAAACGGAGGAGATAAAGGAGGAGGGATTAAGTTATTATCATCGTCATGATTATTTAGCCTGTACTAGTCTGCACACTGCTGAACATGGGCCTCCCCTCTAGAGAGCCAGCTCCACTCAACTCAAACTCAAAAGTGAATCAAATCAAGGTCACATTTTTCATGATTTTTTAAAACACTTTTCCACGTATGTTTACGAGCTGCCCGCGGTGTTACCCGCGTTGTATTGTAACTTGCACGTTTTTAATTTATTTTTTCGGGATAAAAGTACCGTGATATCGTAGCAGCCCGTCTGGGGTAGGACCTCCACCTTGCAGAAGATCGTAGCCAAATAGCATTGGTCTCGGCCATGTTGTGTTCCTACGGTGAGTAAGGTCACCAGAGCTCCACTTGGTATGTCTTGGGAGGGTTGGCAACGCGTGAGTATTGCAAGCGTCTATGGTGGCTTGTTTGCCAACTTTGCATACCAAATATCATTTGAGCGTAAAGAAGTAAGATAGATACTCACAACCTTTCGCCTTTATAATATTAGTAGAATTTTTGCCTAGTAGTTTCAATTAGTAGAACTTTCGCCTTTATAAGAAGTGATGGGGGGGGGGGGGGGGGGGTTACTTACTTTGAATTGCGGCGCTTGATGAGAGGGCGGGTCGTAGGCGGCGGGATAGTGCTGGTATCCGTATGCGTCGGCTGCGTACTCGCCGCGGGGCGACGTCACGCAGTAGTGCCGACTGATCTGCTCCAGTGATGCCGAATCGTACCTAAACAAATGAGATTGGTTAGCATGCTGTCCTTGTCTAATTAAAGAAAGATACTTGGATGTACAATAAAGTGTTAATAAATTACATTCAGAGCCGAATTCATCATTTGCTTATAATTTCCAAACTGTATATATGCAATAAATAGCTGCGAAAAATTGCCGTCAGCGCCGTTCGACAGAATTTAGAGAATTGCATGAATTTATGTAAAATAATGTGCAAACGATATTACTATAACTTCCGCAAATTCTTCCGCTAGAAATTGCAAATATTATAAGTGGGTTTAGTCATGACAATTTAATTTTTATCTGACGGATAAGTTTATCCGCTGATAGCTATCAGCAATGTGAAAAAGACCTTAAATATATTCCATTGCTTCCTTACCTCTGTTGTAAATGTAGATTGTGTTGTGGTAAAGCGCCAGGCGACGCACTTCTGGGGGAAGCACTCCGTCCTCCCTCAACATATTCCTAAAAAATATTTAAAACAAAATTAATTATTGAATTTTAATCTAATTGAAGTAAGGAAACATGACCTTGAAAATACTTCTTTACTTGTGTAAGTTAGTATGGAATAGACGCGTATCAAAAAAAATATCTTAAGAATATAAATTCTGTCTTCTAATATGACAAGGTAGAAAGAGAGAACGGCGCCGAGGTCATTCCAGGTCATTTTTCTTTACTTCAAATTATTGTCCTGTTTAATATATTGAAGTCAAACAACTTCTCAGTACTCCAGTACCAGACGCCTTAAGTAAAACCGAGGATAGAGATGGTTGGAAGCCTTTGACATTGAAAAACTTCAATGTGAACATGACCTTCAGTAATGCTTCCTACTCCCTTTTTCACTTTCCTACCTCCGTCCTTCCTTTTTCATTCATTCATAGGTGGGCAACGTATCCAAGATCTTGAAGTCGTGGACGTCCATGGGCAGCGGTGATTACTTACCATCAGGTGAACCGCTTCGTTTTTCCTCTTCTGTCATAAGAAAATAATGAAGAAGACGACGAGCAAGAAGATATTACCTGTCCCATATAAGCTGGCACTTGAGGCGGTGGTTCCACCATATACGTGGGTTGTTGTTGGTACGCAGTCGCCCCATAATGACTGTAGGTGCTGTAGTGTCCCGTTCCCCCCGCGCCCCCATAACTGCCCCCTCCGCTTACTGACACAGAATCCATTACCTGTACAACAGATTATTTATTGAATGATTATACAATAAGATAGCCCGCACAAAAGGAATGTATGCGTATGCACTATCTCGACATCCGATTTCATTTTAACTCATGTCGCAAAAAGAGTTAATAATATTGACGTATGCCAGACACATACGTCAAATTGCAATCCCCTCTGATTCTCTTTGTTACAGAATCTCCCACGAATGGAACGATTTGTTTGTTTGTTTAAAAGGAGACTTGATCAAGAGTATTGATTCAAGATAATCTATTCAATCGTTTGAAGATCTATTGTCTAGTACACTTTTATACCATAGGGCCATGATATTTACTCAAGTAATATCCAAGTTCCAACGATATGTATTATTATCTTCTTATGTTATGCTTACATGTGGATATTTCTGTGAGGGCGCCATAGTGAGGTGTCCCATGTGGTTGTAGTGCGCGGCCGGCGACGACACATACTGGCCGTAGTCCGGATCGCCTCCCACGCCCACCACTGGGTATTCGCCCTGAAAATACAAACATTTATGACAGGTCCGGTGGTCGAGTGGCTAACAATGGCCACTTTGTCCCAAAGGCCGCGGGTTCGAATCCTGCGCAAGGCAAACAGTTGTGTGCATATCTGTTTGTCTTGGTCTGGTTGTTTTCAATGTATAATAAGTATTTTACAAAAAAAGGATTTGTCTATATTTATCAGCAATCTAGTACCTATCTATAGTACAAGGTTTGCTTAGTTTGGAACTAGATGGCGTTGTGTGATTTGTCCAAGAATATTTATTTATTATTTATATATTTTATTTATTTATTTATCATTATCATCTCAGAAAGTTAAAGTCCACTGCTGGACATAGTCCCTCAAACGTTTGCAGTACGACTGATTCGAAGTGGTTCGAATTGGTCTCGTTTTTTTTTTACGAATGATATAAACGAAAATTAATGTTAAAAAATATTTTGATTACGTCTAGTATTCGATAAAATTTCGTTAAAATCCGAGTTACCTAAAAAACTTAGTCATACTTCGTTTGACGGGTCAGGTTTCTCTACAGTTGACTGTACATCGCTAACGCGTAATCGTATGAATTTGAATTCGCCTTTTGTGGATACTTGATCTTGCTATTCTGTCGACTGTACTAAAGCATAATTTTTATTTTTCTGTATACCCTACCTGCATGGCCAGGTGGTGCTGGTGAGCCAAGGCCGCTGACAGCTCCGCGTCTTCGGTGGAGGCGTCGGAGCGCGACACCGGACTGTGTTGCGGACCGTAAGCGCCCTCCACCGGCCCGTTACTGTAACAAAGTTAAAATAATATTAGGCGCCATTGTTCATTACTCAGAGGTTTAGCGGTTGAAAATTGTGGTAGGCTACACTTGATAAAAAGTAGTTAAGAGTAGTTTCACTAGATAGAACCCATGCTTTGAACCCTTAAATGTGCTCCTACACCGGTGTTTTATAACGTCATTAAACAAATTATAACATTAGCTAACATTTTAAAAGAAGATTTTGCTCGAACACCGAATTTTGTTCAATAACATTGTGGAACACCGGTTTGAGAACACCTTTAGGGTTTTAGTTAAGAACCTTAAGCCAGCTACGCATTATCCGTGTACGAGGCACGACCCAACACAGTAGTGCGTAGACTTGCTGGACGACAATTTTATTGTCGTTAAAGCTTTAAAGGTACTAATGATAATAGACAATCCCAATTGGTACACGAAATTATCGATTTCAATCGATACTCTTGTTCAGCGAGACCAATCTTTACGTCTGTTTCACACTGACCTGTCTATTTGGATAACCCAGCCTATTGTTTTGAATAATTGATTTCTTAATGTATTTTGGTTTAGACGCCAAGCATAAAGCTATTAAAGTCCTTAATTGAATTTCAAAGTGTAATAATAGAATTTAATAATCAATAAGAAACTTTTAAAAAATATCTTTTAAATTGTCTCAGTCTAGCCCGCCAAGCATTTAACTCGTGCTGATTGTAAAATAAAATTTATTTACATGCAGTATTTCGTCCCATTGTGACGAAAATATTTGAGACGAATCACGGAATGTTAGCTAGCTTAGCTTAGCTTTGAAATATGACAATTCTCCGTGGATTTTAGAAATGTATTTTTTTATTACCCAGTAGGGCAAAAACCTCCCCATCTGTTTCAAATGTATTTCACCTTATTTGTATCGTTGTTTTAAATTGGTAATCAAATAAATAAATTAATGAATAAAATTCCTATTATTCTTTCTTATTATTATATCTCGCCCCTTTCCCATCTTGGCTCATAAGAATTTATTCCTACTAAATATTCACATTCCATTCCCTTACCATAAACAGTAGCGTTAAAATAGAAAAGTGGCGAAATGGGAACATACCGAAAATTTTCATACTTTTTCCTCAATTTAAAGAACCATAATGTAAAGAGAGCCGTAAAGGAAGTGTCATATTTTCAAGGTTCCACGTCGAAACTTGTTAAAATTAATGAAATTGGTCGAATTAATGGTAATTACCACAATAATGGTGCAATTTACCGCCGCGTTACGTCACCGATTTGTCATACCACGGGTAAAATGAAAGAGCACGATCGCGAAAAGTTGCCATCTTTTCGCATACATCGCTGTCTAACTTGTATAAAACTTACACATCTTACGAAAATATCAAGTAATGGTACGTGAAAATTATTTGTATTAATTATTCTCTCGGTGAATTACATCATTGCACAGTTGATGGTTTATAAAATCTCTCTGGAAATAAATATTTTCTTGAAGTGAAATTGGCCGAAATAATGTTAATTTTATTACGATATCAAAAATTTTCAAGTAGAATGTGCTACCTTGTTCATGTTTCATAACATAAACGAGGTTATAGGGATTAAATATAATACTCGTAATTAAATAATATAAATAATAAAATAATTCACACGGCGCCACCTGGTACCATGATAAGCTATA